>BLSH010235153.1:419396-434108 GCA_018402905.1 Glandirana rugosa | reverse complement strand
TTTTTTCTTTTAGTGTTTTTCGGTTTTTTATTTTTATTTCTTTTCTTTATGTCATTGTACAGAATTTCTCCTTGACGTCAGACAAGTGTGTTAAACATTATTTTTGTAGAAACGGTAAGACTTCGAAGGGAGGTTGGTGAAACGTATAATAAAATGTCATAGAGTGTTTTCATTCATGTGGGTAGTGTAAACACATTTATAAAATAAGATAGAAAAGTACACTGTTGTGACTTCTTTACTGTGAAACGATGTTACATTTCAGCACTCACATGCCGAACATATTGTCACATTTAAATGACAGGGGAGTTTTATTGAGTTGTGTGGACATTTTCACTTAGGGGTGTACTCACTTTTGCTGCCAGCGGTTTAGACATTAATGGCTGTGTGTTGAGTTATTTTGAGGGGACAGTAAATTTACACTGTTATACAAGCCGTACACTCACGACTTTACATTGTAGCAAAGTGTCATTTCTTCAGTGTTGTCACATGAAAAGATAGAATAAAATATTTACACAAATGTGATGGGTGTACTTACTTTTGTGAGATACTGTAAAATAATATGCAAAGTGGTTGGAGGGAAGCTTCAGAATGGCAAAGATGTTTTTATTACAAATTGTGTGAACAGACTGCAGTTCCTCTTTAAGACATGTTACTGTATTTCTTTTCTTTATTTTTATTTTTTGGCTTTTTGTGATTTTCTTTTTTGTATGTTTGTTTTTGTTTTTGTAAAACTTTCAATAAAAAATATTTGACAAAAAAAAAAAACAACAAATTGCATTGCCAATTTCTAGACCATGGGGTTTATTCAATATTAGTACCACATTTGGGAAAGTTCACAAATGGGTAATTAGTGCAGGATGTCAATTGTCCTTATTATATTTTATTGCTACAGTGCATTCTTATATATAAATTGCGAGTTACAGAATTAGCAAAAATCCAGGCCGAGTTTTCCTTTGTTTTTTATCATAGGTCTGTATGGAGTCCAATTCCTTCTAGAAATCAGGTTATGTCCAAAGGTTATCTGGATTCTTCTCTTGTTATCCTGGCCAGAATGACTGTGGTAGACATATTAGATGCATTAGATCAGTGGTCTCCAAACTGCGGCCCGGGGGGCCAGATGTGGCCCTTTGCTTGCTTTTATCGGGCCCTTGGGTCACTTTTTCATCCACTGATACCAACAGTGGGGCATAATTCCCCCCACTGATACCAATGTAGTGGCACAATCCCTCACAACCACACCAACGATGGGGCCCAATTCCTCCCAATGACATCAACAATGGGGCCCAAGTCCTCCCAAGGACATCAACAATGGGGCCCAATTCCTCTCAATGACATCAACAATGGGGCCCAATTCCTCCCAATGCCATCAACCATGGGGCCCAATTCCTCCCAATGACATCAACCATGGGGCTCAATTCCTCCCAATGACATCAACCATGGGGCCCAATTCCTCCCAATGACATCAACAATGGGGCCCAATTCCTCCCAATGACATCAACAATGGGGCCCAATTCCTCCCAATGACATCAAAAATGGGGCCCAATTCCTCCCAAGGACATCAACAATGGGGCCCAATTCCTCCCAAGGACATCAACAATGGGGCCCAATTCCTCCCAAGGACATCAACAATGGAGCCCAATTCCTCCCAATGACATCAACAATGGGGCCCAATTCCTCCCAATGACATCAACAATGGGGCCCAATTCCTCTCAAGGACATCAACAATGGGGCCCAATTCCTCCCAAGGACATCAACAATGGGGCCCAATTCCTCCCTATGACATCAACAATGGGGCCCAATTCTTCCCTATGACATCAACAATGGGGCCCAATTTCTCCCAATGACATCAACAATGGGACCCAATTCCTCCCAATGACATCAACAATGGGACCCAATTCCTCCCAATGAAACCAAGAGTGAGGCCCAGTGACACCTATGATGGGGCACAATTACTTCCACTGACACCAAAGAGGGGGCATTGGTTTTTTCCACGGACATCAGGACTTTTTCTTTGCCCAACGACCACAGTCTGGCCCCCCCTAATGTCTGAAGGACTGCAAACTGGCCCTTTGTTTCAAAAGTTTGGAGACCCCTGCATTACATTGTAATCTTCAGTCTGAAGCTGCCGGTCATTCATAAGTGACTGAATAAAATTCTAAAATGAAAGCACTGCACCAAAATCTGATCATCCAAAGACTGATTCCAATGTAAGATAAAATCAAAATTATGTAAGGATGAATAAAAGAGAAAAGGAATCATATTCATAATCATTATTTATCATTTCATTTATACTTAAATAATTTAGAATTCCATTGTTGTGTCTGTAGCACCCTCTTAGATGTAGTTAGCTCCTCTGTAGTCAGTGAAACAGGGGCTGATTTTTCAGGCCTGCTCAGCGTCTCACAGGCTGCTGCTCTGATTACTTCCTCCTGTATTCTCTAGAATTCTAGTGGGAGGAAGAACAGAGTATCCTGAATAGTTATGGCACTCCAGTCAATCCCTGGACAGGTGTGCCCAGTAGGTGGCTGGAGAGCCCATAAATAGCCTGACGCTTGAGGTGGGGGGAGGAGGGGCAGGGTTGCCAACTGTCAGTAAATTTTCAGTTTGCAAAATCTGTAATTTTTGCATCTGTCCATAAATGCCCATTACGGATTTGCAGACTGCATGTCCATAATGGACTTTCATGGAGAGATGGAAAATATATGAATTTTACGAACTGTTTGTAAATTTACTGATAGTTGGCAACCCTGGGGGGGGGGGAGGGTAGGGGAGAGTTCCTGGGTCCATTCCTGGTGGAGGAAAGCCCTGTGTAGGGGTTCTTCCCCCTGGGCAGGGTTATTAGAGGTGCCATCTAGACAGGGCCAGATTAACATAGGGGCTATTGGAGATGCAGCTCCAAGCCCCTACCTTAATATAGGCCCAGCCACCCAAGAAATTTTCCCTGGCACCATGGTGGCGCCACTCTGCTCTTAGGGACTTCTTAGGGACTGCGCTACATGTCTTTGCAGCCTTGATGAAGGGGGGTATTCCCTGGTCCCAAAATGGATTGGCTTTGTGTTATAGGCTTTTATCTTACCTTGGAATAAATGTACAGGTTGGGCCATTTATATGGATACACCTTAATAAAATGGGAATGGTTGGTGATATTAACTTCCTGTTTGTGGCACATTAGTATATGTGAGGGGGGGAAACTTTTCAAGATGGGTGGTGACCATGGCGGCCATTTTGAAGTCGGCCATTTTGAATCCAACTTTTGTTTTTTCAATAGGAAGAGGGTCATGTGACGCATCAAACTTATTGGGAATTTCACAAGAAAAACAATGGTGTGCTTGGTTTTAACGTAACTTTATTCTTTCATGAGTTATTTACAAGTTTCTGACCACTTATAAAATGTGTTCAATGTGCTGCCCATTGTGATGGATTGTCAATGCAACCCTCTTCTCCCTCTCTTCACACACTGATAGCAACACCGCAGGAGAAATGCTAGCACAGGCTTCCAGTATCCGTAGTTTCAGGTGCTGCACATCTCGTATCTTCACAGCATAGACAATTGCCTTCAGATGACCCCAAAGATAAAAGTCTAAGGGGGTCAGATCGGGAGACCTTGGGGGCTATTCAACTGGCCCACGATGACCAATCCACTTTCCAGGAAACTGTTCATCTAGGAATGCTTGGACCTGACGCCCGTAATGTGGTGGTGCACCATCTTGCTGGAAAAACTCAGGGAACGTGCCAGCTTTGGTGCATAAAGAGGGAAACACATCATCATGTAGCAATTTCGCATATCCAGTGGCCTTGAGGTTTCCATTGATGAAGAATGGCCCCACTATCTTTGTACCCCATATACCACGCCATACCATCAATTTTTTGGTTCCAACAGTCTTGGAGGGATCTATCCAATGTGGGTCAGTGTCAGACCGATAGCGGTGGTTTTGTTTGTTAACTTCACCATTCACATAAAAGTTTGCCTCATCACTGAATAAAATCTTCTGCGTAAACTGAGGGTCCTGTTCCAATTTTTGTTTTGCCTATTCTGCAAATTCAGTGCGCCGATCTGGGTCATCCTCATTGAGATGCTGCAGTAGCTGGAGTTTGTAAGGGTGCCATTTGTGAGTAGCTAATATCCGCCGAAGGGATGTTCGACTAATGCCACTCTCCAGTGACATGCGGCAAGTGCTACGCTGTGGGCTCTTGCTGAATGAAGCTAGGACAGCCACTGATGCTTCTTCATTAGTGACAGATTTCATGCGTCCACATTTTGGCAAATCCAACACTGAACCAGTTTCACGAAACTTATCAAGCAGTTTGCTAACTGTAGCATGGGAGATGGGTGGTCTCATAGGCTGTCTTGCATTGAAATCTGCTGCAATCACCCGGTTACTGCGTTCACCAGACATCAACACAATTTCTATCCGCTCCGCACGTGTTAACCTCAGCGACATGTCAATGGCTGTAAACAAAGAGAAACTTGTAAATAACTCATGAAAGAATAAAGTTACGTTAAAACCAAGCACACCATTGTTTTTCTTATGAAATTCCCAATAAGTTTGATGTGTCACATGACCCTCTTCCTATTGAAAAAACAAAAGTTGGATTCAAAATGGCCGACTTCAAAATGGCCGCCATGGTCACCACCCATCTTGAAAAGTTTCCCCCCTCACATATACTAATGTGCCACAAACAGGAAGTTAATATCACCAAACACTCCCATTTTATTAAGGTGTATCCATATAAATGGCCCACCCTGTATATTTGGACAGCCAGATTTTGTTGTGGCACTTCAATCTCAGATTGCTGTTCTTTGCGATTGAGAAGCCGGGGGGCCCTTCCATTCCAGTCAGTCTACTGATCACTGACTCTGTACATTCAAAACTGAAACATAGTAAACTGTGTTTACTATGCTTCAGTTTGTAAGTGAATGGGAAGCCTCTGTACAGAGCTCTCTCTGTCCATTCTTTCAGGGCAGCTGAGACTGCAGAGAAGGAGATTGAGGGCTGTATCTTCAGTCTGCTTTCTCTGTCTCAAAGGTGGAACATCAGAGGTCTGGTTAGATCCCTGATATCCCACCAAAGCCCACTCAACGAGGTTCCTAAAAAAAAAAAATGTAAAACATAATTTGAAAAAATATTGAAAAAGAAATGATAAAAAAATAAATAAAATACTACTGGACCAACAGAGTGACAAAGGTCACATTTGTGACCGGGCCTTAATGTTCCTCAGAGGGAATGACCTTGGCTGGGGATCGGGGGGGGGGGGGGCCCTTCATGGTTTCTTGTACTGGGGCCCTGAAAGTTCTAGTTACATCACTGAATAAATGTATATCTGGACGATCAGATCTTGGTGTGGCACTTCAATCTGAAATGCCCGGTGGACGTCCATGGACGTCCTGCCTTGTGCACGCTCCCCGCGCGCACTTGCAGCCTGCGGCGGTGTGCTCTCGTGCCCGCCGCACGCTACGTGGGCGTGCCCTCGGGTCGGGCAGACTCGATGTCCCAAGACCCACCGATCGCCTGTAACAGCTGCAGAACAGGGAACTGCCAATGTAAACACGGCGGTTCTCCTTCTGTGAAGGGAGACATGACAGATCTACTGATCCCTGTCACTGGGATCAGTTAGATCTGTTATGTTACGGCCAGCCCCGCCCCCACACAGTTAGAACACATACAGGGAACACAGTTAACCCCTTCACTGCCCCCTAAGTGTTAACCCCTTCGCTGCCAATGACATTTATACAGTAATCAGTGGACATTTAAATTTCTGATCGCTGTATAAATGTCATTGGTCCCAAAAAAGTGTCAAAAATGCCATAAATCAATTCCCACAGTTCGTAGACGCGATTACTTTTGCGCAAACCAATCAAAATACCCTGATTGCGATTTTTTTTTTTTTTTACCAAAAATATTTAGAAGAATATATCTCGGCCAAAACTGATGGATAATTTTCTTTTTTATATATTTTTTTTTTTTGGTTATTTATTATAGCAAAAAAGTAAAAATATTGTTATTTTTTTCAAAATCGTCGCTCTCTTTGTTTGTTTATAGCGCAAAAAATAAAAACTGCAGAGGCGATCAAATACCACCAAAATAAAGCTCTATTTGTGGGAAAAAAATAATAAAAATGTGGTTTCGGGTACAACGTCGCACGACCATGCAATTGTCATTCAAAATGCGACAGCGTTGAAAGCCTAAAATTGGTCTGGGCAGGAGGGGGGTTTAAGTACCCAGTAAGGAAGTGGTTAAAAAAAGAAGAAAATGCCTGCTTTTATAAGAATCCTTGTTTGACCCTCAAAGGAAGTAATTTCTTATTACTTCTTATTCTTATTATTACTTCTATTCTTATCGCTAAAGATTTACAAAGTGTTTGGATAGTTTGCTGGTTTCAGTACTGACATTGCGTTGTTTCATGGCTCACAGGGCTTTGGGGATTGGTGAACAATGCTGGTACAGGCCTTACTATTGCTCCCAATGAGTGGCAAACAAAAGAAGACTTCTCCAAGGTCCTGGATGTGAACCTTCTTGGGGCTATCGATGTCACGGTGAACTTGCTGCATCTTATCAGAAAAGCCCGGGGGCGCATTGTCGTGGTATCCAGTGCCGCTGGGAGATTGGCTTCTATCGGTGGGGGATATTGTCCTTCAAAGTTTGGCCTGGAGGCTTTCTCAGACAGCCTAAGGTGAGTTGCCATGATTATCAATGGTAAAAGGATTGTAACTTAAAATGACGAATAAAATTGCCTCAATAACCATATATGCCAACTGGGATACAGTGTGTCTCATCTCCACAAAATGTCTTGCCAATGGTATGTTCTCCACAAAATGTCTTGCCAATGGTATGTTCTCCACAAAATGTCTTGCCAATGGTATGTTCTCCACAAAATGTCTTGCCAATGGTATGTTCCCCACAAAATGTCTTGCCAATGGTATGTTCCCCACAAAATGTCTTGCCAATGGTATGTTCTCCACAAAATGTCTTGCCAATGGTATGTTCTCCACAAAATGTCTTGCCAATGGTATGTTCTCCACAAAATGTCTTGCCAATGGTATGTTCTACACAAAATGTCTTGCCAATGGTATGTTCTCCACAAAATGTCTTGCCAATGGTATGTTCCCCACAAAATGTCTTGCCAATGGTATGGTTGCTAACATACCATTGGCAAGACATTTTGTGGAGATGAGACACACTGTATCCCAGTTGGCATATATGGTTATTGAGGCAATTTTACCCGATAGATGTGGGGGTAATAGAGAATTGAAGCTGAAAAGACGTGAGGTCTACTGGATTGACCGTTTGGGCACTTTGTCGCCCAAGGGGTTAAACAGAGACTTTATTCTACATTTGTTCTTATAAATATTGCTGATTTAAGACTGTCTATTCCCATTATTTGATCGTTTAATATATCTGATAATATTTTCATGCATACTTTGTCTTTCCATCTGTTTTATTTTATCTCCTCTACTTATTTCCTTTTTTTTCTGTCATAATATCTTTTTGGAAAATTATTAGATTGATTTTTTTTTTCTTTTTCATGATGCGATTGTTAGATCTATGGATCCCTCTTCATGTCTATGTGGGTGATTGATCCAACCTGTGAAACATCTTTTGATGATTAAACGGTTAGGGCTTTTTCACACATACGGTCCGTTTGGCTCCGCCTGTCAGTTTTTCAGGTGGACCCAAACAGATGCTCCATTGTGCTCTATGGAGCGGCGGATGTCAGTCGTGACATGTCCGCTGATACCCGATCCGCTCTGATCCGCCAGAAACAGACGGATGGAAGTCCTATTTTCCATCCGCCTGGCGGATCGGATCGGATGAAGACTGACAGACAGTCCGTGCTCATCCGATTCTCTATAGAGGAGAATGGAGCTCTGACAGGTCAGTCTCTGCACGGAGTGCAGTGTCTGTCCTGTTATCCGTCGGCTCAGCGGGGATCAACGGATGGATCCCCGCTGAGCAGCGGAGCCCGTCAAAACGGGCTCCGCATGTGTGAAAGGACCCTTAAGGAAGACGGAAGAAACTATCATGTTATTGACATAATTGATTGTTTAATTGTTACCTGATGTGAGATGAAGTATATATAAGCGATTAAATGAATAGTATGTGATATGTAATGGTTCCTACCTGAAGAAGGGCGTTTTGTCACTAGCCCGAAACTGTTGGACATTTGGAACTTTTTGTATGTATTTTTTTTGTATACTTTTTGTATATCTTTGAATAAACCTACGAGTGCAGCAATCCCGGATTGATTATTTCTATATACAGCCTGTGGACAAGGCTAGATTGCTGGCACCCCCATTGTGAATGAGTGCTGCTCACCACACTAATTGTGTGTGTAATTGTGTGTGTATATATATATATATACAGTATATACACATAGGTGTGCACAGCCTATTGCATTAGGGTGTACACCACAAAAGCGCAAACATGAGTGTGTGTGTGTGTGTATACAGTATATATATATATGTCAGAGGGGCAGAGGACGGTGTCAGTGCTTTATTTTTATTTTATTTCTTTTTTTAATTTTATTTTCTAAATATATTTCTTTTACAATATTATATTTTATTTTATTTTTTACATTTTTTTAGGAGCCCTGCTGGGGGGCTTTGGTGAAATAACAGGGGTCTAAATGATGTCTCACTTTTGAGACAGAGCAAGAGACTGAGGACAAAGATTCCACGGTTCCTTTCTCTGCAGCCAGGCAGCAGGGGGAATCTGCACAGTACAGGATGATTAGGGTGTGCCCAGGCACACCTGCCACCCTATTTGCGCACGCGTATGTGTGTGTATATGTATGTATATATATATATATATATATATATATATATCCACTTACCAACCGGAAGGTTTTCCAACTTTAGGACCAGAGCACTTTTTGCGATTCGGTGCTGCGTCGCTTTAACTGACAATTGCGCGGTCGTGCGACGTTGCACCCAAACAAAATTTGCGTCCTTTTTTCCCCACAAATAGAGCTTTCTTTTGGTGGTATTTGATCGCCACTGCGTCATTTCTGATAACCGCTGTAAACAAAAGAAGAGCGACCATTTTGCAAAAAAACCCAAATTTCTTACTTTTTGTTAAAATTCAAATCCAAAAAAAAAATAAAAAACATTTTTTTTCACCGTTTTTGGCCGATTTATATTCTTCCTCATATTTGTGATAAAAAAACTGCAATCGGTGTTTATTGATTGGTTTGCGCAAAAGTGGCCGCGTTTGCGGATGGTGAGAATTCATTTCTGGGTTTTTGTTTTTTTTTACTAGTAATGGCGGCGATCTGCGATTTTTAGCGGTACTGCGATATTGCAGCGGACATGTCGGACATTTTTGACACTTTTTTTGGGACAAATGACATTTATTCAGCGATCAGAAATGTAAATGTCCACTGATTACTGTATAAATGTCATTGGCAGTGAAGGGGTTAACCTGGGGGGGGGAGCTAGGGGTTAACTGTGTTCCCTGGGTGTATTCTTACTGTGGGGGGGTTGGGCTAACATGGGCATGAGAGATCTAACTGATCCCAGTGACAGGGATCAGTAGATCTCTCATGCCCCTACTAATAGAGCGGGGAACCGCCGTGTTTACATCGGCGGTTCCCCGTTCTTTCCCAGTAGCCGCTCATCACGGCTCGCCGGCGGACATCGGGTCCACCCGAGCCGCGAGCACACTCCTCATGAGTGCGGCAGGTGCGCGCGCGCGCCCTCTGGTGGCTGATTGCAGATCGCCGTCTATTTACGGCGATTCGCGCTCAGCATCCCGACTGCCACCGTGAAAACACGGCGCGCGGTCAGGAAGTAGTTAAATATATATACTGTTGTTTTCCTAAGAAATTACAAGATATTGCCGAATCACTAGGCCCATAGAAGATATGTAAAAATTGTTGCGGTTCGTAGACGATGTACAAGTGTGAGAATTGGTGAACTGGTTAATAAAGTCCCAAATTATTTTGTGGTCTGTGTTAAAACATTCATAGGAAACCTTTTACTACATTTGTACTGTTTTTGTTCTCCAGGAGGGAGATGCGTGAATTTGGTGTAAAGGTTTCTATCATTGAACCGGGAGCTTTCAAAACCCCAGCGTGCACGATTGTGGATACTTATATAAAAAACTTAAACCGAATGTGGGAAAAACTTCCAGCGCACATTAAGGAGAGCTATGGAGAAGACTACTTTAATCAATGTAAGCTATAACATAAAAGATACATATTGCAGCTTTTTGTTTCTGCAGAGATCACACCACACCTGAGTGTTCATAGACATTGGTGTACATTTATCCAAGAAGCATTTTTATGTATCAAATGTCTGTCTGAGCCTCATGACTCTTTCCTTAGGCCCGGTTCACACAGGGGCGACTTGCGATCCGACTTGAGTCGCCTCAAGTCGCCCCAGGTCGCTTGATATAAGAAATCCCATTGAAGTGAATGGGAGCAGTCTTTATGTAAACTACTGAAGTCGCTCCGACTTCAAGGCGACTTCAGAAGAGATTCCTGTAATACTTGGAGGCGACTTCTATCCAACTTGTGCCCATAGAATTCAATGGAAGTCGCCTCCAAGTTGGATTCCCCCATCTTAATGCAAGCTACTTTGTCAGTGAAAAGAATAGAATTTATTTTGCCGCAGCCACCTCCCTCCCTTTTCTGATTGGCCACAGGCAAAGTCGCCTGGCATAAGTCGTGTTGTAAGTCGCCCTGAAAGTCGCAATGAAAGTCAAGCTGAAATTGCCTAGCAAAGTCGCCCTGAAGTCCGATTGCCTCTGTGTGAACCGAGCCTTAAAGTTTCTTTTATCACCATTTCCCCTTTATTTTCACCTGGTAATCCTGCCTGTTACACACTTCTGGTCCTAGGACACAACTTTCACTGTGCTTTATTTATGGAGGAGCAACGTTGTCACCCTAGAGCAGGAAGTATCCCCCCATCCCTTCAGATAGGAGTGCAGGATCCATGTCTCCAGCATGAAACATTTCTTATGTGATGATCAGGGGGCCCCAAATGATATCGCTGTTAAAATTTGATTTTAAAAATCTTTTTTCTAACCATCTTATAACGCTCGCTGGCTACACATTTTGACCCTGATTGAGTCTTGATCACATATCAATGCAAAATTACTCAGCACATTTAAATATCTAAGATGCGGGCACATGCTATGTTTCTGGAGTGTTAGGTCACATCTCTTTCACATTTTAAAGCTGAACTACAAGTATGGTATAGTTACATTGGTCCAACTTGGAGCAGTGGAAGTATACATTTTCCATACCTGTGGGACTGCTGTGGAATTGGATAATCATTGTAGTAGTTGCCCTTACTACAGTGATACTGTCTTCCGGGTCCTCTGCCAAGCTGCTGCCGTGCTGCATCTTAACCACAAGGGGTCCCTCTACATACAGTTTTGGTTACAACAGGGCTGCTCCTTACATTAGTGTCCCCATCAGAGTCTGTTTCATGTCAGAGCTCCCCCTGAAATTAGGGTCCCCTTCAGAGCCCCCCCTTACATTAGGGTCTCCATCAGAGCCCTCCCTTTCATTAGGGCCCCTGTCAGAGCTCCCCCTTAAATTAGGGTCTTCATCAGAGCCCCCCTTATTTTAGCGTCTCCATCAGAGCCCTCCCTTAAATTAGGGTCACCATCAGAGCCCCTCTTACCTTAGGGTCTTCATAAGAGCCCCCCTTACATTGGGGTCTCCATCAGAGCCCCCTTACATTAGGGTCTACATCAGAGCCCCACTTATATTGAGGTCTTCATCAGAGCCCCCCTTACATCAGGGTCTCCATCAGAGCCCCCCTTACATTGTGGTCTCCCATCAGAGCCCCCTTACATTAGGGTTTACATCAGAGCCCCACTTACATTGGGGTCTTCATCAGAGCCCCCCTTACATCAGGGTCTCCATCGGAGCCCCCCTTACATTGGGGTCTCCATCAGAGCCCCCTTACATTAGGGTTTACATCAGAGCCCCACTTACATTGGGGTCTTCATCAGAGCCCCCCTTACATCAGGGTCTCCATTAGAGCCCCCCTTGCATTCGGGTCTCCATCAGAGCCCCCTTACATTAGGGTCTACATCAGAGTCCCACTTACATTGGGGTCTTCATCAGAACTCCCCTTACATTAGGGTCTCCATCAGAACCCCCTTTTATTAGGGTCCCCATCAGAGTAGTCCTCTTACATTAGGGTCCCCATCAGAGTCCCTTTACATTAGGGTCCCCATCAGAGCCCCTTGACATTTAGAGTCCCCAGCAGAGCAGTACCCTAACATTAGGTTCTCCATCAGAGCCCCCCTTACATTAGGGTTCCCATCAGAACCCTCCTTACATTTAGGGTCCCTATCAGAGCAGTCCCCTTACATTAGGGTTTCCTTCAGAGCCCCCCTTACATTAAGGTCCCCATCAGAGCAGTCCCCTTGCATTGGGGTCCCCATCAGAGCCCCCCTTACGTTAGGGTCCCTATCAAAGCTCCCCTTACATTAGGGTCCCCATCAGAGCAGCCCCTTTGCATTAGGGTCCCCATCAGAGCAGTCCCCTTGCATTACAGGTCTCCATCAGAGCAATCCTCTTGCAGTAGGATCCCCATCAGAGCACCCCTTACATTAGGGCCTCCATCAGAGCCCCACATCACTGTAAGGCACAGAGTGCTGTACCAACAGGATGGGAGCTATGAGGCAGAGCAAGTCTTGGCGGAGGAAGTTTTGTTTTTCTGCGAATCCTGAGGAAAGTACTTCATTGGTTGCAAGGATGCCAGCAGGAAACTATGCTGCAGACTGCAAAGAATGAGGGGGTGAAGACCACAGGCAGCCTCTGCTGACCTGAGTCCTCAGTGCATATTGAGGACACACCACTGACCCTAGTTGTGGGCCGCATAAATTCTTGTAGGCGCTCAGATGTGACCTGCAGGCTGTAGTTTGGAAACCCTTGAAATGATAATTGGCACAAATGTGCCCCCGTATGTATGTATGTGTGTGTGTATATATATATATATATATTTTTTTTTTTCTATGTATATAAAACCCGATCAGTGTACTGTGTGACTTTTGATATACCCAACAGACATCAAGATTCTGGAAACATTACCAGTGGTATCCAGTCCAAAGACGTACAAAGTCCCAGATTGTATGGAGCACGCCCTGACTGCTGTCCACCCCTGGACCCGTTACTCCCCCGGCTGGGACAGCAAGCTTCTCTACCTCCCTCTATCCTACCTCCCTACTGCCATCTCGGATTATTGTCTAGGTCGGTTTGCTCCCAAACCTGCTTCCAAGACATCAGCTGATGAAAAAACTAAAGGTCACTGATTGGTGCCATGAATTGACCAGTGGGTCACCAGTGGGTCACTAAAACCACTTTGTTATCCAATCAAAATGGTTATATTTCCTGTTTAATCATCTATTATATTTACACTGCTAAAATGTATTCACTACTAGAGGGGCGGTTGGTGTGTCCCTGTCAATTGTTCAATAAAGCTTTGTTTGTAAATTACTCAGTTGGAAGTGATGTGTGGCCGTTTGTACATCTGCAGTAAAGGGTAGGTGGGGAGTGGGGATGAGGTTTGGGCTGATTTTGTGTTTGCGGAAGATCTTGCCTGTTAATGATCCACTGGGCCCACCGCTGGCCTTTGAACCTAGGTCAATTGGCTTAGAAGAGATAATAATGGGGACCTAGTTAAGTGCTGAACCCCTTTGTGTACTTGAAGCTGCTGTAGGGATAGGATAGGGAAATCTAACAAACTGCATAGGGAAAGATTAGAGTTAGGAAACAGTACTCCAAATTTGATTGCTAGCTCTTTGGGCAATTAATTCTTTTTTCTATTTTTGTTCGATTGTGGGCTTATTTGTCTTTAATTTTATTTTGTGGTTGATCTAAGGTCAATGGTCTTTTAGCTGTTGTCCTTTAAGGTTTCTTTTTTTTTTTTAAAGTATGTTTTTATTAATTTTTGACAAAGTATAATTACAATAGTTACATTATTCGTAAAAACACATGGCAAGGAGATATACAGATTACAACCAAACCAGGGCCGAACATGGCCAACAACATATCTCACAGTAATAGTCCGCCATCCCCTTTGTAAAAGGGGGGCGGTTAGAGGAGTTTAACCAAAACCTGCCCCTCCGACCCAGCCGGATCGGTACAGGAGGTCAAAGGAGTGTACAGAAACACAAAAACTATACTATAACCCAAAAAAACAAAAAATAAATTTCAACTAACACTCACCCACACACACACCATCCACTCTTCAGGTCCTCACCCATACACCTCACCTCACCAGCTCCTTGCCGTTATAGGAGAGCTCCCCCAACAAAGGGGGAGGGGGGAAAATGACAGACGTCTTCAACCAACCCCATTACACAGTCACCCAGGCACTAGTCAGCCGTCCACTGCCCCCCTACTGCTGGGACAACCGTCACCTGCCGACTGATCACGGACCCACTGACACATTACCCCAACCAACTTCTGCAGACAGTAAAAGGGGGGAGGGGGAAACAACCCCCTCGAGAGGATATTGCCGTTCCTCGACCACTCCACTCCACATACCCACTCCTGGACTTCTCACCTACCACACACACACCCACTCACAATCAACTTTAAATAAAAAACAAAAAAACCCAATATCATATCAAAAACACAAAGACATGTGAGGAAACTGGAGGACATGGCTAGGCCGACCCAGCCTCCCCGTCCAAAACCAATTTGAGGAGATTGGCGGGGGGAAAATGTTTCCCCTACCGCCTGATAATG
>BLSH010235153.1:320394-337521 GCA_018402905.1 Glandirana rugosa | reverse complement strand
GACGAAAAATCACTACGGACTGATTTAAGTGGAACGGATGTGTTATTACATAGTAAGTCGTGAATTGTCATCTCCCGCGATGTCATTACAATATTAATTCCGTCAACAGATGGGGGATTTCAGTAAAAATGGATGTCCATTCGGATATTATTCCGAATGGACATCCATATTAATTATAGAGGATTTGGACATGCCAAATCCTCTATAAGGTGAACGCTACGTCTGAGACTGCAGTACCGCGTACGCGTTACTACCGGGCCGTTTCCGGGCCGCGTATCGCGCATAGACAAGGAGAGGAGGAGGGATGGGAGCACTCTGGCTCTTCGGCGCCCCCACCTCTGTGGCGCCTGGGTGCAGTGCACCCCAGGCACCCGCCCAGGATCGGCCCTGCCGGTGGGGTCCGGCGCTATGCGCCGGGCCTTTGCCGGGCCATCATTGCGCATGCGCCATGACGTCAGAGTCTGCATCGCAAGTGGAATATCTCCTAAACCGTACAGGTTTAGGAGATATTAATTATACCTACAGGTAAGCCTTATTATAGGCTTACCTGTAGGTAAAAATGACTTTAGGGGGTAGACAACTGCCTTAATTATAACATTACTGTAGCGCCCTCTACTGTTAAGTGCTGAATGATACATTATTGTGTAGGCAAGGTGAATTTAGTCAGGCATCACTAAAAAGCAGGCCTGATTGTTTTGATCCTGGGCAGGGAAGTGGCCCAGGGAGTGACTGGTGCAGGGAGTAACACCCCTTGGTTACCCTTCCTTTCTGTTTCAGAAGGTTCTGGAAGAAAGGGTGGGGAAAGGAGGTGAGGCATCTTGGGGAACCCTGACCAATCTCCAACTCTGGATTGGCAAGGGGCAGGCTTCCTCAAATACCTGGGGTCAGCCCAGTCGGGGAGGAGAGTCAGGTGGAAGAGATGGAGATGGAGTACTGAGGCTGTCAGGGCCTTGAGGGAGCCCCCAGTCTGGGTGGTGACTTTGGCCTGGGGCTCGAGTGCATCCAGGAGGATAGTGAGATCCTGGAACAAGAGAGAGAGCAAGTGGAGGACAGCGCGAGAGAGTACTGCCAGGAAGATCTCCAGGAGAGGAACTACAAGTTGTTGTCAGGTGTCGATGAGTGATACACACCCTGGGCAGCTGGAAGAGGCACACCTGAGCAGATTGGGATGACAGACAGTCTGAGAAGGGTGCAAGAGCCAATTGGGACTGTAGTGTCACTGGGCAGTGGAGTTGGGTCATTGCAGCCAGGAGGGCTGGAGGGACCTGAAGAGGATGGACTGGGAGCAGTAGTCCACCAAGGCTAGCTAGCACACTTCTACTTTTGCTACACTAAGGGACCCGCGGTCCCTGCCTGTAATGGGCGGTTCACAGAGGCTGCGCTAAACTGAGAGCAGGCCTCACCATGTGCTAGCTAGGCCAGAAGCAAGTGTTGTGCTGGAGGAAGAAGAGAAGTGTATATACTGGAGTGTATATAGATGGTCCCGTTTAAGAACTGTTTAATCTGCTTGGCATCCCATAATTATCCTATACCCATGCAAGTTAAATCCCCTAATAAAAAAAAAAAACACACAGTACTGTTCTTTTTGACTCCGGATGCAAGGACATGTGTGATTGAGGGCAGAGTGATAGGTGAACCACTACTTCCAGCAACCCCTACGGGGGGGGAATGGTTACATTAGGGATCCTTAAATGTGAAGAGAGATGGAACTTGAAAGTGGCAGGATTAATCTGGCAGAGGGTGGTAAAGGGACCAACAAAGCAAGAAGAGGGTACTTGAAGACGGATATTCTTAGTAGAGAGCCTAACTTTTCGACAGGAAGAAATTTGTGACTCACACGGCGATGATGATCTGCAGCTACTTTGTACTTGGAGGCTGCCAGATTTAAGTTTCTTGGAAAGGTCTGCCCAGATAGAACTGAAGAATCATTGTATCTCTGGAGCCACAGGCACCACAGAAGAGATGGAAATGGGAAATGGTACTGAAGGATGACGACCATACACTGTGAATAGGGAGAGTCACCAGTGCTGACACTAGCATGGTTATTGAGGGCAAACTCTGTCCAGGGTACAACGTCTGCCCAGTCATCCTGAAACGCAGAAATGAAGGCACAAAGATACCGTTCAATATTCTGGTTGACCATTTCAGTTTGCCTATTAGACTGTAGGTGAAAGGCAGTAGAGAAGTCCAACTTAATTCTAAAGGATGTGACCAGAGCCCTCCAGGAGCGGGCTGTAAAATGAACTCCTCCATCGGGGAAGATGTGCAAGAGCATATCAAGAAGATGAAAGATTTCCTTGATGAAGATGGAAGCCAGAGTGACTTCCCAGAAGTGGAGTTAAAGCGGAGTTCCACCCAAAAGTGGAACTTCCGCTCTAAGGGAAGGTGACCCCTAGACATGTCGCAATTGGCATGTCTTTTTTTTGGGGGGGGGGGGTGACCAGGGATCCAGTTTTTACAGGGTTTTCACGGCTCCAGAAAGAAAGTCCACCTTCCCCCCTCCCTCTTGGCGATCTTCTGGGACACGTCACAGGTCCCAGAAGATACGCCATTCACAAGCCGCAGTGCGACTTGCGCATACGCAGTGAGTGTCCGGCTTTGAAGCCAAAGCCGGGTGCCCACACTTGTGATGCCGGCGCCGCCGAGGGGAGGGGGAGAGGAGCGAGCCCTGGGGCGGCCGCATCACTGGAACGAAGGACAGGTGAGTGGCCGATTGTTAAAAGTCAGCAGCTACACTTTTGGTAGCTGCTGACTTTTACCAGGGTGCAACTCCGCTTTAAGTGACACATTTTAGAAAACCTGTCCACAACCACCCAGATAACAGTGGAGCCTGCTGAGGGCGGTAGCTTAAAGATAAAGTCCATGGAGATGCAACACCAAGGTTCATCTGGAATAGGTAAATGTAAAGGGTGACCTGCTGGAGCAGACATGTAGGACTTAAACTGCACACAAATGGAGCAACACTGAACATAATCTTCGGCATTCTTCCAAAGGGAGAGCCACCAGTAGTAACTCTGCAGGAATGCACAGTTACATCGTTCACTGGGATGTCCTGAGAGTTTAAAGTCATGTGTCCATTACAGGAGCTTGGAGCGAAGGGTGGGCACCACAAATGTCTTTCTGGGCAGGGATGTGAAGACTGAAGATGGGTGGTGGCCAGGATACGACTAGCAGAAATAATGGGTTCTGGTTCAACATGACACTCTGAGTCAGAATTGTCCAATGATCTGGATAGGGCATCAGCGCAGCCATTTTTGGAACCAGGCCAAAAGATAATATCAAAGTTAAACCTGGTGAAAAAGAGAGCCCATTGTGCAAGTCTGGTTTTCAAAAATCGGGCAGATTGCAGGTACTGGAAGTTCTTGTAATTGGTATAAATCAGGATACGGTGTGGAGATCCCTCCAGTAGATGCCACCATTCCTGCAGCACCAACTTAAAATGGAAGTTTACCCATAACGACTTGATTAAAAAATAATGTTCTTTAGCAAGGGACATACATTCCACATTAATATTTAGTGTGGATATCAGTGCAGCGCTAAAATGTCCAAAAAAACACCATGCATAAACACATTAATAGTGTCAATATAGTGCAAAATAAGCAATGTGCAATTAATATATATTTGTAAAGTGCAACTTAATTGGTTTAATAAAGTGCATAGATCAAATAAAGTGCATAAAGTGAAAATAAACAATTGATATGTATTTTAAAAGTTCATAATAAAGTCCATATTGTGATAAAAAATGCAATTTCTTCAGGGTTACACCATGTGTATTAAGAATCATTCACCAAATCCTATGGAGGCTTACCAGATAAAGTGGACGCAGACGGGCATACGCCCACTGTGTCAAATAGACAGAGGGTATAATACCCAAATCAAAACTTCCTCCAGTACCACCTTAAGTGCAATCCTCCACCTTCTAGAATCAACGCTTACCAAATATAGTAGTCACACACAGGCATACGCCAGCTGAGTCAAAACTAGCAGGGGAATGTAGTACACCAATCAGCTGTTCATCCGACTTTGAGGTCACAATCGATCAGTCAGGGAAGTCCTTCCATACACTCTGGTAGCGTCTTTTCCAGGAGTCTTTCAGGACAGCCACCTCTAAGAGACCCTGGCTCCTCCCTTCTCAGGAAACACCGCCTCGATCTAAATTAAAAGGCCCGCTTCCCTGCCAGCTCCTCAGTTCTTCAAGAGCAACTCCATCCAGCCACACAGTTGAGAATGAGTACAAGCCTCCCCAGCCTCTAAGGTTTTAACGAGCAGAGACGTCGTCTGTGCCAGAGTTGCTCTTGCAGAACTGAGGAGCCGGGCCTTTTAATCTAGATTGAGGCGGTGTTTGAGGTGGGTAGACTACGTGGTGTAGTTCCTGCTGATGAAGTCCCGTCCAGGACATAACGCATATGGGGGAGGAGCTACGTATGACATCACCCGCGGCCAGAGGCGTTGCTAGGGGGTGGCTATTGGGGCTATAGCCCCGAGTCTGGGGCCCATAGCCCCGGGTCTCTTACAGGCTGGGTGCAGTTCTGTAATTAGCAGGTATGCCCTGGTCTGGAATGCAGACTTTGTATATATATATATATATATATATATATATATATACATATACATATATATATATATATATATATATATATTTATATATACACACACACACACACACATACATACATACACATGTATATTTATTACTATTATTATTTATTTTATAACATGTATGCCTGCTCAAGCGTATGTCTTTCTTTACTTCGTTGCTATGGGCTATAGCCCCAGATCTTTTGTAGACCTAGCAATGCCCCTGCCCGCGGCCATCTTGACGGCTCCTGTGTTGATTGTAATCAATGCTTTTTCCATGCACTTGGGACGAGTGCCGGCTTTATAAGTGAAATTGCTTTTGTACTTAGTACATTTTAGCAGTTATATAGAGAGCACTAGATGTTTCTTTATTGCATCCCCTATATGTACCGTGGAGTGAGCGCTATTGCCACTACCAGGTCTCCATTGGTTGCCATAGGAGGAGTTGTGTCCCTAGTGTGGGGAATGCGAGTATTAGACCATCTAGTCTAATCAGTGAGGTGAGCGGCTGTGTGTGTTGGTGGTGGTGGTATGGAGCACACCACACCTGCATGATTCTATCTTGAAGTACTCTGTAATCAGTGATTGTTCACAGAGGAGCGTCGGTTTCATATGGACTTTTTTATTAGAATTTTATATGTATTTATATCTAGTGCTGCACTTCTGTTGTTGATGAGTCTCACCATGTGCTAGCTAGGCCTGGAGAAGTATTGTGCAAGAGAGAGAAAGGAGAAGTAACGGCAAGCAAGATTTGTGCTGGAGGAGGTGTCCCGTTCAAGAACTGTTCAATTTCTTGGGCATCCCATAAATACCATATACCTCATCCAAGTTTAACACCCTAATAAAAACAACAAAAACAAAGTACCAGCCAGTTCTTCTTGACTCCGGATGTGAGGAAACAGTGTGTGTGAGGGCAGAGTGACAGGTGAACCACTACTTGCAGCAACCCCTATGGGGGCGTGGCTACATACATGCTGACAATGAATGTTCAAATCTGAAGAAAAAATGAGTATGTTGTCCAGATACACAATGGGGTTGATTTACTAAACCCAGAGAGTGCAAAATCTGGTGCAGCTGTGCATGTTAGCCAATCAGCTTCTAACTTCAGCTTGTTCAGTTAATCTTTGACAAATAAACCTAGAAGCTGGTTGGTTTCTATGCAGAGCTGCATCAGATTTTGCACTCTCAAGCTTTAGTAAAACAACCCCAATGACAAACATGTACAAGAAAAATGGACAGAAAAAATGTCATTAACAAAGTGTTGGAAAACAGCTGGGGCGTTACACAAGCCAAAAGGCTTTACAAGATATTCATAATGCCCGTCTCTGGAGTTTAAAGCTGTCTTCCACTCATCACCCTCTCGAATCCTAATCAGACTGCATGCCCCATGGAGATCTAAGTTTGTGAAAATTTGAGCATCCCAAAGCCTGTCAAAGAGTTCAGAACTCAAGGGTTGTAGATACTGATTCTTAATGAAGATGGCATTGAGGCCTCTATAGTCAATGCAGGGTCAGAGCGTACCATCCTTTTTCTGCATAAAGAAGGAGCCGGCCCCCGCAGGAGAATTGAACTTTTGGATGAAGCCGTACTCAGACATGGCTTGAGTCTCAGAAATAGAGAGAGGTTAGATTCGACCACGAGAGGGAGTAGTCCCAGATTGAAGCTCAATGGGGCAGTCATAGGGACGATGAGGAGGCAGACAGTCAGCAGCAGGGTCCTAAGGCCAGGGTAGAGCCATCAACTGCTGATACTGAGAGAAGCATTGCCAAGGAAATGAGAGGAATGCCCAATTCATTGGCCAGGGACTGCTCAATGAAGTTCGAGTCCAAGAGTCCGACTATTAAGATACTTGATATGAGTTCAGTTCCCTATGAAAGGAGAAAGGTATGACAAATCTAGGGAAGGTGGTGGAATTCAGGTTCTGGTGTAGATCACCTCCCTCCAAGATCCAAGAGTTTTCCAGGGCAGACAGGACAGTGCTTCGATATGTGACAGTCAGCCCTGCAGTAAAGGCATAGGCTGAGTTTCAGGAGACGTGATCACTCTTGTGACATGAGGCAAGTCTGCCCTAGTTGCATAGGTTCTTCAGATGCCGACATAGTTGCCCATAGTTGAGGTTGGTTGTTCAGGAGCTTCCTGGGACCTACTGTGGGGGCGACGTGGACACGCCCTTTCCAGATCTTGCTCTTGGAAGCGGACAACAATTTGGATGCTCAGGGCGATTAAGTCATCCAAGGTGAAGGGTATGGTTCTGACAGTTAGCTCATCCCTAATATGAACCACTAAACCTCACCAAAAAGTTTTGTTAGGTCCTTATTATTCCATGCTAATTTTAAAGCCAAGGTGTGAATCTGAACTGCCTATCGACCAACAGTCATGCTTTCTTGATGAAGCAGAAGAAGTGCTCCAGCAGCAGACGAGGCCCTGCCTTGCACATTGAAGGTCTCGTGAAAAGCTTGCTGGAAGGCAGTAAGACTGGAAATCATAGGCTCTTGACGCTTCCATAGTGGCAAGGCCCAAGCCAGGGCCTCACCAGAAAGGAGTGATATCAGTGCTCACAGATCACAAAAGCCGTTCCCACTTGCAATAAAGCCAGCTCCTCCTTCTTACTGAGACTCAATTGTGTCCTTAGTCTCAGTGCTGGCTTTTTTCCACCCCCTGCAGGAGGGAAGAGAAAGCTGAATCCATTCTCCAGCAGAAGCCAGCCACTGCTCCTTTGGACAGGAGTGACATTGCGGTTACTCCTGTCAAAGAGGAGCAGCACAAGCAGCCAAATCTCCAGTGCATCCCCCCCAACACAGGGCCCCCTCCTTGTCCTGGCCCTGACCATGGACCTGGGGCCTCTGGGCAGTGCCCAGGTGTGTCCATTCATTAAAATGCCCCTGCATGATCTTTACTTGAGACCACTCTTTTATGTAGAGTACAAACAGCAGGAGACAGAAGGAAATCTAGGAAATAAGCCGAGCTTGAGCCCCAGAAATGGAGAGAGGGTAAGTAAGACCCCAAGGCACAGTAGTCCCAGGTTGGAGATCAATAGCACAATCATAGGCATGGTGAGGAGGCACATGGTCGGAAAGCTATTTTTTTTTCTACAAAGAACATCATGGAAGACCTAATAAAGTCGCGGGAGCATTTTAGGGAGACAAGACTAATGGCATTGCGACCCCCATAACAACACTTGACCAGAGTTCTAATCTAGATAGGGCGAATGTTTTTGTAACCATGGAAGACCAAGAATGATGGGGCTAGAAGACTTGTGAAGGATCAGGAAGGAGATTGAACACTGACATGCATAGTTATGGAGAACCTTAATGTTCTAATGTCAAGGTAGAACCATCAACTGCAGCTACGGAGAGGTGCATCACCAAGAGAACAAGGGGAATGCTCAATTCAGCAGCCAGGGACTGGCTGGCCCCAAAGTCCACATATTTAGAAACTTGATATGAGTTCAGTTCCCAATGAATGGAGATCGATATGACAAATTGAGGGAAGGTGGCGGATTTCAGGTTCTGGTCAACAGTATCCTGTTTGAATGCAGTCAGACCACCATGTATAATATTTTTTTTTGTAGGACTACAGGGACATAAATTAAATAAAATAACTTCCTGTATGTATGGTGTTTTTAGCAATTTGCCTGGAGTTGAACTTTAAGTGTCATGACTAAGGCATACCAGATGTAACAGTCCCCAAACATTGACTAAAGACCACTACCACCCCAACCCCTTCCCCCAATTAAAGCAATAACCACCATGACACTGCTTTGGAGAAAATCGGCTGTAGAGGCCATTTATTAACAAAATAACCAAATAACAAACATTCCTTAAAACAGGAACAACATGATAACACCATAAAACATCAAAATAAACTAAGTTTGCCGATCTTTGGAGGCGTCAAGTATCCGGTATCCACTCCGATATCTGCGTACCACTTCCACGGTCCCCAGCTGCACCGCACCGACACGGGGACAACCTCAAACATTGCAGATACCACTCATTTTAACTTACCAGTTAACCCACCAACTGGCATTCCACAGAGGACTCCATACCTGAAATGGGTCCCTAATATGATCCTTTAGAGCAAATTTTTAAACACTTCCAAAGACCTCAACCGCCAAATAAAAACATGCCTTTCGATGTAACTGACCCACAATTGGGGCGGGCGGGTGGAAACGTTCTTCCTCCAGGAGTCCCTTTCCGGAAGAGCAAGCCTGTTGACCCCCCTTCCTGCCTGGCTAAAACCCCTCCATTCTGGCATTTGGAGAAACTTAACCCTGTCTGTGCCTGATACCCTGCCCCCCTTGTCATGCTAACCCTCCGCTTTTTTTTTTTTTTTTGCGCTTCGGGCTGTACTAACAAGTTGTTTCTTCAGCATTCAACTGAAGCTTCCATTTTTATTATATTTATTTAATATTACAGGTATTTATATAATGCTGTCAATTTAAATATTGTATTAACATCAGTCCGCTCATGGAGTGTAAAATCTAAAGTCTCTATCTCACACACAAGGGCCAGTTTGGAAGGCAGCCAATTGACTTCCCAGAACGGCTTTGGAGCGTGGGAGGAAACCCACACAAGGACGCGTGCAAACCTTATGTAGAAAGTGTCCTGAGCAGGGCTTGAACAAGGGACTCCAGTGCTGCATGGCAGAGTTACTAACCACAAAGCCCCTGTAAAGTCACTTAAATGTGATATAAAAATCCACAGCATAAGCACAGAAGGGCTGGGTGCAGGCACAGTCCACGGGTCATAGCAGGACACAGAATACACAGCCAACCCCCAGCATACTTGTGTTCCAAGTCCTTGTGAATCTGGGCGACGATGGCGCTTGATATAGTTTTTTTTTTGTTCCAAAGTAAATACACACTGGTCGCTTCCAGCTTCCCCACCCCTTAGTGCTGGGCAGGCAGTTTGTGTTTTCCCAACAAGGACAGAATTCCCCTCTGGAGG
The DNA here is from genome assembly GCA_018402905.1 of Glandirana rugosa. Lineage (NCBI taxonomy): Eukaryota > Metazoa > Chordata > Amphibia > Anura > Ranidae > Glandirana > Glandirana rugosa. The sequence goes on along the minus strand of BLSH010235153.1, from coordinate 327,997 downwards.
AACGCAGCACCAAGCCTTCTGTTGGAGGCGCCACATTGCTCGTAAGACTCAGGAGTCTTCTTCTTATACACCTCTACAGGTGACCAGGTAAGGAATTCTGCTTTCTAAGCTTTCATCTACAGATCTGAGTATAAATACAGAGCAATAAGTCTTAGAAAGATTGTTGCGCTGACTCAGAAGTGCATAACACCGTGCTCAATCTCAAACTAATAAAAAAAACCCTAGATGGGGAAGAACCCTAATCTTAAAGTGCAAAGTGAATTGCACTAGATAAATGCATAAACTTAATTAAATCCCCAAACAATCAGAATGAGCCCCTAAGTAGGGACATTAAAACATACTTAGCATAAAACGCATGTGAAATACAATTTCATGAATACATAAATCAATACTGTGATTGGACATATATTGAAAAGAATAGAAAATATAAAAATTTAAAAATGAATAGTCCCAATATTAGTGTTTAAAGAGAACGTATAAACGTTCAGTGAAAAATATAAAGTAAGTTGAGAAACATCCAAAGTTCTGTGCAAATTAGGAGAAGGAACAAATTCACTCCAATCTTCCACCACCAAAGATCACGCAGACACCTCCAGTGAAAAAAAGGGGTAAATAACCCTTACCAGAAACGCAGACCCACTATCTCTAGTAAGGGTCAATATCGCTGGCAGATATAGTCCTCTGCAGGGTCTAGAGATTCGCTCCTTCTCTGTTCCCAGAGCTCCGTGGCATCCACAACCGGACTGAGTGGTTAGACAGCCAACTCCAAGAATCTCATTCACCACATAGCATAAAAAGATAAGGGCCACATAGCGTAATACTGTAACGCAGTTTTATTAAAACATGGATTAAAAACAGGGTACTCACATTGTACAATCAAATAACACGCATGGATTGATAAAAGCCGGCAGATTAAACAGAACGCCCGTCCTCGCGGGATACGACATGCGGCGTGGTGACGTCAGTACGTAAACTCCGCCCTACATGTTTCGTGATAGGTCACGTCTTCCTGGGGCACGGGCAACGTCCTGCGTCACCACAATATATACTAGCTATAGCTAGTATATATTGTGGTGACGCAGGACGTTGCCCGTGCCCCAGGAAGACTAGCATGCAAAAAATTCATCCAATATTCTCATTGTGTGTACTAGGCTTAACCGAGTGAAGTGTAGAGGAAGACATGGTGGCAGTGGCGGCTGGTGCTCAGTTTTCTTCAGGTAACCAACCACCCCCCCAGCCAGCTCATCAATCGTTGCTCCCCTCCCATCGCTCGATCACCACATCACTCGCCCATGGCCTGCAGGCCGCCTGCCTGCCCCCCACTTCCCCCCGCCGCGTCTCCTCACGAGTCCCAGCGATCACTTCTCCTTCCGGCCAATCAGGACTTAGGATTCGCGACCAATCAGGTCTTAGGACTCCCGGGCAATCGGGTCTCAGGACCCAATTCCTGATTGGCCGGGAGGAAAAACAGGAAGACATTAGCAAATATTAATTTGCTAATGTCACACAACTGGGTGGGCTCGGGGCAAAGTGCTCTGTGCCTCGAGCCCATCCTTTTTTGAAGCCAATTAGAGCCTCAGGCTCTAATCATGTGCTTGGAAAAAAAAACCCATTGGAATCCATGTGTCCGGCGCCTTGCATATAGATTAGGGGCTGGGAGCATGGATTAGGGGCCCTTTCGTCCCTAATGGAGCGGCCGCCACTGCATAGTGGTGAGGGGAGGCTGGGTGTTGGTAGGAGTACACAGGACACTGGAGCAGGATACAGACTGGGGAACATGAAGATCACAGGATCAGGATCCGGGTGACTGGCTGAAGTACAAACAAAAAGATTTCCCAGCGCACTTACCAGCCAGCCTGCAAAACAACCAAATTGGCTCTGTCTAACAATTCACATGAAAAATAGAGTGTTTATGTAGCACCCTCTACCATAGGTGTCATGAATCTGCAGTAACATTCATGTCATGTCTGTCTGCTTACCTCTCTGCTTGTGTTCAGCTTAGAGACCGTGCACCCCTCACCTGTGTGCTTTAGTAATATTTCCTCAGCAGGGCTCCACCCTAGCCTCTAATTAGGAACATGATTTAACACTGTGCAGTGCAAGCCTGCGCTGCTGATCAACATTGTGTGTTAGGCTTTTTGTGTGTGTGGTTCCTGCCGTGTGCTCTTCATCTGATTCCGTTTACTGACCTTGGCTTGTTCTTTGACTATTCCTGTCTGCTTGTTACCCCGACCTTAGCGTGCTCTCCTGTCTGTCCCTGTCTGCTCGTTGCCCTGACCCTTGGCTCTCCTACTGACTATCCTTTGTTTCCTGCACTGCTGCTTCCTCTCTATCCATCAGTAGTAGGGTGACCACATTTCCAAACTGCCATTCAGGGACACCCCCAGCATGCACCAGTCGGTGATGTCACAAGGGCCGGTGCCACCATGTGACATCACCGGGTGGCCCCGCCCCTTACCTATTTAAGAAATGTCACTCGCAGTCAGCGGGTGGCCCTGCTTGAGAGTGGAATGGGGTTTATATGCAACGTTAGTGCCTTATATAGAAAATGCATTTGTTTCATGTATGTTGGCCCAATATTGCAGGCGGATACTTAGATTCAAAGAGTGTAATTGTTCTTTCAATGTCAGGCTAACATACATGAAATAAATGCTCTTTATATCTAAGGAAATAAAGTTGCATATGAAAATAAAATCTCATACTTTACACTTCAAAAGAGATACAAATGACCTGAGGGATCTGGAATAAACATTGGACATACACTGACCTACCAGTCCACTACACCAACCTACCCGACCCACTACACTGACCTACCTGACCCACTACACAGATCTACCTGACACACTACACAGACCTAACTGACCACTACCCTGACCTACCTGACCCACTACACTGACCTACCTGACCCACCACCCTGACCTACCTGACCCACTACACTGACCTACCTGACCCACTACACTGATCTAACTGACCACTACCCTGACCTACCTGACCCACTACACTGACCTACCTGACCCACTACACTGACCTACCTGACCCACTACCCTGACCTACCTGACCCACTACACTGACCTACCTGACCACTACCCTGACCTACCTGACCCACTACACTGACCTACCTGACCCACTACCCTGACCTACCTGACCCACTACACTCCTTCCTGCACTATTCCATCACACAATGTATAAGCCATTTAGATTGGTGGATTTTACTCACCAGTCTCCACTCCAGAGCCTCCATGATGATCATCCATCAGATGAGGGCTCCCCCCAGCCGCTCCTCAGTATCCCCCGCCAGCCGGGAGCTCCGCAAACAGCAGCCGCCCGCCGTACACTCGTCTGCACCAAGCACCGCCCCTCTCCCTCACTCACACACACACACACACAGGCTGCCCGCAGCTGAGGAATCATTGGGGAGTTGGGACATGGCAGGCTCAGCTGTACCACAGGAGTCCCTTGGTGGGGGGAGAGTGCCACAGAGCAATGTCCGAGCCTGGCTACAGGATATGCCCCATGATCGGACGTGTAGAGTGGGGCCGGAGGAAGCACTAGTTGGCACAGCAAGCTTAGGTCATTTTTGGGACAGCAGCACAATAATGATATTGCACCCAGGGGAGATAGAGCATGGGCTGCCCCCCCACGCTACACACTGGGGCTGGCCCGGCCGGATATCATTATCGGCAAATGCAGATTCGCGGATGGGCTGCATCAGTTTCATTCTGGGACATTGTATTGTCCCGGAATGAAGGTGCCCGGGACCTGGGACAGACCTGCCGAATGCGGGATTGTCCCGGGCAATCCGGGACATGTGGTCACCCTAGTTGGCAATCAATCGGATAGCTGCCTCCCTGTGACTGAGGAAACCATAGAGGAACAAGGTTCCTCTTGACTCCCTTCCCCATCTGCAATGCTGCTGAGGACAGCGCCCCCTGCAGTGGAGAAAATTACTGAACCTGCCTACATCTGCATGTATTTACATATGAGACGAAATGTGCTATGGACCAACAGCTTTCTGCATGCAAGGTCCTGTTTAGATCTATGTGCTTGTGTGGCAGGGCAGGAGACCTCATCTTTCATTGTTGCAGTTTAACTTAGAGATCCTTGTGCTGCTTCTCCCTCACCGAGTCTAATCTCTGCAGCTCAGGGACAGCAAGACAAATTCAGGTACCTACAAAAATGCATTTTATAATATATGAATAATTACATAGCTGCATTAATTTGCTACTTTTTATATCAACCTGGAGTTCAGTTACAGTATTATATTTTATTGCAGAAAAAATGTGCATCCTGTGGCTCCCCCTGCTGGTGGCGTTGGGTTTGATTCTTCTGTACAGGTGGTACCGGCAGTGCCAGATACTGGAGAATCTCACCGACAAATATGTCTTTATCACCGGATGTGATTCTGGATTTGGGAACTTGCTGGCTAAGCAGCTGGACAAACGTGGGATGAAGGTCCTGGCTGCTTGTCTGACGGAGACGGGTGCTGAAAATCTGAAGAAAGAGACCTCCAGCAGACTGAGAACAAGAATCCTGGATATCAGCGACAGCAAAAATGTGAGCTCTGCTGCCGAATGGGTATCAAACATTGTTGGAAATGAAGGTATTTTTTTTTCCTCCCATATATGCTTCACCGAAAACTGACCCATCCCTAGTCTTATTCTTTCTTATCAATCTGGGAGCATGCAAGGAGAGATAAAAGAAATTTTCTTACATTTTCACAGTTATTTTTTTATTATTATTAATTGTTATGATATTAGTCAAGCAAAAAAATGGCATTTCAAGAGCCTGTCTCTCAGGTAGGCAGTTTTACCGCTTCCTAGCTGCCCATTTAAAGGCTAAACTGCAGCTCTGCAATGCTTGGCGCTGTGGCATATTTAATGCAGCATGCCAAGCTGACAGGTGCTGCACAGTCAGTGGCATCAGCAAAGGGGGGACTGAAGGGGGCTACAGCCCCAAGTGGACCCCCAAAAATCCCTGGGTATGGTATTTGTCATTAAGAATTATTAGCCCCGAGTCCCAAGGCCTGGGGTTTGCCAGGAACTTGGGGCAATGTACATGGCCGGACTACCCCGCGCGGTCCAGTGACAGACGCAGTACCGCCTCCAGTGGACTGCCTCCTATGATGGACGTCACACTAATGACGGGACCAGGAGGCAGTACTTAGTGGACAATGAGGCTGCACCGGGAAGAGGAAGATCCCCGCTCTGTGTAAACCGATGGGTGGCGGCTCTCCTCTCCCCATGGCAAGGCTGTGCTGAAGATGGGCACTAAGCTAGACTGCACTAATGGGCACTGGGGATTTGGGTTTTGGTCTACTGACCTGTGCTTTTTTCATTCCTGACCCCTGCACTCTGTGCTTTACAGTTCAGTTACTTGGCACAGTAATTAAAAACATTTTTTTTTGAGTAGAAGGACTGCGCCATAAGTTGGCGTAAATGTACTAAGTAGGCTCAAATTTTATGCCCCTCCCACAATTTGCCGTAGCTGCTTGTCTGTCTGTCAAAGGAAGTCATTTCTTTAGGAAAATTCTTATTGCTATAGATTTACAAAGTGTTTTGCTAGTTTTCTGATTTCAGTACTGACATTACTCTGTCTCGTGGCTCACAGGGCTTTGGGGATTGGTGAACAATGCTGGATTTACCATTGCTCTGGCTCCCAATGAGTGGCAAACAAAAGAAGACTTCTCCAAGGTCCTGAATGTGAATCTTCTGGGGACCATCGATGTCACTGTGCGCTTGCTGCATCTTATCAGGAAAGCCCGCGGACGCATTGTCGTGGTGTCCAGTGCTGCTGGGAGATTGGCTTTTGTGGGTGGGGGATATTGTCCTTCAAAATTCGGCCTGGAGGCTTTCTCAGACAGTTTAAGGTGAGTTATCTTATGATCGGTGGTAAAAGGACCAGGCAGAAGCGTAACTAGAGCCTTCAGGGGCCCGGTGCAAGAAATGATGAATGGGCCCCTGACCCCTGGCCAGGGCCCTTCCTCTTCCCACTGATCCTGGGGCCCTTTTACGCTTCTCATGGGTCTCTTTATTACGGTCTTGTAGCGGGTCCTTTCACAAGTTCTGCAGCAGGCCCCCTTTCTGCCATCTTCGGGTCTTCCCATGGTGGTGAAATGCCAGGGCCTGGTCACAATTGCAACCTTTGCAATCCTGATAGTTCCCCCATTGGTGTCAGTAGTTTTTAATTTTTATTTTAATATTATTATTTTTTTACCATTTCATTTTATTTCTTTTACAATTTTATTTTTACAAATGTTTTACATTTTTTTTAGGAGCTCTGTTGGGGAGCTTTGATGAGATATCAGGGGTCTAAACAAACCTCAGCCCTCAATCTCCATCCATGTAGCCTCAGCTGCACAGAATGAATGGACAGGAATAGTTGTGCACCGAGCCTCCCATTCATTCAGTAACGGAAGTATAGTAAAAACAGTTTACTATGCTTCAGTTATGAATGAACCAATTGGTACCAATCACTGACTCTGTCCATTCAGAAAAGGAATTAGCTGGTAAATTACAAATTTACCGACATATTCCCATCTCTCCATCATGACAAATCTTCTACAGCAGCTGGCAGGAGAGAGGAGGAGGGAAGGCAGCAGCTATGTGGGGGGGACCAGGGAATCTCACAGGGACCCTGGGTACAGCAGAAGACAAGTAAACTGGATAGAGGAGAATGGAGGAGGTTGGGTCCTCTAAATGCCACCCCGCCATCCCTCCTATTCAGGTGCACAAGGGAGGCACACAGGCCCCCTGGACTATGGGGCCCGGTTGCAATTGCAACCCCTGCAACCCCCTGGGACCAGGCCTATTCTGACACAGTCACTTTGTTTTCACAAGTAAAAATTAGGGTTTTTTTTGGTAGAAAATGACTTAGAACACCCAAACATTATATATATTTTTTTATCAGAGACCCTAGGGAATAAAATGACGGTTGTTGCAATTTTTTTTATGTCACACGTTATTTGTGCCGTGTTTTTTCAATGCAATTTTTTTTTAATACACTTTAACCACTTACCAACCGGAAGGTTTTGCAGCTTTAGGACCAGAGCACTTTTTGCGATTCGTCGCTGCGTCACTTTGACTGACAATTGCGCGGTCGTGCGATGTTGTACCGAAACAAAATTTGCGTCCTTTTTTTCCCACAAATAGAGCTTTCTTTTGGTGGTATTTGATCGCCTCTGCGTCATTTCTTATCGCCGCTATAAACAAAAGAAGAGCGACCATTTTGCAAAAAAAAACCCAAATTTCTTACTTTTTGCTAAAATTCAAATCCAAAAAAAAAAATATAAAAAAACATTTTTCTTCACCGTTTTTGGCCGATTTATATAATTCCTCATATTTGCGATAAAAAAAATTGCAATCAGCGTTTATTGATTGGTTTGCGCAAAAGTGGCCGCGTTTACGGATGGTGAGAATTCATTTCTGGGGTTTTTATTTTTTTTTTATTTTTTACTAGTAATGGCGGCGATCTGCGATTTTTAGCGGTAATGCGATATTGGGGGGGACATGTCGGACCTTTTTGACACTTTTTTGGGACCAATGACATTTATTCAGCGATCAGAAATTTAAATGTCCACTGATTACTGTATAAATGTCATTGGCAG
>BLSH010235153.1:275070-290637 GCA_018402905.1 Glandirana rugosa | reverse complement strand
GTATCCCACCCCCCGGCCCTAGACCCCCGGGGGGACAATTTCCCCCGAAGGTCTAAGGCTATTCGGGGGGTGGGCCGAAAAAAATGGCGTAGGGTCCCCCCCCAAAATCCATACCAGACCCTTATCCGAGCATGCAGCCTGGCAGGCCAGGAAAGGGGGTGGGGACGAACCAGCGCCCCCCCTCCTGGACCATGCCGGGACGCATGCCCTCAACATGGGGGGGTGGGTGCTTTGGGGCATGGGGGCCCTGCGCCCTCCACCCCAAAGCACCTTGTCCCCAGGTTGCTGAGGACAAGGGCCTCTTCCCGACAACCCTGGCTGTTGGTTGTCGGGGTCTGCGGGTGGGGGGCTTATCGGAATCTGGAAGCCCCCTTTAACAGGGGGGCCCCCAGATCCCGGCCCCCCACCCTATGTGAATGAGTATGGGGTTCATTGTACCCCTACCCATTCACCTGAAAAGTATAAAAAAAATACACTACACAGGTTTTTAAAATATTTTATTAAATCAGCTCTGGCGTCTTCTGCTCTCTCCGGCTCTCCTCCCTCTCCAATGTCTTCTTTCTTCTGCTCTTTTGCGGGAACTGCTGTCTTTTTTGTCTTGTCTTCTGAGGGGTCTTCTATCTTCTGCTCTTTTGTGGGTTCCTCTGTCTTCTTAGGGGGTCTTCTTTCTTTTGAGGGGTCTTCTATCTTCTGCTGGGTCTTCTGTCTTCTGCTCTTTTGCCTCTGTCTTCTCCACTGCCTTCTCCCTCTTCATTTTTGCAGGGGTTCCCCTTCAAGATCCTCAGCACACAAGTCGCATCATCATGATCCGACTTCTGGTGCGACTTCTATTCAAATCAGTGGGCTCCCATAGGGAACCATTGATTTTGAATAGAGGCAGAGAAAAGCCTGATGAGGCTTAATGCTGTGTATCCAACGTTAAGCCGTGTTTTGCCGGCATCAGCGTCATAACAGATCTAGTGCTGCAGCTTCAGAATGCGCTGGTCCTGTTTTTTTTTTTTTGTTTTTTTTTACAGCTTAAAAACGCCTATGCCACTTACAGCTCAAAAACGTGTGTGTGTGTGTGTGTGTATGAGGCCATTGAATAACATGGTGAGGAGGTTTTTAGGCTGTAAAAACAGCTCAAAAATGTGGCTGTAAAAACGCCTGTGTGTATGAGGCCTAAGCCTTATTATAGATTTACCTATTATAAGTACAATTAAAGAGAGAGACTTTACTTCCTCTTTAAGGGGTTTACATCAAATAATTGAGAAATGAAGACACCTAGTAGCTGTTATCGGTATCGACAGAACATTGTTTAGTTTCTACATTTTTGATTGCAGTTCTCTTAATATCCCTTTGCATTTCAGAGCCTGTTCCAGGAGGTCGGGGTGCAGGTGGGGGGGTACATGGGAAGCTCCTCCCCTGCCTGCAGATTCTCGTCTCTGGACGTCGCTGTCTGCACCATCGAGAAAGCCAACGGCCTGGTGAACCGGCTCATAGAAGAGAACAAGATTGACTTGTTGGGTAAGTCAGACAAGAGTGAGGGTGGATACGATTGTTCACAGCTGTCCTTTTGGATGTTCCTCCCACTTAACATGTGATAAAGTGCAAGCTCCTCTGTCCAGCAAAAAGCAATCCAGGACTTAAAAAGAGCTTGTAAGGGGAGAAGAGCTATATGATATCGGGCAGTACACATTTTGAACTATTGAAATTATTGAAAATGGGGACAACCAGGGATTTCCAGTGACTGCAGCCAACCAGGTAACAGTCACTGTTTGACCAACAATTTTCCACCAGGCACCTTCAGTTTCTTTTGAAGCTCCTTGAGCTAGGTACTGGCGATAGGATCACCCACAGCTCAAATTTTGGCCAACTCTGCTTACCGGTTCTTTGGACAGAGCCAGTATCCAGGAACCATTGGACATGTAGTCCTAGAGAACAGGAGGAAATAACAGGATGCAGCTGCACAGACCCTCCTCCTGAAATGTGAGTTTAGTTGTGAAATCGGTGGCTCTAGAATGATGCAAGGATTGAAAGAGAGCAAAAACTCTTTTCAAAAAGGCTGGACTTTGTGGGCACCACAAGAGGCAGAGATAGCAAGGTTATGATGAAATGTACACTTCATTACAAATTGAGTTAAAAACTAAACAGACAAACACAATGAGCACCCTCTACTAGAAAGGTTGGGCACTACCCATATGACCAAGTAATGGAGATAAGGTCCTAAAACGGTTTATACAGTACTAGGGATTCCAGTGAGTAATAGCTATATAGACCATTAAGTTACGCCATGTTGGTCTGTCGAAGCGTTTCACTTTCAAAATGAGCTTCTTCAGGACAATATGGGGTAGGTGCTGGTCATCCTTGATGGTTGAGGAGCTGGGGTGCAACAGGAAGACAATCATCGTATAAGCGACTCTGTGTTAGAGAGGCATACCATTCCAAGACATGTAGCCGGAATATCCGTGCTGTGTAGCAGAATGGTGTCAATCCATAGGTTACCTCAAGCTCTCTAAGAAATATATCCACATGACCAAATATTGTAAAGTGTGAGGTTAGGAGGATCCCCACGCTTCAGAGCTAGCAGGTAAGCATCCAAAAATAATCGTCCGACTGGAATGGCTATGCCAGCAGGGTAGGTGGTCTCTCATCAGTAGGATCTAGGAGAGTGACCACCCAACCGGCGGGGACACATATTTCCTTTATGCATAGGTGTGCACAGCCTATTGCATTAGGGTGTGCACCCCAAAGCTCAAACACACATGGCTTTCTCTGCAGGCTCAGCTGCACTGGCACGGCCCAAACAAGGGGTGGGCAGGAGGGGCGGCTGCCCTGGATTCAATAGTTTATTGCAGGGATGAGGGTGCCCTGTGCCAGATGAAGGGGGGGGGGTGAAATTTGGTATCTTTACCCTGGGCAATGGATGACCTTGTCCTGGCACTATGCACGGCACAATAAGTGAACAGGAAGTGCTCTGTGCTGAGCAGCTTCCTGTTCATTCACAAATAGAAGCATAATAAACAGTTTACTATGCTTCCGTCATAAATGAACACCGTGAATGTGTTCACGGTGTTCATTTAGAAAAGGAAGTCACTAGTAAATGATATATTTACTAGCCCCTTCCCTCACTTTCCATCCTGAAACATCCTCCGCAGAAGCTGGTGGGGAGAGCAGAGGAGGTAAGCCAGCAGCACTGCAAAGGGGGGTGGGGGGGGGTAATACAAGGGAAGCTTGGGCAGTAGGGGGAATTGGCAGTACACATAGTGATTAGGGTGTGCCCAGGCACACCTGGCACACCCCCTGTGCACACCTATGCCTTTATGTTAAGACACCCCACATATTTGGGGACATTTTCCCTGGATATATCTCGGGGGATATTTTTTCTCTTTTTGACAACCAATAGAGAATTGGGTGCATATGCGCTTTTCTTGTTTCTCTAGCACGTCATCTGGGAGTTACTCTCCTAGATTCTACCGATGAGAGACCACCTACCCACACCGGCATAGCCATTCCAGTTGGACGATTATTTTTGAATGCTTACCTGCTAGCTCTGAAGCGTGGGGATCCTCCTAACCTCACACTTTACAATATTTATTCATGTGGATATATTTCTAAGAGAGCTTGAGGTAACCTATGGATTTGATATGAGCGGTATGTGACTCTCGTGCTCCCACTTGCTGATGCGCTAAATTGTGTAAAAAATATGTAAAAATATAAAATTGTGTTGTGGCAGCTGCTGTTGCTGGAAATAGTTATCTGTGACTATTTGAATAGGTAACATGAGGTATGTGCTCAGCGCTACCACATATGAGCGATGCTTAAATCCTAATGTGATTGTGAATATATCGTATATCTGTTTATAATACATACATTTCAATCAAATATATTGCTTCTGATCAAGACCTATATTGTTGCGTTCTTATTTCAATCCTCTGTGGCTCAAGGCTGGTCGCAGGTATTTGGCATGTGTGTCTCAGCAAAATAAATTAATATAAAATAAAACGTTCAACTTATAAGTCCAAAACAATGGTGTATTCTCATTCAATTTTCAGTCATTCGTGTACCTCTTTCTTGTGGTGTTTGTGACTATACCATCCTTCCTCAGTTAGCAAGTGCTACATTAAACAGGTGTGGGTGAATTTGTGACTTTTTCTTAACCGTGCTCCTATAGATGCGCTAGCCTCTCACCTGAGTGTGCAAGGGCTTTTGCACATAATGGTTTCTTTGGTGGGGGGTTGTGGTACCGATTTTTCACCACTGGGGGTCACCCTATGTTCCTATAGGGCCCTCTTGCTTACTTCAATCCTTTCCATCTCTCCAGTTAAATGGTATCATGCATGGATAAGGGTATAATAATCCTCATGGTGTGATATCATTTAATAAAAACTTTTATTTAAAATTGATATCGTATACACTTACATTTAAAAGCCCCATATGGGCAATGCTCCACGAGCTGCGAGCTCGTCTGTTTGGAATGAACTTCCGGTCACCTCCGCTCACGCCCTACACGTTACGTCACGCATCCCGTGACTTCTTCAATGGGGATAGCTGCATGGATTGACACCATTCTGCTACATAGCACTGATATTCCAGCTACATGTCATGGCTAGGATGGAAAAAGACCTAAGGGTCCTGGTGGAGAACAGGCTCAGCAGTGGCATGCAATGCCAAGCTGCTGCAAGCAAAGCTAACAAAGTGTTGGCATGCATAAAGAAAGGGATTAACTTTAGGGATAAATCAATAATTCTCCCACTATACAAGTCTCTGGTGAGGCCACACCTGGAGTATGCCGTCCAGTTCTGGGCACCGGTCCTCAGGAAGGATGTCCAGGTATTGGAAAGGGTTCAGAGAAGAGCCACAAAGCTAATTAGGGGATTGGAAGACCTTAGTTATGGGAAAGATTGCAAGCATTGAACTTATTCTCTCTGGAGAAAAGACACTTGAGAGGGGATATGATTTTAATGTACATATACTGTACTGGGGACCCCACTATAGGGACAAAACTATTTAGTGCAAGGGAGGTCACAAAGACACGCGGCCATTCACTAAGAATAGAGGAAAGGCGGTTTAACCTTAAAATGCGTAGAGGTTTCTTTACAGTAAGAGCAGTGAGAATGTGGAATTCTCTTCCACAAACATTGGTCTGTGCCGGGAGTGTAGATACATTCAAAAAACTACTAGATGCACACCTAAGGGACCAAAGCATTGAGGGATATACGATGTAATACTGACATGAAAGCACACACATAGGTTGGACTTGATGGACTTGTGTCTTTTTTCAACCTCACAAACTATGTAACTATGTCTTGGAATGGTATGCCTCTCTAACACAGAGTTGCTTATACGCTGATTGTCTTCCTGTTGCACCCCAGCTCCTCAGCCATGAAGGATGACCAGCACCTACCCCATCTTGTCCTAAAGAAGCTTATTTTGAAAGCGAAACGTGTTGACAGATCAACATGGAGTAACTTATGGGTCTATAGAGCTATTACTCACAGGAATCCCTATTACTGTATAAACTGTTTTAGGACCTTCTCTCCATTATTTGGTCATATGGGTAGTGCCCAACCTTTCTAGTAGAGGGTGCTCATTGTGTTTGTTTTATATGTTTAGTTTTTAACTCCATTTGTAATAAAGTGTAAATGTTATCATAATCTTGCTATCTCTGCCTCTTGTTGTGCCCACAAAGTCCAGCCCTTTTTTGAAAAGAGTTTTTGCTCTCTTTCAATCCTTGCACTTGTCTATTGGATGTTGGCATGGTGAGGGTCCTCCCTTTCTAGGCTCTAGAATGATGTCACTGGTAGAAATATAGTGGATTTATCATTTTCTGCAGCTCAATAAAAATAAAAAAAAATTGTAGTAGATGGATTTGTGGATGTGCAGCACTAGTTAAAAAAGCGGCGATCACAGAGCTGGGCTTTAAAGTGGTTGTAAAGTTAAAAGCTTATTTTATCTTAATGTATTCTCTGCATTAAGGTGAAAAAGCACCCCACTACCTGTCCTACCCACTCCTAGAACTCACCTGGCTCCATGTCTCCAGCTTCTACATCCTCTCCTCCTCTCTTTTTTTTCCTGCTTTCAAAGGAGAAACTGAGGGCTGCGGAATTATAGGCTCCCGCTGCTCTCAGACTCCCATGAAGGGGGATTGGGGGGTGTGGCTTACTAGCACTATGTGTCTATGGAGGCACTCCGTCCGGCTCAGAAGTCGCTTCTTTCATAGGAGAAACCAAGGGCTGCAGAGCTATAGGCTCCCGCTACTGTCAATCAAACTCCTGTGGAAAGGGATTGGGGGTGTGGCTTACCAGCACTGTGTGTGTGTGTCTATGGATGCACACAACCCAGCTTAGGAGTACCGCAGGTGTCTCCTCAGCACCCAGCTTGCTAAGCGGGCATCTGTAGTTGGGAAAAGCTGACACAACCATTGGAGGACTGCTGGAAAAGGAGGTAAGGGACATCTCTGTGCAGTATTATTGCACAGAACAGGTAAGTATAACCTCCTTGCGTGCATCCCCTTACAGCAGTGGTCCTCAGCTCCCGTCCTCGGGACCCACTAACAGGCCAGGTTTGCAGGATAACTGAAATACATCACAGGTGATATAATTTGCTGCTCAGTGATTGCAGTATTCTAGTCTGCATCTCCCCAAGGTAAAGTTTAAAGTCCGGCCTGCTAGTGGGTCCTGAGGACAGGAGTTGGGAACCATTGCCTTACAGGCAGTCCCATTTGTGTCAGTTGGGATGCAGTCACTGCATGCACACAGCCGCTGCTCCGAATTGACATCTGTGTGAGTGCATGGCCCCAAAACCCACTCTGGGGGGTAATTTTGCTAAAACTGGAGAGTGCAAAATCTGTTGCAGCTCTGCATAGAAACCAATCAGCTTCCAGGTTTTTTTTTATCAAGGCTTAACCGCTTCCCGATCACGTACTGTATATGTACGGCAACAATATGATTGTATTCCGCAAATCGCCGTATATAAGCGGTGATCCGCGCATGCTCAGCTAGCGGGCGGGAGCGCGCCGGCCGCACTCTAGAGTAGTGTGTCCGCGTCTTGGGCGGACCCGATGTCCGTCGGCGACCTGTGATGACCTGCCAGAGGGAAAGAACGGGGAACTGCTGATGTAAACACGGCGGTTCCTCGCTCTGTCAGTGGGCATGTAAGAGATCTACTGATCCCTGTCACTGGGATCAGTTAGATCTCTTATGCCCATAGTAGCCCAGCCCCCTCACAGTTAGAACACGCCCAGGGTACATAGTTAACCCCTTCCCTGCCCCCTGCAGATTAACCCTTTCGTTGCCAATGACATTTACACAGTAATCATTGGATATTTAAATTTCTGATCGCTGTATAAATGTCAGTGGTCCCAAAAAAAGTGTCAAAAATGTCCAACATGTCCGCCCCAATATCAAAGTCCCGATAAAAATCGCAGATCGCTGCCATTACTAGTAAAAAAAATGTAAAAACGCTAGAAATTAATTCTCCTGTTTTGTTAATGCTGCGACTTTTGCGCAAACCAATCAATAGACTTGATTGCGATTTTTTTTAATGTAATGAATACATTTGTTTTTCTTATTAATTTTTTTTTTTTTTGATTTGTATTTTAGCAAAAAGTAAGAAAAATATTATTATGTTTTTTTTTTTTTGCAAAATTGTCGCTATTTCTTGGTTTATAGCGGAGATCTGAAATGATGCAGAGGTGATCAAATACCACCAAAAGAAAGCTCTATTTGTGGGGGGAAAAAGGACGGAATTTTGTATGGATACAACGTCGCACGACCACGCAATTGTTCGTTAAAGCGACGCAGTGCCGAATTGCAAAAAGTGCTCTGGTCCTACAGTGGGAAATCTTTCCAGGGATGAAGCGGTTAATTGAAGAAGCTGAAGTTAGAACCTTATTGGCTACCATGCAGAGCTGCACCTTATTCTGCACTCTCCAGTTTTAGTAAATCAACCGCAATGTCCTCTTTTAGGGCCCTGCCCCCACACAGATGTCAAATTGGAAGCAGTGGCTGTGTCCATGCCTGCCAGGGGATGCACAGAACAGCTTTGCAGCTCTGTGCAGGTAAACACAGTCCTGTACTACTACTCTGTAGTATGCCCCGTGTGAACGAGGCTTATACATTCCCTTTATGTTATATGGAACTACAAGTCAGAGGGTGTTGTTTGGTCATTCTTCCACAGCCAGAGGAGCTCAGGTTGTGGGGGGCAGTCTATTTCTGTTATGTGATGTCATCTATGTCTCTTCTCTTGTTCAGGGATGATGGTGGTGGATGAGTTGCACATGTTGGGAGACTCACACCGCGGTTATTTGCTGGAACTTCTCCTCACCAAGGTCCGATACGTCACCCAGAAAAGAGCGGCCCTGTAAGTAATTACATTTGAAGCCCATCTCTGCATATATATGATCTTTCCCTACCAATACTCCCTCTCACTCATTTCTTCCATTTATGGGGGGGGGGGGGGTTGGGAGCCTCTAAGGATGTTTTGCACGTCCGCCCGTGTCCCTTACCAGCGCCGCTTTGGGAGTGGAAACTGATCATTTAGCGCTGCAGTCTGTGTCCTTGCTGACTGGTGCCCTTGCAATAATATTATTCATACTGTGCAGTCTTCTGGAGTCCGAGAGGACCCCCACTGCTAGACAGCCAATAAGATGTGTGCATGTTCCTCAGGCAGTGACTTGGAAACCCTAAGAAGGATCTTTCCTCTGTTCTGTACCAAGAGGTGAAGACTTCTGACCTGGCATATCCCATGACTTTGGGTTTAGGTATGTAAAAGATGCTTTTATAAGAATCGGAGAACCACTTGAAAGTAAACTCGATAAAATGGGAATATGGGAACTGTTCTGAGTCAGTAATTCACTAGCTATTGAAGCCAGGATAAAGGTGAGTGTTCCTCAGAAAGCAGTATACTTTTAATAGAAGCATGACCGCTGCTGTTTAATATCCGTATATCTCTGGTCTTTTTAGTTCAATATAGAGTGGGAAGAGTTAAAGCGGAACTTTACTCATAACTGTTTGATAACAATTAAAGAGGAAGTAAACCTTGATGGGGTTTACTTCCTCTTTATTCCCCTGCAAAGTAGAGGTATAATGGGCTAGTATGCATCGCATGTTTTCCTTCTGCACAGTCTATGTCATGCCTGCTTCTTTCTCCTCCCTTCTCTAAACCATGGTACACACTACAGGTTTTTTTTTTTTCGTGCAACCCAGCGGTCGGTGCCGCTGTACTAACCATGCAGGGTTAATCCAGCGATCTCCCCTGCTGACCTGCTGTGTTCTGACAAGTGGACACCCCCCCGCCAGAACACTCCGATCATCGCTTTTTGCCATTGGCTGAGAGTGCTGATCTAGAGTCGGACGGATGCTGGCTTTCCACACGGGTCAGAATGTCAGCCGTGTTTTTGTATTTTTTTTTGTTTTTTTTGAACCAGCAAATGTCTTCCATATACTGCCCATGTGTACAGGGCTTTGCAGTGTACCTTAAAGCTGTCAACTGATTGGCCTCTAGTGGCTCTGACTTTAGGCACAGTGCCCAGAATGGGGAGCAACTGAGCACGTGCAGAGCAGGGTGAGACGGTATATTACTGATTTTTTTTTTTTACACTGTATAGGCAAGTATTTTTAATGTTTTACATAGATCGCTTTATGCTGGCACCTTTTGCAGGTGGCGCTATCAGGACTTAATTTTCTGGCTAAAGTTCCACTTTAAGTTCTGTTAGGTTTATTGCTCTTTCCCCTTCCTCTCCCAGGGATGAGAACTGTCATTTATTTTAAAGTAGAGCTCCAGGATTTTTACAGACTTGGCAGAGGATGGGAGGGGAGGTGTCTGACTGCACTGGGTCTAATTCCAGTGCCCATTGGACGATACAGTCATATCTGGACACCCTGCACAGCTGTTGGAACAGGAAAGTAAAGGTAAGACTATGAACAGGGAGGCAGTTGTGACTTAAAGCGGTTGTCTACCCATTAAAAAAAAAAAATAAAAACCTGCAAGACAATAGCATAATGAGCTAGTATGCACCACATACTAGCTCATTTATGAAATACCTTGAAACGAAGAACCGACCGGGCTGCTCGGTCCCCTCTGAGGGAGCGCACACCTTCCCTCAGATCTGGCTTCCGGGTACGGGTCTCCGGCGCTGTGACTGACCGAAGTCGCTAGACGTCACTCCCGCGCATGCGCGCGGGACCCGTCTTTCCGTCAAGGTCCGGCCCTATTGCTGGGCCTTTGCCGGGACATACATGGCGCATGCGCCGGAACATACACGGCGCCTGCGCCGTAACGCCGCAGCTGCTTAGAGGGATAATATCTCCTAAACCGTACAGGTTTAGGAGATATTCATTTTACCTACAGGTAGTCTTATTATAGGCTTTCCTGTAGGTAAAAGTAAACAAATTGGGTAGACAATCGCTTTAAGTGCTATAAAGTGTTACTAAAGTCAAATATTTCGTTTTTATTAAAGTAACAAATATGTACTACTTACCTGCTCTGTGCAGTGGTATTGCACAGAGCGGCCTGATCCTCCTCTTCTGGGGTCTCTGGTGGCGATTCTTTCTTTTTCTTTTTTTCTTTTTCTTTTTTTCTTTTTTCCTTCTTTTTCTTTTTTTCTTTTTCCCTTCTTTTTCTTTCTTTTCTTTTCTTTCCCCATAGCCAACCCCTGGCTATGGGGAGAGTGTAGTCTGCGCGCTCCTGACCTGTGTGTATTATGGAGCCACGCTTCACAGACTTAAGCCTCGTACATACGATCCGATTTTTTTTTTTTTTTGGACCGGAATTTTAGTTTGGTCGCCTGTCATCAGAAATTCTGACCGTTTTTGACAGCGGATTTTGGTTTTTGGTCAGATGAGCTGGATGTGCAGGCTAGAATTTTTTTTTTCGTACGACAACACAACGTCCGATTTTTGTTCCGTTTTTTGTCCGAAAAAAAACGTACGACCGAGACTAAGCATGCTCAGAAAGGAAAAAAAGATGCAAAAAATATTCAAAACATTACGTCACTTCTGACATTGAGTTCAGGTCCAAATCATGGGCATGCGCTTTTGACAAAAATCCAAGGTTTTGTCAAATGAAAATCTGATCGTGTGTACGAGGCTTTACACAGCGGGACTTAGGCCCGCCCCCCACTTCCTCCTCACTGCATCTGACTGACAGCAGCAAGAGCCAAAGGCTCCTGCTGCTGCTCGAGTGCTGTGTGAGCCCTGGTTTACATAGGAGCGATGCGGGAACCACCGCGATTATAGAGCCGGTTCCCGCATCACTCCTCTCCCGCAGGCAAGTTCACAGTGCCTTCTCCGATTCGCTGGCGGGTGTCATTACGAAGCTAATGGCACCACCAGTTTTCTTCACAGATCGCAGTGCGAACTGTGCACTCGCACATGAATCGGTTCGCATGGGTGTTCTCCCGCACTGCGATTCTAGTGCGGGAAAAAAGGTACATGTACCTTTTTATGTGCGAGTTCAGCCATACAAGTGTATGGCTGAACTCGTACTGCTCGGAGATTGCATGTGATCGGCACCTGCAATGCAGGTGCAAATCGCATGCGATCTCTGAGGATCGCATTAGTCTGAACCCAGGCTAAAGAGGAAAAAAGGGGAGAATAGATGCAGCTGTGCACAGCACTGATCTCTTCTCCTTTTACACCGGGGGGGGGGCGCAGGGAAACTGAAACATTTTTAGGTTTAGTAACACTTTAAAGTCGAAGGAAAGTCAACAGAATAAAGACCAGGTACCCCCCCCCCCCCAAAAGGTGGCACATGTGGCAGCTTCAGGGAAGGGGGGGCAGACAAGTGAAGCTTCCACTTTTTGGTGGAGCTCTACTTTAAGAATGTTCTCCCTCTCTATTTGTCTTTTTTACCATTATCGTGGAAAGTGAAAGTAGAAGTAAATACCAATTTTTGGGCTGTCCCCAGAACATAAAAAGTGGCAACAGCTACCAACTGGGACACTAGATTTGGTGACTCCGATAACAACCAGCGATCCCCTCCCTTTTTAGAGAGATTTACACTCGCTTCTTGTTTTGACTATGGGACAGGAAGTGACGTTAAATCTTCCTAGTGGGGCATAGATGGCAAAAAATTAACCCTCCCTTTATCCAAAATGGGGAAAAAAAACCAGCTTAGCTGTTAGTTCTACTTTAACTAATACTAATAAAAATAAGCATAATAGATTTTGGAAAATTGGCATGCGACTTTTTTTTTTTTTTTTGTCAGGAGAGAGACTTGGGGCCCTTTCACACTGCTCTGCAGCAAAATCAGTTTTACCACGATTTTGCTGTTTCATGTGCGTTTTTCTTTTTTTTTTCTTTTTTTTTAAGATATTTTTATTGGTTATAAAAGACATAGAAACAAACAGCCCATCGGCCAACAAGTTCAACAAGCAAGTGCACAATGTTGATAGCTTATACATTGTTAATAAAGTTCCCCAGGCAAGTCCTGTGAATGCTGGGGCGAGAGGAGTAGCTAGAGGATACATTGGGATTTTGGCCTCTATTCAGCATGGGAGGTGGGGGCTCCCTCATCACAACTCCTTTTGAAATGTACTAGTTGATAATATGGTTGTAGACTCCGGCTTTTATCCGAGACAACGGAGGGGTGGATAGTCGACTGAGTCTGGGGGGGTTTCTGTTGGAATAGTTCCCATGGTATACCTAGCTAGAAGCTCTCTGTCTAGTTAGATGGGGATTCTGTGTGACCCCAGAGGAGCCAGGGCTCTGGCCCTCCATGTTGTATGACTTTGTTGATTGCTGTTTATTAATATAAAAACAATAAAAGTAAAAAAAAAAAAAGTTCCCCAGGCATAAAATTATCAGTATATGGCTCATATATACATTTCCAATTGGCTTGGCTGGAGTCTGTCTAGAGCAGGGATATGCAATTAGCGGACCTCCAGATGTTGAAGAACTACAAGTCCCATGAGGCATAGCAAGACTCTGACAGCCACAAGCATGAAACCCAGAGGCAGAGGCATGATGGGACTTGTAGTTTTGCAACAGCTGGAGGTCCGCTAATTGCTTACCCCTGGTCTAGAGTATAGCAAATCCTAATAATAGTTGACGTAGAATGGAAAGGCTAAGTCCGGCTTTAGGTACATCAAACAGTAATAATCGTCATGGCAAAGGGGGACACAATGTAATGGGACTGGCCAGCCATCTTCCCCAGACCTTATGGAATCCCCTTCTCCTCTTCCTGACATCAAATGTGATTTTATATAAGGCCCCTTTCACACTGAGGTGCTTTACAGGTGCTATTTAGCTAAAAATAGCGCCTGTAAAGAGCCTTAAAAGTCACTCCCCATCCACCCCAATGTGAAAGCCGGAGTGCTTTCACACTGGGGCGGTGAGCTTGCAGGACGTTACAAAAAGTCCTGCAAGTAGCATCTTTGGGGCATTGCGGTGAGCGGTAATATACCGATCCTCCACCGCCCCTTCCCATTGAAAACAATGGGGTAGCGTTTCCAAAGCGGCTGCACACCGCCTCGGTAGCGTGGAACGCCGGCACTTTTAACCCCGTTTTAACCCCTTGTGGGGGGTTAAAAGCGTCGCACTCCCGACTGCATAGCGAAGCCCTATCACTGGTAAAACTAGCGGGGTTTTACCGCGACCGCCACTTCAGTGTGAAAGTGGCCTAAGGGTAGTGCATCATTTATTAGTTTCAACCACATTGTTTTATTTAGCGTTTGCGAGCCCTTCCACGTCAACAGGAGAGATTTCTTTGCATAGAAAAAAAGGATACGAAGAAGTCTCTTGCCGAGGCCGACAGGGACAGGTCCCCGAGAGTTCCTAGGAGACAATTCTTGGGGTTGATAATGTTGGGGAGGCCCAGAGCTGACGATATGAAGGAGCCGATCTCCTTCCAGAAGTGCTGTACTATAGGGCACGTCCAGAAGCAATGTATAAAGTCTGCCTGTTGACCGCATCTCCTAAAGCATGTATCTGTGGTTAATAAGCCCATTTTATGAAGCCTATGTAGGGTAAGATTAGATTGGTGGAAGACCTTCATTTGAATAACTCGGTCCCTAGAGGAGATGACCGATGATTTGAAGGTTTCAATGAATTCTGACCAATCCTCCTCAGTAATCTGTATCATGTGCGTTTTTGGGTTGCCTGCACCTGTGAAAATGTGATTTGAATGTGATTCAAAAACGCACCTAAAATGCAAATCGCGGTGTGCATTTACTGCGGTTTTGCAGCGATTTCCATTCATTTCAATGGGAAGCTGCGTTTTTGGTGTGGTTTTTCAACACCGCACCAAAGAGGCAGCATGCAGAAATTTTCAAAACGCACCGCACCCACAGCGCAGTGGTGTGAGAAGTCCCATAGGACTTAAAGCGAAACCTTCTTTTTTCTTTTTGCGTTTTCTTGCAGAGTAAAAACGCAGGAAAAACGTTTCAGTGTAAAAGGGGCCTTATAGCTTTGTCAGGCTGTTTGGTTTTGGTGCGCCTGTTTCATAAAGTTATACTTTTCTATGTTGTGTTTTACATTGCAGGAAAAAAGATGGCAGCACTGTTGGCTCACAGAACGAGGTTCAGATTGTGGGGATGAGCGCCACCCTACCCAATCTCGGCTTGCTGGCCTCCTGGCTCAACGCAGAGCTCTATCACACCGATTTCCGGCCTGTGCCGCTAAAGGAAAACGTTAAGATTGGCAGAACTGTGTTTGATTCCACCATGACTCCTGTGCGAGAGTTTGAGCCCCTGATCCAGGTGAAGGTAAGAACGGGTGTCTGGAGCAGGGGAGAGGACAGTCCATAGATGGGAATCGGGTTCAATTCCTTGTTACATTTTTTTATTTGACAGGTTCATATGTTTACCCTTTCAGATTTGTGGATGTTTTCACAGTGATTAACCGGTTCCCGACCGGCTCGCGTACATTTACTGCTGCAGAGTGGAAGCGTCCCGCAAATTGCCATCTATAAACGGCCGCTCACGCGTAACCCGCCGCACTATACAGAAGCGTGCCTGTGGCTCGGGCGGACTCTATCTCTGCCGGTGAGCCGCGATTGCCCAGCAGAGAAGAAAAACAGGGAACCGCCGATGTAAACACGGTGGTTCCCCGTTCTGTCAGGTGACATGTAAGAGATCTACTGATCCCTGTCACTGGGATCAGTTAGATCTCTGGTGCCCCTGGCAGCCCAGCCCCCTCACAGTTAGAACACGCCTAGGGAACACAGTTAACCCTTATATCGCCTCCCTGCAGGACCCCCTCACTGCCAATGACATTTACACAGTAATCAGTGGATATTTACATTTCTGATCGCTGTATAAATGTCATTGGTCCCAAAAAAGTGTAAAAATGTCCGATATGTCCGCCCCAATATCACAGTCCCGATAAAAATCGCAGATCGCCACTGTTACTAGTACAAAAAAAAAAATTGTAAAAACGGCAGAATTCTCATGGTTTGTAAGTGTGGCAACTTTTGCACAAACCAATCAATAAACGGCGATTGCGATTTTTTTTACCAAAAATATGAGGAAGAATATAAATCGGCAAAAAAATGATGAATACATTTTTGTTTTTTTTTATATATTTTTTTGGATTTGTATTTTAGCAAAAAGTAAGAAAAATTTATATATTTTTTTTTGTTTTTACA
>BLSH010235153.1:195620-205806 GCA_018402905.1 Glandirana rugosa | reverse complement strand
CCCCGCCGAGCTCAGTGAGAGGGGGGGGAGAGGGGGAATCTGCAGCTCTGTGACAGCTCTCTGTATGAAGATTATTTTATACAGAGCGCTCTCACAGATGGCCCCCCACACAGTACACCAAGCACCACTGTCACCCCTGTCCCCATACAACATCTGTACCAGTCCCCAAAACATCTGTATGTCCCCGTCAAATCTGTCACCATACACAAAACATCTGTATGTCCCCGTCACATCTGTCAGTCCCCAAAACCTCTGTATGTCCCCGTCACATCTGTCAGTCCCCAAAACCTCTGTATGTCCCCGTCACATCTGTCACAGTCCCCAAAACATCTGTATGTCCCGTCACATCTGTCGCGGTCCCCAAAACATCTATGTCCCCTTCACATCTGTCACAGTCCCCGTCACATCTGTCACAGTCCCCAAAACCTCTGTGTCCCCGTCACATCTGTCGCAATCCCCAAAACATCTGTATGCCCTTGTCACATCTGTCGCAGTCCCCAAAACCTCTGTATGTCCCCGTCACATCTGTCGCAGTCCCCCAATCCAGTATTGGGCTATGAGCTTCTGAGCTAAGAGACGTATAGTCTCTCCCCCCCACCCCAAAACATCTGTCTGTCCCCCATTACATCTGTCGCAGTCCCCAAAACATCTGTATTTCCCCGTCACATCTGTCGCAGTCCCCAAATCATCTGTATGTCCCGTCACATCTGTCACAGTCCCCAAAACATCTGTATGTCCCCATCACATCTGTCGCAGTCCCCAAAACATCTGTATTTCCCCGTCACATCTGTCGCAGTCCCCAAAACATCTGTATGTCCCGTCACATCTGTCACAGTCCCCAAAACATCTGTATGTCCCCATCACATCTGTCGCAGTCCCCAAAACATCTGTATGTCCCCGTCACATCTGTCGCAGTCCCCAAAACCTTTGTATGTCCCCGTCACATCTGTCACAGTCCCCAAAACCTCTGTATGTCCCGTCACATCTGTCGTGGTCCCCAAAACATCTGTATGTCCCTGTCACATCTGTCAGTCCCCAAAACATCTGTATGTCCCGTCACATCTGTTGCTGCCCCCAAAACATCTGTATGTCCCCGTCACATCTGTCACAATCTTCAAAACATCTGTCTGTCCCCCATTACGTCTGTCTGTCCCTGACACATCTGTCACAGTCCCCAAAACATCTGTATGTCCCCCATCACATCTGTATGTCCCCATCACATCTGTCGCAGTCCCCAAAACATCTGTATTTCCCCGTCACATCTGTCGCAGTCCCCAAAACATCTGTATGTCCCGTCACATCTGTCACAGTCCCCAAAACATCTGTATGTCCCCATCACATCTGTCGCAGTCCCCAAAACATCTGTATGTCCCCGTCACATCTGTCGCAGTCCCCAAAACCTTTGTATGTCCCCGTCACATCTGTCACAGTCCCCAAAACCTCTGTATGTCCCGTCACATCTGTCGTGGTCCCCAAAACATCTGTATGTCCCTGTCACATCTGTCAGTCCCCAAAACATCTGTATGTCCCGTCACATCTGTTGCGGCCCCCAAAACATCTGTATGTCCCCGTCACATCTGTCACAATCTTCAAAACATCTGTCTGTCCCCCATTACGTCTGTCTGTCCCTGACACATCTGTCACAGTCCCCAAAACATCTGTATGTCCCCCATCACATCTGTATGTCCCTGTCACATCTGTCGCAGTCCCAAAAACATCTTTATGTCCCCGTCACAGTCCCCAAAACATCTATGTCCCCGTCACATCTGTCACAGTCCCCAAAACATCTGTATGTCCCCATCACATCTGTCAAAGTGCACAAAACATCTGTATGTCCCCCATCACCGCCAACACCAAATCAACCCTGATTTGGGTTATTTTTACCAAAGGAATATAGCAGTATCATTTTTGGTCAAAATTTATGAAGAGAAATTACTTTTTTATAACAGAAACAAAGAAAAATGCATTTTTTTCAGTACTTTAAAGCGGAAACCAACCCATCGATTTAACAGTTCCAAAAAAATTACATTCCTGGAACGTGCCAGGAATGTAACTGTCACATTGGAATAGTGAAGTATAGTGGAATTTGTAGTGGTGCCCAAGAACAGTGATAGAAACACTGAAATATAAAAAATATATACATTTTATTATTCTACATTTTAAAATCAGACAATACGACAATGTACATGAATCTAATTGATTGTTTGCTTCTTCAGGGTAACATAGGACCACCATTAATTACCAAACCATTATGACACCAAAGGAGACCCTCATGCTCCTCTATGCCAAGAAATGAGAGAAAGGACGCCGTGCGGTCATAGGGGACACATGTAGTCCAAGTTGGTGTCTTTGTAGAAGAAAAAACAACAGTGGGAGGGAGCTTTTAGCTACTACATAAGTAATGGAGGGAATCGCTCATTTCAACTCCAAACTTGGGATGAAATATGAGGCAACCCTCTCGCTCCAGCCTGAGATGAGCGTGAGGGTCTCCTTTGGTGTCATAATGGTTTGTTAATTAATGGTGGTCCTATGTTCCCCTGAAGGAGCGAACATTGGCGAAACATGTCGGGATAAGACCCCATACTGTGACCATCCTTTGTAAAAATGTTTCAATAGCGTCAATTGGATTCATGTACATTGTCATATTGTCTGAGTTGAACATGTAGAATGATAAAATTTTATATATTTTTTTTTTTTTATAGTTCAGTGTTTCTACTACTGTTCTTGGGCACCACTATAATCCCACTATACTTCACTATTCCTATGTATCTAATAGGGATGAGGTGCCGGATTTAACGTTACCACCGGGCCATTTACTTAATTGTAACTGTCACATTGGTTGTGCTCTTAACCAAACCATCCAGTTGCTGGAGTCATAACTTATCACATGGGCAGCATCATGGCAGTTGAAGATTAAGGCCAAGATGGCGGCTTCCTTTGCTGAAAATGATCGGAGGGTTTACTTCCACTTTAAGGGAGTATGCGGGTGAAGATGATGGGGGAGATTGCGCTTGTGTTGGTTTTGTGTCAAGGCTCAGCTTTCAGGGTTAGGATAGCTAGGATGTAAACTGTTATGCATACTCAGGATTTGGGGGACCGTAGATAATCTTGATATTGAACTCAGGCAGTTGATATGGCAGCAGCCGCACAATGCGAGAGAGCCGAGTCAGCAACCGCACAATGCGAGAGAGCCGAGTCAGCAGCCGCACAATGCGAGAGAGCCGAGTCGGCAGCCGCACAATGCAAGAGAGGCGAGTCTCCACTCTAAGATGGTTTTGCACAATTAGAATAAATTAAAACCAGTATTTAACCACTTCCGGACCGCCCACCATGGATATGTCGCTACTTTGACGAGTCAGCAGCCGCACAATGCGAGAGAGCCGAGTCAGCAGCCGCACAATGCGAGAGAGCCGAGTCAGCAGCCGCACAATGCGAGAGAGCCGAGTCGGCAGCGGCACAATGCGAGAGAGCCGAGTCGGCAGCGGCACAATGCGAGAGAGCCGAGTCGGCAGCGGCACAATGCGAGAGAGCCGAGTCGGCAGCGGCACAATGCGAGAGAGCCGAGTCAGCAGCCGCACAATGCGAGAGAGCCGAGTCAGCAGCCGCACAATGCGAGAGAGCCGAGTCGGCAGCCGCACAATGCGAGAGAGCCGAGTCGGCAGCCGCACAATGCGAGAGAGCCGAGTCGGCAGCCGCACAATGCGTGAGAGCCGAGTCGGCAGCCGCACAATGCGTGAGAGCCGAGTCGGCAGCCGCACAGTGCGAGAGAGCCGAGTCGGCAGCCGCACAGTGCGAGAGAGCCGAGTCGGCAGCCGCACAATGCGAGAGAGCCGAGTCGGCAGCGACACAATGCGAGAGAGCCGAGTCGGCAGCCGCACAATGCGAGAGAGCCGAGTCAGCAGCCGCACAATGCGAGAGAGCCGAGTCAGCAGCCGCACAATGCGAGAGAGCCGAGTCGGCAGCCGCACAATGCGAGAGAGCCGAGTCGGCAGCGACACAATGCGAGAGAGCCGAGTCGGCAGCCGCACAATGCGAGAGAGCCGAGTCAGCAGCCGCACAATGCGAGAGAGCCGAGTCAGCAGCCGCACAATGCGAGAGAGCCGAGTCGGCAGCCGCACAATGCGAGAGAGCCGAGTCGGCAGCCGCACAATGCGAGAGAGCCGAGTCGGCAGCCGCACAATGCGTGAGAGCCGAGTCGGCAGCCGCACAATGCGTGAGAGCCGAGTCGGCAGCCGCACAGTGCGAGAGAGCCGAGTCGGCAGCCGCACAGTGCGAGAGAGCCGAGTCGGCAGCCGCACAATGCGAGAGAGCCGAGTCGGCAGCGACACAATGCGAGAGAGCCGAGTCGGCAGCCGCACAATGCGAGAGAGCCGAGTCAGCAGCCGCACAATGCGAGAGAGCCGAGTCACAGTCTCCACTCCACTCTAAGATGGTTTTGCACAATTAGAATAAATTAAAACCAGTATTTAACCACTTCCGGACTGCCCACCATGGATACATGTTGTTACTTTGACGTTAAATACCGCTGTTATGGCAGAAGATAGCTGCTATAACCCTGATATTTCTATCCACGGCCGGTGATCCACTTTGACATAAAAGTGGTCTCAGCGGCGGATTCGCTGCAAGATCACTTTTATGGGCGGCGTGAGAGGAGCCGGTCTGGTGGTTTGATGGGCAGGAAGTCGGATGCGGGCAAGATGGCCCCCCCACTCGGCTCTATGCCCTTGGA
Organism: Glandirana rugosa; assembly: GCA_018402905.1. Taxonomy (NCBI): domain Eukaryota; kingdom Metazoa; phylum Chordata; class Amphibia; order Anura; family Ranidae; genus Glandirana; species Glandirana rugosa. The sequence goes on along the minus strand of BLSH010235153.1, from coordinate 201,077 downwards.
GGACCGGAGCGGCATCAAATGGGCGGCACAGTGGTGTAGTGGATAGAACTTTCGCCTGGCAGCAAAAGGGGTTTCTGGTTCAAATCCCAACCACGACACTACCTGCCTGGAGTTTGCATGTTCTCCCTGTGCTTGTGTGGGTTTCCTCTGGGGACTCCGGTTTCCTCCCACACTCTAAAGACATGCTGGTAGGTAAATTAGATCCCATCCAAATTGGCCCTAGTACATGTATGAATGAGTGAGTTAGGGACCTTCGATTGTAAGCTCCTTGAGGGTAGGGACTGATGTGAATGCACAATGTATATGTAAAGCGCTGCATAAATTGACAGCACTATACAAGTACCAGAAAAAAATAAATGTCACTTCCGCTCTCCGGCATTAAAGGGATATTTTTTTTTTATTTTTTTTTTTTATTGCATTTAAATGTAAATATGAGATCTGAGGTCTTTTTGACCCCACATCCCACATTAAAGACATACTTTTTTTCTATTACAAGGGATGTTTACATTTCTTGTAATCGTAAAAAGTGATCCGAGATTTTTTTTTTTAAAGGGAGAGTGTAAAAATAAAAAAAGTAAAAAAAAGTAAAATAAATCATAATAAAAAAATAGTTTAAAGCACCCCATCCCTCCGAGTGCATACGTAAGACACGGCCGCATATGAAAACAGTGTTCAAACCACACGTGAGGTATCACCTCTGCAACTCAAAACTGGTAACCTGGTTGAAAAATTTAAACGTCGCCAATGGAGATTAAGTGCCAAAGTTTGTCACCATTCCACGAGCGGGCGCAATTTTGAAGCGTGACATGTTGGGTATTAATTTACTCGGTGTAACATCGTCTTTCACGTCATAGAATTAAAAAAAGTATATTTTTCCAAAAAAAAAGACCACAGTGCAAATACTGTGTGACATAAAGTATTACAACGATCCCCATTATATTCTCTAGGGCAGTGGCTCTCAACTCCGGTCCTCAGGACCCACCAACAGGCCAGATTTTAAGTATTACCTTGGGGAGATGCAGACTAGAATACTGCAATCACTGAGCAGCAAATGATATCACCTGTGATGTATTTCAGTTATCCTGCAAACCTGGCCTGTTAGTGGGTCCCGAGGACAGGAGTTGAGAACCACTGCTCTAGGGTGTCTGCGAAAAAAAAAAGAAATATGATGTTTGGAGGTTCTAAGTAATTTTCTAGCCCAAAAAAATTATTTTAACTTGTAAACAACATGTGTCAGAAATAGGCTCAGTCTTTAAGTGGTTGTAAAGGCTGAAGGTTGCGTTCTATGCATGCAGTTAAAAAAACCTTTTGTGTGCCGCTCCTCCCGCAGCCCCCCAATACTTACCTGAGCCTCCTTTTGATCCAGCGACGTGCACGAGAGCCTCGGCTGTCCCTCTCCTCATTGGTTGAAACAGCAGTTGGGAACCATTGGCTCCCACTGCTATCAAGCCCATGAGGAGAGTGCAGGGGGCGGGGCAGGGCCGAGATGCAGCTAAGTGTGTCTTATGCACGCATAGAGCAGGGCTCGGGAGCGAGCATGCACCAGTGCCCCCATAGAAAGTAGCTTGCTATTGGGGGCACTGGTCAATGGGGAGGAGCCAGGAGCATCGGTGGGGGACCTGAGAAGAGGAGGAAAACCATTACACAGAGCAGGTAAGTATAACGTTTTTTTTGTTTTTTTTAAAAAGCTGAAACTTTTAATACCACTTTTAAGTTTTCTCTTAACCACTTAAGGACCGGAAGGATTTCCCCCTTTAGGACCGGAGCCCTTTTTGCGATCCGCGCTGCGTCGCTTTAACTGACAATTGCGCGGTCGTGCGACGTTGTACCCAAACAAAATTTGCGTCCTTTTCTCCCACAAATAGAGCTTTCTTTTGGTGGTATTTGATCCCCTCTGCGTCATTTCTGATCACCGCTATAAACAAAAAAAGAGCGACAATTTTGCAAAAAAACCCAAATGTCTTATTTTTCGCTAAAATACAAATCCAAAAAAAAAATATAAAAAAACATTTTTTTTCATCGGTTTTGGCCGATTTATATTCTTCCTCATATTTGTGATAAAAAAATCGCAATCGGCGTTTAGTGATTGGTTTGCGCAAAAGTGGTCGCGTTTACGGATGATGAGAATTAATTTCTGGGGTTTTTATTTTTTTTTTATTTTTTACTAGTAATGGCGGCGATCTGCGATTTTTAGCGGTACTGCGATATTTCAGCGGACATGTCGGACCATTTTGACACTTTTTTTTGGGGCCATTGGCATTTATACAGCGATCAGTATTTCCAGACAGCATTTACAGATCTAAACAGCCCAGCCGTTGGGGGACCGCAGTAAAGTTTTTTTCCTGTAAAATGTCTCCGCCTCCTTTTTGGCGTCTCTGGGTAGAAACGTTGCTGGAACTTTGTAGAAAATCTCGCTAATTGCAGCAGATGAGGCGTCTTGTTGCTCTGGGAATTAAACGGCTTTACAGGCAAAGTTTCGCAAAGTCTTTATCTGCAGCGGATCCCCTCCGGAGCTCATCGGGAAAGGTCACCGCTGGTTTTCTAGGCCGCCTGCTGCTGCCTCGTGTTGAAGTCGATCTGCAGAATTTTAAAGTTGTTTTATTAGATGTGAATCCGATCTTCTGTGTGCGAATGTTAAAGGGAAATGACCGCATGTTGGGCGATGGCACTTTTTCAGTTATCACTTTTAACTGGAAGACGGTTTTGATGGGTCTGACGCAACCATCCAGCGCCCAGCTTGGGGGCTTCCATCAAGATATAATAGAGCTGCATGATTCTGGATAAAATGAGAATCACGATTTTTTTTTTTTTGCTTAGAATGAAGATCACGATTTTTGGCGTAACATCATCTTTCACATTATGAAAGATTGGGCTAGCTTTACTATTTCGTTTTTTTTTTTTTTTTTTTTAATTCATTCAAGTGTACTTTTTTCAAAAAATTGCTTTTAAGAGACCGCTGCGCAAGTACAGTGTGACATATAAAGTATTGCAACGACTGCCATTTTATTCTCTAGGGTCCTTGCTAAAAAATTATATATTTATGTTTGGGAGTTCCAAGTAATTTTGTAGCAAGAAATACTGATTTTAACTTGTAAGCAACAAGTGTCAGAAAAAGGCTTAGTCTTTAACCACTTTAGGACCAGAGCACTTTTTGCGATTCGTCGCTGCGTCGCTTTAACTGACAATTGCGCGGTCGTGCGGCGTTGTACCCAAACTAAATTTGCGTCCTTTTTTTCCCACAAATAGAGCTTTCTTTTGGTGGTATTTTATCCCCTCTGTGTCATTTCTGATCACCATTATAAATAAAAAAGAGCGTCAATTTTGAAAAAAAAAAAATTTTTCTTTTTGCTAAAATACAAATGCAAAAAAATATATAAATTTTTATTTTCCATCGGTTTTGGACGATTTATATTCTTCCTCCATATTTTTGGTAAAAGAAATCGCAATCTGCATTTATTGATTGGTTTGGCGCAAAAGTTGCCGCGTTTACGAATGATAAGAATTCACTGCTGGGGTTTTTATTTATTTTTTAATATTTTACTAGTAATGACGGCGATCTGCAATTTTTAGCGGTACTGCGATATTGCGGCGGACATGTCGGACCATTTTGACACTTTTTTGGGACCATTGGCATTTATACAGCGAGCAGTGCTATGAAAATGCACTGATTACTGTGTAAATGCCGTAGGCAGTGAAGGGGTTAACCTGGAGGGGCGCTCTAAGGGTTAACTGTGTTTCCTCAGTGTGTTCTAACAGGATGGAGGCTGGGCTGGCAGGGGGAGGGGAGTGATCACGGCTCCCATTACATACACGGACCTCCGTTCTCTCACTGCGGGGGGGGCCATCGCGGGTAGCCGGCGGAGATCAGGTCTGCCCTGGCCACCCCGGAACACATTGAGTGCGTCTCCGGCGGCGTGCGCGCTCACAATACTAGTTATCGCAGCCGTGGTCAGGTGACGGCGGTTTGCGATAACGAACCACTTTGCCGCTGTTAAGCTGTGGCGGGCGGCCGGCAAGTGGTTAAGGCCCCTTTTCACACTTGTGCGACGCGCAATTTTAGACTCAACTTTGATGCAACTTGAAGCAGTGCCTGTGTAATCTTGAGGTCTGTGGACCTCAAGTCGCATTAAAGTCGGACCAAAGTAGTACAGGGACTACTTTGAAGTCGCACAGATATCAACGGTACTTATTGGAAATAATGGAGTAAGATTTGTCATGCCACTTTGCAGTCCCAAGTCGCCCAACTGTGAAAGGGGCCTATACTGACCTCATTTACAGACCAAAGTTCATTCCTTTTATCGAAAAGAACCAAATGATGTTTCTTTTAATTTCCGCGCTGAGCAATGTTGTGATAAACTTTGCCGACCGCTTTTTTTTTTTTTTCTTTGACAGCTATGAACCGAGAACGGCTCTACAGTGAATCGTGGAAATGCCAGATTAAGATCGTGAGGGGGAATGAATAGAGATCGCAATTTTTTTTTTTTTTAATAACCACTTCCCGCCCGGCGCATGACAAATGACGTCCGGGCGGGTGGCTCATTATCCTGACTGGACGTCTATTGACGTCCTCAGGATAATCCGCGATCGCGCGCCCCTGGGGGTGCTCATCGCGGCGATCAGTGGTGCCGTGGGTCAGTCTGACCCACTGCATTACCGACCGAGGTAAAAGGCTTCGATCCGAAGCCTTTTACCATGTGATCAGCCGTGACCAATCACGGCTGATCACAGTGTAAATAGGAAGATCCGTTTATCGGCTTTTCCTCTGCTCAGGTCTGCAGACCTGAGCAGCGGAGAGCCGATTGGCTGCTCTCCTGACAGGGGGGGGCTGCGCTGAACGTTTATCAACGCAGCCACCCTCAGGATCACCCCCACTGGACCACCAGGGAGCCGGATCAGGACCACCAGGGAGCCCCCCTCCCAGGCATCACAATGAGGCCGCCCAGGACCACCAGGTAAGGCGCACAGAGGCCGCCCAGGACCACCAGGGAAGGCCCACTAGACCACCAGGTAAGGGCCATTTTATGCACTGTAGGGATGGCACTGTGCCCATGTATGATGCCTGCCAGTGCCATCCCTAACAGTGCTTGTTGCACCAGTGCCCACCACTGCCACCTATCAGTGCCCACCTGTGCCACCTATCAGTGCCCACCTGTGCCACCTAAAAGTGCCCCCTATCAGTGCCCAGTGCCACTTATCAGTGCCGCCTAGGAGTGTCCATCAGTGCCGCATATCAGTGCCCATCAGTGTTGCTTGTCAGTGCCGCCCATCAGTGCTGCATATTCGCCCCATCATCAGTGCAAAATCCCTACCGTGACCGTCCGTAGTATGTACCCGTGTCACGGTAGGGATGTCACGTATTTTACCGGGAATGGACCACCAGATCACCCGGAAGGGACCACCAGGACCCGCCGGAGACACGCGGAATGGACCACCAGGACCCGCCGGAGTAACACTACG
>BLSH010235153.1:137197-148173 GCA_018402905.1 Glandirana rugosa | reverse complement strand
AAAACGATTTTATGTTTAGGTTTTTTATATATATATATATATAATATATATATTTTTTTTGGATTTGTATTTTAGCAAAAAGTAAGAAATATATATATATATATTTTTTTTTTTGCAAAATAGTCGCTCTTTTTGTTTATAGCGGCGATCAGAAATGACGCAGAGGTGATCAAATTCCACCAAAGGAAAGCACTATTTGTGGGGGAAAAAAGGACGCAAATTTCGTTTGGGTACAACGTCGCACGACCGCGCAATTCTCAGTTAAAGCGACGCAGTGCCGAATCGCAAAACGTGCTCTGGTCCTAACGTGGGAAATCCTTCCAGGGGGTGAAGTGGTTAATGTCGGATCAGTGAAAGGCGTTTGGATGGTTGCTGTGGGTTGGTTTCACATCCGTTTGCCATCTTTGAACGTTTTGTTACAGAGTTAAAAGAAAAGCATGGGTTTGGGGTTTTTGTTTTAAAGGCCAAGTTCACCCTTTTTTATTTAATTTTTTTTCTAAATCCCAGCTCCCCTATGTACTAATATAGCATTAATGTACTTATTTTGCAAAAATAAAACGCTTTCCGTTAATTCTACACAGGCATTTATCACTCTCCTCGTAACTGTTTAACTACTTGCCGACCAGCCGCTGTCATCATTTGACAGCGGCAGGTGGGCTCTCCTGCACAAATCACCATAGCTGTACCTGCACAGGAGATATCGGGCATGCTGCGGGAGCGTGCCCGCGGGTCCGGCGGACTCGACGTTCGCCAGCGACCCGCAATCGCCTTCTACAGAGGCAGAATGGGGATCCGCCAATGTAAACCCATCAGATCCCTGTTCTGTCAGGGGACATGACAGTGATCGGGAACAGTGAGATCGGTCATCTCTTAGATTGTAAGCTCTAACAAGCAGGGGGCCCTCTGATTCCTACTGAATTTAAGTGTATTGTATTTCTACTGTCTACCCTCAAATTGTAAAGTGCTGCGTAAACTGTTGGCGCTGTATAAATCCTGTATAATAATAATTATGTCCCTGCCAGCCCATCCCCCTACAGTTAGAACACAGTGAGGGAACACACTTAACTACTTCCCTGCCAGTGACATTTCTACAGTAATCGGTGGATATTTTTAGCTCTGATCGCTGCATAACTGTCATTGGTCCCAAAAATGTGTCAAGTGTGTCCGACATGTCCGCCGCAATGTCACAGTCCTGATAAAAATTGCAGATCGCCGCCATTACTTGTAAAAAAAAAAGGCCATAAATTCCCTATTTTGTAGACGCGATAGCTTTTGCGCAACCCAATTAATATACGCCTATTGCGATTTTATTTACCAAAAATGTGTAGAAGAATACAGATCGGCCTAAACTGATGAATAAATTGTTATAATATTATATAAAATTATTATTTTTTTTTTATATTTATTATAGCAAAAATTAAAAAAAAAATATATATATATATATATTTTTTTTTTTTCAAAATTGTCGCTTTTTGTTTGTTTATAGCGCTATAAATAAAAACTGCAAAGGTGATCAAATACCATCAAAACAAAGTTCTATTTGTGGGAAAAAAAAGGACCTCAATTATGTTTGGGTACGTCGCACGACCGCGCAATTGTCGGTTAAAGCGACGCAGTGCTGTATAGCAAAAAATGGCCTGGTCATTAAGGGGGAAATCCTTCCGGGGCTGAAGTGGTAAAACACACTGCTCTGTTATTCCTGCCTTACTTCCTGGGCAGACTTTAGGTCATGACACAGGAAGGAGTTGACCAGCTGACCTCATTAGCACACACCCTGCATCATCCACCTGGTCAACTCCTTCCTGTGTCATGACCTAAAGTCTGTCCAGGAAGTAAGGCAGAAGTAATGGGGCAGTGTGTTTGAACAGAGATGAAGAGAGTGAGGTAAGCGGTTTTATTTTTGTAAAATAAGTACATTAATGCTATATTGGTACATAGGGGAGCTGGAATTTAGGAAAAAAAAAAAAAGGTGAACTTCGCCTTTAGATAATACTTAACTAGGTGGAAGCAACATCTGTCGCTCGCCATCTCTACGGGTGAGAACCAAGCGATCAAACACCTCTGACTGCTCAGTTCTCTCTGCCGCTCTGAGCAGAAAGATGACTGTCGGTCACCTCTCTCTGCTCTCTCCCCTGCGCTCACTGGAGCGCTGGGCTGTGGAGGGGGCGGGAGCGGCTGGCTCAGGCTCTGAGAGAGGCTGAGCCGGGTGCTGGTTGAGGCATCTGGGTGGATCCCGATCATATGGTTGCGATCTTTCCCCAGCCTGGATCGGCTTCATGATGTCAGCCAACAGCAAGCTTTAGCCCGCTGTCAGCTGAAAACGGGTCACAGGAGTGCAGAAAGGACTGCACTGCTGTGATCCACAGGAGAAGTACAGCCAAATGAACTTCACCTGCACTTTTCCTTTAACCGTTTCTGGACCGCCCCTCGCGGATATACTGCGGCGGGGCGGCACTCTTGCCTGAAATCACGTACATGTGCTTGATTTCGTGCGCGGGGTCTGGGGCACGCATGCGTGCTGCCGGCGACCTGCGCCCACTGTGATTGGACATAGCGGGACCCGCCGACCGTTCTGAGGAGAAGCAGAATGGCGGTAAACAAGGAAGATCACCATTCTGCCAGAGGAGAAGATGGAGATCTAAGCAGAAACACGGATCTCTGTCTTCCCCCAGGTAAGGATCTCTGCCACACAGTTAGAAAGCACCCCCCTAGGGACACACTTAACCCTTTGATTGCCTGTGATGTTAAACCCTTCCCTGCCAGTGTCATTAGTACAGTGACAGTGCTTTTTTTTTTTTTTTTTTTTTTTTGGCACTGATCACTGTATTGGTGTTGCTGGTCCTCAAAAAGTGTCAGGTGTCCGATTTGTCCGCTGCAGTGTCGCAGTCCCGCTAAAAATCGCTGATCACCACCATTACTAGTAAAACAATAGTTAAATGAGAACTCCATAAATCTATTCCCTAGTTTGTAGACGCTATAACTTTGGTGCAAACCAATCAATATACGCTTATGTAGCAGAATACATATTGGCCCAAATTGATGAAGAAATGTGAGAGTTTACATTTTTTTATTGGATGTTTTATAGCAGAAAGTAAAAAAAAGTTGTTTTTTTTTTTCTCAAAATTGCCGCCATTTTTTTGTTTATAGCGAAAAAAATAAAAACCACAGCGGTGATTGAATACCACCAAAAGAAAGCTCTGTTTGTGGGGGAAAAAAGGGACATCAATTTTGTCGCACGGCCGCGCAATGGTCAGTTAAAGCGACGCAGTGCCGTATTGCAAAAAATGGCCTGGTCATGAAGGGGGGGTAAATCCTTCCGGGGCTGAAGTGGTTCCTGGTATAGCTATTTTTCGCAGTGTTACATCAGTCCAGTTCAGATTCATGCGCCACACCTGGGGGGTATCCCCCGTGGAAGATGGAAATCGCTGTAGTAGACACCGATATTACAGTGATTGCCGCAAGCTTTCGGGTCCTGTGGCTGCCCAGCTCCTTAATGAACTCAGCAAGTCACTCGCTCAGCATGGACGCCATTGAGAGAATACTTTTCTCAATAAATGCAAAGTTTTATCTGATTGGACAATGAGGCTATCGTGACATCATGGCCATCCACCTCATCAAATCATAGAACGCTTTGCATTCATTGAGTGAATGCCAATGAGTTCCCTAATAGACGCCCAATGCTGAGCGGCTGACCCCATGTGTTCACTATGCAGCAGAGCTCAGCATGGAACACGGAAGCTGTTGGCAGTAATAGTGGTGCCTATTACAGCGATTTCCATCTTCCATGGGGATTGACAGTGTATGGTGCCTGCAAAATTACATTGATCCAAGCTGGAACATCGCCATACCTGGAATTCAGCTTTAAAGCTGGCCATAGGCTTTTGTGTGGGTTTTTTTTTTTTTTTTAATTCAGCCAGCAGGCTGAACAAAATAGATTAACAAATTCTTCCATCCACACAAACCTGGTGCATGGAGGAACCCCCCCGGAGGGCACATTGTACTCTGATAGTGGCTCCCGCAGATCAATAGGCTGCAGCTTCTGATTTGTTTACCAGCATGTCCCTTAACCACTTCAGTACCGGGCACTGTCACCCCCTTCCTGCCCAGGACAATTTTCAACTTTCAGCGCTGTAGCACTTTGAATGACAATTACGCTGTCATGCTACACTGTACCCATATGACATTTTTATAATTTTCTTCACACAAATAGAGCTTTCTTTTGGTGGTATTTAATCACCGCTGGGATTTTTTAGATTATTTTTTTGTTAAATGAAAGATGGGGCTTCACTGATGGGCACCGATGGGGCTTCACTGATGGGCGCTGATGAGGCTCCACTAATGAGTGCTGATGAGGCTCCACTAATGAGTGCTGATGAGGCTCCACTAATGAGTGCTGATGAGGCTCCACTAATGAGTGCTGATGAGGCTGCACTGATGGGTGCCGATGAGACTCCACTGATGGATGCTGATGGGGCTCTGCTGATGGGGCTGCACAGATGGGTGCTGATGGGGCTGCAGGGATGGGTGCTGATGGGGTTACACGGATGGGTGCCGATGGGGTTGCGCTGTTGGGTGCCGATGGGGTTGCGCTGTTGGGTGCCGATGGGCTTGCGCTGTTGGGTGCCGATGGGCTTGCGCTGTTGGGTGCCGATGGGGCTGCGCTGGTGGGTGCCGATGGGGCTGCGCTGATGGGTGCCGATGGGGCTGCACTGGTGGGTTCCGATGGGGCTGCGCTGGTGGGTTCCGATGGGGCTGCGCTGGTGGGTTCCGACGGGGCTGCGCTGGTGGGCGCCGACGGGGCTGCGCTGGTGGGCGCCGACGGGGCTGCGCTGGTGGGCGCCGACGGGGCTGCGCTGGTGGGCGCCGACGGGGCTGCGCCGACGGGGCTCCGCTGGTGGGCGCCGACGGGGCTCCGCTGGCGGGCGTCGACGGGGCTCCGCTGGCGGGCGTCGACGGGGCTCCGCTGGCGGGCGTCGACGGGGCTCCACTGATGGGCGTCGACGGGGCTCCACTGATGGGCGCCGATAATCAGGACACAGCGGTCACAGAGCGCACCTTAGGGGATGTGCAGAAGGCACAGTTCTTGCAGGACATCTATGGACGGCCCTCCAAGAACTGGAGCGCTATAGCCAAAAGACGGCTACAGCACAGGCAGGAAGGGGTTAAACAGAAGTCAGTCATATGATCAACTTCTGTTTAACAGGGCCGGCCACACACTGGTCAAAATTTGTCTGGTCCCTGCTAAAATGGTTATTCCCAATCAGTGTATGGCCAGTTTTTTTGGACGCTGGGACACAGCCACTGCTCCCAATATGACATCCATGTGGGTGCGCAGACCCAAACGCACCCAGAATCCGCTCGGGGACACGCACCCACATGGAAGTCATAAAGGGATACAGGGGCTGTGTCTATGCAGCTGCTGCACCCCAATAGACAGCAATGGAACTGCCTGTACGAGGATGCATACAATACTTGTGCCATCCCAGTGCCGGCAAACATGCCCCCTTGCATGGGGCACGCAATTACCCCAAGGTGAACGAGGCCATATACATCACATCTACACTTGAATACAGGGCTGTGGTCCTTCAAGATAGTGATGTCCTCTCTCCCCTGCAGGTGGCGCAGATCATTAAGAGCGAGATGGAGAACGCGGTGAAGTTATCGGTCACTCTGAAGGTAAAGGTGAAGTTTGGCCCCAGCTGGGGGGATCTGCAGGACTTCGACCTATAGGAGGCGCTCTCTCTCTGGGATCACGCCTGCTCCCGGATTCAGTTACCTGAAGATAATTGATTGCTGCTGGGCCATGAAAAGGCCATTTTGCACAGGAGATGTTCGTCTCCGGATACTTGTACATAGTAATGAAATATATCTGTATGTGGAATAATATATCATTTTAAAGTGTATGAATTGAACATTTTTATGTATACAGCTCATCCCAGATTGGATGTGATGAATTATATATGTATCAGAATACATTAAATACTGTCTATTTTCATAAGATATCCATCTGGTGCTCCTGCAGTCTCGTCTTTCACCCAGCTGAAAAGTGCACCTGTCTAATAAACACATCAGAAATACCTGATCACATTATTTTGGGTAAATAAAAAAAAAAAAAACCTTAATCTTGGCATAGATAGAAACTGTAGCCCCCAAACTGCATCCTACTACAGATATTTATACTGTATATCTGGGGGAAAAAATATATAGAAAACATTCAGTAGACCCCCTCAATACGGCAAAGTCAGCCGGTACTTTTAGCAGTAAAACAGCCCCTAAGCAATATGTTTCCACCTCCATGCTTGACTGTAGGGATGGAATTCTTAGGGTCATGGTCAGCATTTTTCTTCCTCCAAACAGGGCGAGTCGAGTTAATGGCAAAGAGCTCAATTTTGGTCTCATCTGACCACAGCGCTTTCTCCCAATCCTTCTCTGAATCATTTAGATCAGGGTTTCTCAACCAGGGTTCCTCCAGAGGTTGCTAGGGGTCCCTTGAGCAATGAGCAATTTCTACCTCAGATAAATTCCCAATGACACCATTGATCTTTTTAGCTATCTGTAAGGGGGGTAATTCTTCCCAATGACCACAAATGTAAGGAGCATTCTTCCCATTGACCATCTCACTAATGTATCAGGAGTTGTAGATTTTGAATTTTTAGCAGGGGTTCCCTGAGACCGGAGAATTATTTCAAGGGTTCCTCGGTGTTGAAAAGGTTGAGAAAGGCTGGTCTAGAGGAAAAAAGATTTCATCTCCAAATACGGAAAGGTTTCTTCACAGTAAGAGCTGTGAAAATGTGGAATAGACTCCCTCTAGGGGTAGTTTTGGCCAGCACGGTAGATTGCTTTATAAAAGGCCTGGAATTATTTCAAGGGTTTCTCTGGGTTGAAAAGGTTGAGAAAGGCTGATTTAGATGTTCGTTGGCATGACTGTACATGGGCCTTCTTGAGGAGAGGGACTCGCTGTGTTTGGAGGAAGAAAAATGCTGACTGTGACCCTAAGAACTCCATCCTTACAGTCAATCACGGAGGTGGAAACATTATGCTTTAGGTTGAATGTTTTTAAGGTTTTACATTATGAACTGGAGAAAGTGCAGGGAAGGGCAACCAAACTAATAAAGAGGCATGGAGGAGCTCAGCTATGAGGAAAGATTGGAGGATCTGAATTTATTCTCACTTGAGAAGAGGAGATTAAGGGGGGATATGATCACCATGTACAAGTATATAAGTGGTCCATATAGTGAACTTGGTGTGGAGTTATTTACTTTAAGGTCATCACAAAGGACAAGGGGGCATTCTTTACGTCTAGAGAAGGGTTTCTCAGCCAAGGTTCCTCCAGAGGTTGCTAGGGGTTCCTTGAGAAAATGGTCAACTTCTACCTCTCAGATAAATTCCCATTGACATAATTGTTTTGTTTATCTATCTGTAAGGGGTAATTTTTCCCAATGACCACAAGTGTAAGGCGCATTCTTCCCATTGACCATCACACTAATGTACCATGAGTTGCAGATTTTTAATTTTTAGTAGGGGAGACCGGAGAATTATTTCAAGGGTTCCTCTGTGTTGAAAAGGCTGTTCTAGAGGAAAAAAGATTTAATCTCCAAATACGGAAAGGTTTCTTCACAGTTAGAGCTGTGAAAATGTGGAAAAGACTCCCCCCGGAGGTGGTTTTGGCCAGCATGATTGATTGCTTTTAAAAAAGGCCTGGATTATTTCCTTAATGTAAATAATATAACTGGGTACTGACATTTTTAGATAAAGGCGATCCAGGGTGAATCCGATTGCCTCTCCGGGGATCAGGAAGGAATTTTTTCCCCCGCTATAGCAAATTGGATCATTGGCTTTGCTGGGTTTTTTTGCTTTCCTCTGGATCAACTATGGGTGAAGAATTGTATATGGGATTGTATGGTTATATATAATTTTTCTGTTTTTTTTTTTTGGCTGAACTAGATGGACTTGTGTCTTTTTTTTTTTTTCAACCTATGTAACTATGAAAACAGGTAGGGATTACACAAAAGCAAGCACATAAAGTGTGGGAGGGACATGAACATAAGAGTGGTTAAGAATACACTACAATACAATGATAAAGACATGGAAACGTTCATCTCATGAGAAGCCATTCAGACCGTATTGCAGTAATGTGATCATTATCTCATATGAGATGGCGTTCACGGTGAGCATTCAACGTATCAAACCTTAGCTGTAGAAGGTAAAAAGGAGGGAGGAGAGCAAATGGGAAAGGAAGGAATCAGGTAGAGTAGGGGAATTTTAGGAAATGGAGACGCTGGGTCTTGAGCCACTTGTCAACACTAAATATCTTGGCTGAGAGGACTACATCTATGATGATAAAGGCCTCACATTAAAATGATGGCATAAATTAAAGAAGACTCAGCATTCCAGGTCTGAAATGTGCGGTCATCGGGAGGATGTTTAAAAGTTTCTCCGAGGCAGAGTATTGCGGAAACATGATGCATTGGGGCTGATTCTCTGATAAAGCCGCATTGAAGGGCCAATGGACGGGGGGCCATGTATTGTAAAATCTTGGATGAGAACCTTCTTCCCTCGGCCAGAACACTGAAGATGGGACGTGAATGGGTCTTCCAGCATGACAATGACCCAAAACCCAAAGGAGTGGTGGCTCAAGAAGAAGCACATTAAGGTCATGGTCGGCCTAGTCAGTCCCCAGACCTTAATCCTATAGAAAATTTATGGAGGGAACTGAAACTTTGAGTTGCCAAGCAGCAGCCAAGAAACCTTAAGGATTTAGAGGAGATCTGTAAAGAAGAGTGGAGCAAAACCCCTCCTGAGATGTCTGCAAACCTGGTCACCAACTACAAGAAACGTCTGACCTCTGTGCCAACAAGGGTCTATCCACAAACTACTAAAGCCCCGTACACACGGTTCGACGGTCGTATACAACAGGTCGTACTCACAGCCGTTGTATGCAAAATTGATTGTTCGTATGCGCAATTTGAACAGTCGAACGTATGGCGGTCCTACAAGGGGAGTTGTATGAGCAGACTAGAAAACTTGATCGTACCAACAAGCTCTCATACGACCGTTGTACCGTGTGTACAGAGAAGTTGGTAGAACAACAAGTTGTATTGTGCAAAACGCGCATGCTCCTAAGTCAGGAACGGCCGGATGCTAATTACATGCACCTGAACTTTCTTTCTTTGGTCGTACGATCGTGTAGTGCAGCCAGTATGCTACATACAACAGCCAACATACGATTTGCGACGATCGTACGTGCGGGGCTTTAGTCATGTTTTGCTTGGGGATCAAATACTTATTTTACTCACTGAACTGCAACTCAGTTTATAGCATGTGGTTTTGTTTTTTTTGTTTTTTTTCTTTCTGAATTTTTGGCTTTCTGTCTCTATCATATAAAATGCACCGTTGATGACAATTGTAGACCCTTCATTTCTTTGTAAGTGGGCGAACTTACACAACCTTCAGGGGATCAAATTATTATTTTCCCCACTGTATATGCAAATTACACAATGTTTTATCTCGTTCAGAAAGCTGCATGTACAGGAGAATTATCTGTTTGAAAGCCTGCGCATTGCTGATTTCCAGTATTGACAACACTGAAATCCAAAGCACCACAGTGTTGTCACCCTTGGCCTCTGGACTACAGAACTCCACCTATCCTGGCCCCTTAACACATACATATTTGTTTTTTCTACCAGCAAGACAGTGCTCCTGCTTTGACTCCCCAAATGCCTGCTCACATACTATGTGTAGGGAGATGTAGTTCTGGGGGGGGAGGTGCTTATATAAATAGGGACTGATCACCCAGCAGCTAGCCCTGCAAGAACTTTACAAACAAAAAAAATAGTTACTCACGACAGGAACCCAGTAAAAGATGCTAATACATGATCTAAAAAAATGAGAGTGAGGTTTAGTGATTAATTTGGTTCATGCCTGAACAGACACTTTAAGGCTGGGTTCACACTGCTGTATGGAGCGGCTCACAGCAGGGCTCTGGTGCGCCCCTGTGCTCCGTTTCAGGGATGAAACCGGCACGATTTTTGGCTGGATTCTGACCTAAAATGGACCAGAAGACACAGTACTTCTGTGCAATTGGCACCAGAGCCGCTCTGGAGATGTGTGAACCGGCTCCAATGAGAGACGGTCTCCTGACATGCAAATTGGATGCGGAGAAAACTGCATCCAATTCGCAATACTGTGAACTCAGCCTAAGTGGTATATAAAATGCTCTTCTTATTTTGAGTCGGTTGGTGAAGCTGTAGGTTCCGTTTCACATTTTTTTTTTCAGTTTAGCACAAAGCCTGCTGTGTACAGACCTCAGTATCTCAAGCTGGCATTTACACTAAGGAGCAGATCACTCTTTAGCAGTTAGATAAGTGTGGAGTCCCTGCACAGTAGGAGGTTTCCAGGCAGCTAGTATTATGCATGGTGCTCCGAGGGCACTGTCATATATTACATGTTGCAAGGTTGTGGGTCCCTGATTTGGTCATTCCCACCACCAGCACCCACTTACTGATCGTCACCTGCATTTTTGAACTGTGTTGAGCTCATTATATAGAAAGTTATTTTCATTATAAATAAAAACGAATCCCTACAGAATAGAGAATAGCCTTAATTTTGCACAGGGCTGTGTTTTTGTTTTACCCATTCAGGTACTGTCCCAGGTTCTTTGGGCAGCTCAGCTTTACCTGCACTCCCAACCAGGAGTGACTCAGCAACCCAGCTCCTCCTGCTCCACCCAACCAGGAGTGACTCAGCAACCCAGCTCCTCCTGCTCCACCCAACCAGGAGTGACTCAGGAACCCAGCTCCTCCTGCTCTCCCCAACCAGGAGTGACTCAGGAACCCAGCTCCTCCTGCTCTCCCCAACCAGGAGTGACTCAGGAACCCAGCTCCTCCTGCTCTCCCCAACCAGGAGTGACTCAGGAACCCAGCTCCTCCTGCTCTCCCCAACCAGGAGTGACTCAGGAACCCAGCTCCTCCTGCTCC
>BLSH010235153.1:120082-136966 GCA_018402905.1 Glandirana rugosa | reverse complement strand
CCCCCCCCCCCCCCCCCAGCCAGGTGTGACTCACTAACCCCCTCTCAGCAGTGACTTGACCCAGCCATAGATGGTTGAAATCTTGGCCGGTTCAGCAACACATGGCCAAGATTCAATATATGGGCAGGCTGCTTGTACCCAAGGTTGACCTCAGACCTACTGAACACCTTCGTGATGAATTTGATGATTATGAGCCAGATCTTCTCATCCAACGTCAGTAGCTGATCTCACAAATGGGCAAGAATTCCCAGAGCCACCCTCCAGAATCTTGTGAAAAGTCTTCCCAGAGGAGTGGAGGATGTTGTAGCCATAAAGAGGGCAACTCCATAAATAATGCCCAAGGTTTTGCAATGGGATGTCCAACAAGTGTGATGGTCAAGTATCTGCAGACTTTTGGCCACATTGTTCATCTCAAACCATGAAGGGGGCTAAAGAAAACCCATTGCTGCCTTCAGGTGCTCTGAAGACCAAGTCCGGTATCCCTTTACTCCTTCTGGACTTCATAGCGCCTTTCTTTAGATTATGAGAAATAATGCCTGTCCTTCGTGCTCTGAATTGCAGAGGAGAAAATGTGGCCGATGTGCAAAAGACTGCTGACCCCACATCGCAGACCGAGCTGTCTCATGCAGGCGGTAATGATGCGATGTGAAGGGGGGTTATTGGCGACCGGTGAACACAATGTGACAGAGCGGAAGGCGTACAAAGAAGAAGATAAACAGCCGGAGTCCTTGGTACAAGAATAGATGATCACCCTGACCTCAGGGCCCCATTGTCTCGCATCGCTCTCTCTCTACTCTCATTAATTAGCCTCATGCATGTCAAGAGCGATTTTACTGTAAATATCATAAGTGAGATGAAACGGGACGGATGTCACATAATATGGTGACAACGCAGAGGACACCGACCTTATCACTGTCTCGGGGACATTTATAATGGCAAGCGGCAGCAGGGAGATGACGAGATATAAAAAGACTTCCACATTGTCTTCATTTTCTGGGGGAATGTATCTGTCTACATCACCATTGTATAATAGACTAGCAAAAGTGTGTGGTTTGAGCATTGGGGTGGGTGGGGGTGTAGGATAAGGTCCATGGGTGTTGGGTTTGAAGGGGTAGGCTTCCAACATACATAGGGTAACAGTGGGGGGCATGGAGTGAGAGTGGATGGGAAGCGTGCACTGGTTTGATGTGAGGGTTTTGCACCAATAATAACGAGAGGAGAGGGAATTTGTGCAAGGTGTGAAATGGGCCTACAGGAAATGAGGGGGTCCAAGTGAGGTCCATTGGTGAGAGCAGTATATTGGGGAGGGCGGCTTGTGCAGACATTGAGTGAGGTGACATTCATATAGACATGTGACAGGTTAATGAGAAGATATACAGTATCTCACAAAAGTAAGTACACCCCTCACATTTGTGTAAATATTTTATTCTATCTTTTCATGTGACAACACTGAAGAAATGACACTTTGCTACAATGTAAAGTAGTGAGTGTACAGCTTGTATAACAGTGTAAATTTGCTGTCCCCTCAAAATAACTCAACACACAGCCATTAATGTCTAAACCGCTGGCAACAAAAGTGAGTACACCCCTAAGTGAAAATGTCCAAATTGGGCCCAAAGTGTCAATATTTTGCGTGGCCACCATTATTTTCCAGCACTGCCTTAACCCTCTTGGGCATGGAGTTCACCACAGCTTCACAGGTTGGCACTGGAGTCCTCTTCCCCTCCTCCATGACAGACCTGGTGGATGTTAGAGACCTTGCGCTCCTCCACCTTCCATTTGAGGAGGCCCCACAGATGCTCAATAGGGTTTAGGTCTGGAGAGATGCTTGGCCGGTCCATCACCTTTACCCTCAGCTTCTTTAGCAAGGCAGTAGTCGTCTTGGAGGTGTGTTTGGGGTCTTTATCATGTTGGAATACTGCCCTGTGGCCCAGTCTCTGAAGGGAGGGGATCATGCTCTGCTTCAGTATGTCACAGTACATGTTGGCATTCATGGTTCCCACAATGAACTGTAGCTCTCCAATGCCAACAGCACTCATGCAGCCCCAGACCATGACACCCCCACCACCATGCTTGGCTGTAGGCAAGACACACTTGTCTTTGTACTCCTCACCAAGTTGTCACCACACACGCTTGACACCATCTGAACCAAATACGTTTATCTTACAGGACATGGTTCCAGTAAACTGCAGGTTTTCTTGTGCATCATCTTTAGAAGAGGCTTCCTCTTGGGACGACAGCCATGCAGACCAATTTAATGCAATGTGCGGCGTATGGTCTGAGCACTGACAGGCTGATCTCCCACCCCTTCAACCTCTGCAGCAATGCTGGCAGCACTCATACATCTATTTCCCAAAGACAACCTCTGGATATGACGCTGAGCACTGTACTCAACGTCTTTGGTCGACCATGGCGAGGCGCTGTTCTGAATGGAACCTCTCCTGTTAAACCGCTGTATGGTCTTGGCCACCGTGCTGCAGCTCAGTTTCAGGGTCTTGGCTATCTTCTTATAGCCTAGGCCAGGGGTAGGCAACCTCGGCCCTCCAGCTGTGATGAAACTACCATGAGACATTGCAAGACCCTGACAATCACAGGCATGACTCCTAGAGGCAGACGCATGATGGGATTTGTAGTTTCACCACAGCTGGAGAGCCGAGGTTGCCTATCCCTGGCCTAGGCCATCTTTATGTAGAGCAACAATTCTTTTTTTCAGATCCTCAGAGAGTGCCATGTTGGACTTCCAGTGACCAGTATGAGTGAGAGCGATAGCACCAAATTTAACACACCTGCTCCCCATTCACACCTGAGACCTTGTAACACTAACGAGTCATATGACACCGGGGAGGGAAAATGGCTAATTGGGCCCAATTTGGACATTTTCACTCAGGGGTGTACTCACTTTTGATGCCAGCGGTTTAGACATTAATGGCTGTGTGTTGAGTTATTTTGAGGGGGCAGCAAATTTACACTGTTATACAAGCTGTACACTCACTACTTTACATTGTAGCAAAGTGTCATTTCTTCAGTGTTGTCACATGAAAAGATAGAATAAAATATTTACACAAATGTGAGGGGTGTACTTACTTTTGTGAGATAAGGGGTTACAGGTGAAAGGTGGGATGCACAGCTATGATCGTGAAAAGGGGTGCTTTGCTCAGACATAAGCTGAGAGATGGGCCTAACAATTGAGGCCCATTGGTGAGAGCAGCGTAGTTGGGGTGGCGGGGGCCTTGCGCAGGCATTGAGTGAAGGGACATTATTAACGGCAAGCAGCAGAGGGATGAGAAGATATAAATAGACTGAGTGATGCCGGAGGGGAAACCTTCCACATTGTCTTCATTTTACCGGGAAATTCATCTCTCTACAGCTCATCATTTTGTATTTGGTTTATTGCGAGTTCCGGGCGAAGTCACTGGGAGGGAGAAGCACAAAGTGGAGCTGAGTTATGAATTCTTCTCTCCACCAGGATCGCAGCTCGCTGGGTCTCGGGAGTGATGGAGAGAAGAAGCTGTACAGCAGAACGCTTGCTGAAACCGATCAAACCGGACGATCGCCTATTCTTTTTTTTTTTTTACAGTATTCATTGCCTGATGGGACAAAGCGTCCTGTACCACTGCAATGTCGGACAAGGGTGTCCCACCTTGGCGTTTGGCTGCCAACACCGAAGGAAGGAGGCGCTGTTTTGCTAGCGAGCTCCTGTCTCTGGCTTGCCTGAGGCAGTCACCAACATGAGGCATGCAGAAGGGGGTGAGACATGCCAACGTGCTGGCCCTCTGCATTGCTCTTGCCATTACTGGGTGTGCCAAGGAAGGGGGGTGGGGGGAGACCCTATCTGACATTGCAGCTAGTGTCACAGAACAACTAGGTGCCTATCACCTTCTTGAATTATGATTAGGAATATTACAGCACTTAGTACCCCAGTTCAGCAGATCACCAGCTTATTAGTACCCTTGTACAGCAGATCCCTGGCTTAGCAGTACCCCCACCTCTTCTAATGCCCCCTTAGTAGTACCCCCAGCTCTGCTGATCCCCCGCTCATTAGTAACCCCCAACTCTGCTGATCTTCCACTCCATAGTACCCCCCAGCTTTTCTGATCCCAAACTCAGTAGAAGCTCCAAACTCTGCTGATCCTCTTTATCAGCCCCTGCTTGCCTCCCTGCTCACTTCCTGCTACGTGTGACATCTGCTAGTTTCTCCCACCCTGGTCCCCCAGCTCTGCTGATCCTCTTCTCTCTCCATTCCCTGCTCACTTCCCGCTATGTGTGACATCTGCTAGTTTCTCCCACCCTGGTCCCCCAGCTCTGCCGATTCTCTGCCGCTCAGTCCTTTCTACAATGCTACTATGCTGCACACCACATGTGGCTTTTCCACCCTGGTTCCCCACCTCTGCTGATTCTCCGTAACTAACGACTTTTTCTGTTTTCAGCCCCTGCTTGCCTCCCGCTATATGGCTCTCAAGCTGCACATTCTGTGTGACATTTACTAACTTCTCCCGCCCTGGTCCCCCAGTTCTGCTGATTCTCTGCCACTCAGTCCTTTCTCCCTCCAGCCCCTGCTCACCTCCCGCTATATTGCTTCCATTCTGCACACCAGGTGTGTCATTTCCTAGTTTCTCCTGCCCCGGTCTCCCAGCTCTGCTGATTCTCCACCACTCAGTCCTTTCTCCCTCCAGTCCCTGCTCACCTCTTGATATACTGCTCCCATGCTGAACACTCCATATGAAATCTGCTAGTTTCTTCCGCTCTGGTTCCCTGGCGCTGCTGGTTCTCTGCTACTCAGTCCTTTTTCTCTCCAGTCCCTGCTCACCACCCACTATATTGCTACCATGCTGCACACCACGTGTGACATCTGCTAGTTTCTCCCATCCTGGTCCCCCAGCTCTGCTGATTCTCCACCACTCAGTCCTTTCTCCCTCCAGTCCCTGCTCACCGCCTGCTATATTGCTCCCATGCTGAACACTCCATATGAAATCTGCTAGTTTCTTCCGCCCTGGTTCCCTGGCGCTGCTGGTTCTCTGCTACTCAGTCCTTTCTCTCTCCAGTCTCTGCTCACTCCCCCCCCCACTATATTGCTACCATGCTGCACACCACGTGTGACATCTGCTAGTTTCTCCCACTCTGGTCCCCTAGCTCTGCTGATTCTCCGCCACTCAGCCCTTTCTCTCTTCAGTCCCCACTCACCTCCCGCTATAATGCTCCCATGCTGCTCACCCCATGTGAGAACTGCTTATTTCGTCTTCTGCTCTGGTCCCCCAGCTCTGCTGATCCTCTGCCACTCAGTCCTATTTCTGTAGTTCCCGCTCACCTTTAAAGTAAAACAAATATGTCTCTCCTGCGCAGTGCGATGGGCCCGGGGTGACTATTACTTCTGTGGAGGTGTGACTGGGTGGATGGTGCCCGGCCTGCTGCCCTTGCCGACTTGGGGAAGTCCAGAATACTAGAACATGAAAGTATGTGTGTATACTCGCATATACCACCACTTTTTATGCACCATGTATATAATAATTTTTTATACTCTATATTTCTCCTTTTAACCATGTTCTCATACACATGTATAATTTTATGACATACTAGCTTGTATTATGCACCGTGCTTCGTTCCCTTTCCATCTATGGTATTTTTTTATCTAGAGCTATGATGAACTAGGATTTACCTTTAAGAAGAGGAGAATATCCCCCCAGGCTGCATTCCCAAGTAGTGCACCACACTGACTTTGACCTTTAAGGCTCTGATGAAGAGGACTTTCCTCCAAACGCGTTAACCATTTATACCACTGCCAGCCGCCCGGGACATGGGTGGCCTCCTCTGGATTGATATGAAAGAATTTTTAACATTTGTAAACACGTTTTTACTTCTGTCATTTAATAAAAACAACCTCACCAAGGATAATGCGCCAGTCAATGCCCCTCCCGCTCACATTCAGTTATAGCGGTCCCACAATGTGCAGCACGTGTGGCGCCTGCTAGTTGCTCCGCTCCAGACCCCGCTTACCTTCCTGCTGCTCCACTCTGCACAGCAGATGTGACGTCTGCACCAGACATTCTCCTAATATATCCACATAAACCGGAAATGACTACTGATGCTTTCTTTCTGGTTCGCTTGTTAGTTTCCGAGTGCATCCTGGGATATCTCATACCTCCAAAACAAAGCGAAGTTACCTCTGAATAAAAGCCTCTCAAATTCTTCAGGTGCTGTAGGAGAGCTTTGTCATAGACTGCTATGGAGGCTTTGGAGACGCTTTGAAGCACCAAGGATCATTTTTGAAGCAAAGCAAACCCAACGTGTGAACAGGACTGTAAGCAAACCATTTTATTTAGTGACAGGAGCTTTGACTGGCATTCAGAGTGCTGTAAAAAAGCGTGTCTGATGGCACATTTTGAAGCAAATGTAAACCAGCCCAAAATCTCTGCAAATGCCCCGTGCTCTCACACAATCTGAAGGCAATGTATACAAAGCTTAAAGTGGTAGTAAACCCTCCTATCGTTTTCAGCCAAGGAAGCTGCCATCTTGGCCTCTGTTTAATCTACAACTGCACATGTGATCAGCTATGACACCAGCCATTGGATGGTTTGACAGTTTGGTTTAGAGCACAACCAATGGGAGTGTTACATTTCCGGGACTCGCCGGAAATGTAACTGGATTTTAATATGTTAAATGGATGGGTTTACTACCGCTTTAAAGTTTTTGATTTTTTTTGGGTTTTTTTTACGAACTGGAAAAAAGAAAACACAATCAAGCCTCTCCCTTCATAGGGATGTCAAATTACACTTTAATTTTCAAACACATACAATTTTTGCTTTTCATTTGTATAACTATTCTATCGAAATGGAGCGGGCGACAGCTACCTACCTCTTGTAAACGCGTTGGCGTTCCGCCACGGTCACTTACATACAACGTAGGCTCACGGGGCCCGGGTTTCCTTTACATAAGAAGTAGTTTGGTACAGGATAGTGCAGCCCAGCATCCGGGATTTTACAATAATTTCCTCTCTATTTTTTTTTTTTTTATACATCTGTACAACTCCGCACACTGAAAAAAAAAAACGCCCCTTCCGCGCTGGCATTCCCCCCCTCGCGCTTCCGGGGAAACGACGCAATGAAGGCTCTAAGTGCAGCAAAGACAAAGCGCTAAATGAAACAGCAAGGACTAGGCGCACAAAATGAAAAATACTGTCTGAGCACTGGCCGCCGGCGTCATCGTCCATCCATCCTGCTATAACCCCTTTCCTCCACAGCATGCGTCTCTTCTTGTCATGCAAATAAGGATTCTACATTTTCTGCGTAGTTTGTCACCAGAAGTGCGAATATAGCCTAGGTTTTGTACAGGACACTTATATATTTTTTTTTTTCTTTTTTTGTTTTCAGAAAACATTTAAAAAAAAAAAAATTGACATGCCCTCTTGAGAATCTATTTTGAAAAGTCCTTGTAGAGAGTCTAACCCTCCCTCCCCCAGGTTTTGTTATTGTGGTGGTTCCGCAGGGGAGGGGTCACCAGGGTGCAGTTCCTGTTGCACAGTCTGTCCATTCAGTGCTCAACACGCTTCCCCGCGTGGGGACCAAGACGTGCTGCTTTCTGTGTTGCTGGAGAATGCTGGAGTTTAGCCATCGGTTGAGGGGGGGGGGGGTCATTCGCTGTCCCTGATAGGGCGAAAATTGTCATGCCTCTCTGAACCCCCACAACTTATAACTGGTACCACTTCTTGTCCCTGTATTTAACCATCAGCTGCAAAGAAAGACAGAGACATGAATGCATGTAAAGGCCAGCATGGCAGAAAATACACAACAGGATTATAGTTTCACTTAATGTGTACACAAGGCCAAAACTTTTTTTTTGCTTTAACTTTTGGAAAGTAGGGAACGGTTAAAATACAGGTCCAGGTAAA
Organism: Glandirana rugosa; assembly: GCA_018402905.1. Taxonomy (NCBI): domain Eukaryota; kingdom Metazoa; phylum Chordata; class Amphibia; order Anura; family Ranidae; genus Glandirana; species Glandirana rugosa. The sequence goes on along the minus strand of BLSH010235153.1, from coordinate 129,084 downwards.
TAAAAAGTCAAAAATACACAGGCAAGCAATGCTGCAATACTCCTCTCAGCCGCCCTGCCCTCTCTGCCACTAAGGCCTCATACACACGGGCGTATAAAGAAAACATAAGCAAAACGTCAGGCCCGACGTCAGGGGAAAAAAATCTGCGTTTTTCTTTGCTTTTGCATCGGCATCAATAGGCGTTTATGAAAAAAAAAAAAAATCCCGTGCTATTTTTCATCTTAAAAACGTTGGCGTCAAAGACGCCGGTTAACGCCGGTACGGCGTTAGCGTTTTGCGGCGTCAAAAACGCCAAAACGTTACAGCCTCAGAACACGCTGGCCGTTGGTTCTAGTTTCAGCTCACTAACGATGCCCTCTACAGCTAAAAAACGTCTGTGTTTTTATGGGGCCATTGACTAACATGGAGAGCTGCAAAAAACGTCGGTGTCAAAAAGCGTCAGTGTGTATGGGCCTCAATGTCGTCAGTCTTCCAAGTTGAAGGATGGCCAGTACCGTATAGTTAGGGTTGCCACCTCATCCCTTTAATCCAGGACACATATGAATTACACAGGTTCTGCGACTGATTAAGGTGGTAATTAAACTCACTTGGTGCCTCATCTTCATTAAATTAGCCTCAGAACAACCTGTGTAATTCAGATGCGTCCTGGATTAAAAGGATGATATGGCAACCCTACGTATAATAGTGTGTGTATGATATATATAGATATATATATATATATATATATATATATATATACACACACTATATTACCAAAAGTATTGGGACTGGGGCGCCTGCCTTTACACGCACATTAACTTTCTTTTTTTCCTCTTATATAATCTTTATTTAATTATTTTCATATACAAGGACATACATACATAAAGTCACATATTCCCCAACTTCTGCCTACGCCCCTCCCTGCAAATACTCATTAAAGACAAAGTAGCTTAGTTAACATAAACCATTTGTGTGTACACTATTTAATTTTTATCTTTGCAACATTTCCCACCTTAATCCCTTTAACCGACACATGGACTTTAATGGCATCCCAGTCTTAGTCCGTAGGGCTCAATATTGAGTTGGCCCACCCTTTGCAGCTATAACAGCTTCACCTCTTCTGGGAAGGCCGTCCACAAGGTTTAGGAGTGTCTATGGGAATGTTTGACCATTCTTCCAGAAGGTGAAGTCAGGCACTGGTGGGTATGAGAAGGCCTGGCTCACAGTCTGCACTCTAATTAGGTTAATTGGATCCTGTCTAAATTGGCCCTAGTATATGTATATATGAATGTGAATTAGGGACCTTAGATTGTAAGTTCCTTGAGGGTAGGGACTAGGGTTGCCACATCATCCCTTCAGGATGTCCATCCAGGACACATATGAATTACACAGGTTGTTCTGAGGCAAATTTAATGCAGATAATGCACCAAGTGAGTTTAATCACCACCTTAATCAGCCACAGAACAACCTGTGTAATTAGTATGTGTCCTGGATTAAAGGGATGATGTGGCAACCCTAGTAGAGACTGATGTGAATGTACAATGTATATGTAAAGCGCTGCGTAAATTGACAGGGCTATATAAGTACCTGGAATAAATAAAAATTAATAATTCACCCAAAGTTGTTCTATCAGGTTGAGGTCAGGACTATGTGCAGGCCAGTCAAGTTCCTCCACCCCAAACTCGCTCATCCATGTCTTTATGGACCTTGCTTTGTGCACTGGTCCAAATCATTTGGTGGAGGGGGAGGGGGGGGGTTATGGTGTGGGGTTGTTTTTCAGGGGGTTGGGCTTGGCCCCTTAGTTGCAGTGAAGGGAACTCTTAAGGCGTCAGCATACCAAGTCATTTTGGACAATTTCATGCTCCCAACTTTGCGGGAACAGTTTGGGGATGGCCCCTTCCTGTTCCAACACCAGCTGGGCCTTCTTGTCCACATCAGTGTCTGGCCTGACAAATGCAGTTCTGGAAGAATGCTCAAACATTCCCATAGACACTCCTAAACCTTGTGGACAGCCTTCCCAGAAGAGTTAAAGCTGTCATAGCTGCAAAGGGTGGACCAACTCAATATTGAACCCTACAGACTAAGACTGGGATCCACAGGTCCCACAGCATTGGGTGACAAACCCGGGAACCTTCCAATTAAGCTGGGACATGATGAGGTCAACATATGGGGTGCTCCAATGCTGACAAGTGTAAAGAAACACCTTGGGGCGCAAGGACCACTCTCCCTGATCCAGACTCTATAGTCTGTCTGCCAGTTGTCCACTCCCACAATGTGGACTGCAGTTAGGGCCAGGCATGCCATTCCACTCAATAGAGGATGCGGGACACCTCCCGGGCCGCTGCGGAGCTCCTGGCGCCACCCTGGTTATTGAAGTAAACAACCGTGGTGGATTTATCCGACTGCACCCAAACCGGGCAACCCTCGAGAAGCGCCATCCAATGACAGAGAGAGAGAGACAGACTGCTCGAAGCTTTGAGATATTTATGGAAAGGCTGGACTCCTTCAGAGCCCAGTGGCCCTGGACAGAGAGATATGCTCCAACACCCCCCCACCCCTAACCACCATAAGAGGCTGGCATCTGTGGTGATGATCTGTCAGCCGTGGGTAAGAAAGGACTTCCCAGACACAAGAAAGGTAGAGCGAATCCACCAAGGCAATGACGCCTTGGTCGGAAGAGACAACCTGATGGGAAGGTCTAAAGACCCCGGAGCTCTGTTCAACTTGGTCAGAATCTCTTGCTGCAGAGGTCTTGTGTGATGTTGGGCATGTTGAGCTGCCTCGAAGGAAGCCACCATGAGACCCAGAATCCTCATAATAAACCAAATGGAGCTTTCTGCAAGGGAAGGAGGTGCCAAACGTGAAGATGCAACTTCTCACAAAGTAGGAAGACCTTGATCACGGAGGTGCCCAGCAAGAGACCCTAATATTCTGTGATGAGGGATGCAGGACCCACTTGTGCAGGTTGGGGACCCATCCAAGATCCTGCAGAATCTTTATTGTGATGGAAGCTGACTGCAATTGCAAGAGCAGGTCGTCCAAATACCCCAAGATCGAAATCCTCTGTAGGCGCAGAAAGGCCAACACTGGGGCCAGGACCTTGGTGAAGACCCGCGGAGCCAAAGCCAGGCCGAAGGGAAGCGACAGGAACTGAAGATGCAGTTCCCCTATGAAGAATCGGAGGAACCTCTAATGGTAGAGACAAACAGGGACATTAAGATAAGCATCCTAGATGTTGAGCGAAGCCAGAAGTTCCCCTTGGTGCAAGGAGGCTTTAACTGAGCGCACCAACTCCGTGCGAAACGTGCGCACCCTCAGGAAGGGATTTAGAGCTATAATGGGCCAGAATCGGATGAACCCCATCCTTCTTTGGAACAACAAAGAGATTGGAATAAAACCCTCCAAACCCTGCAGAGGGTGGAACAGGGGCTATGACACCCTGATCCCCAAGAGTCCCTGAACTTCGGAAGAGCTTTCGAGCCTAAGAAAGGAAAGTACTCTTCCCCCCCCGTGACATTCTTAATGATATCATCAAGGAATGCACTTTGAAACCACTGTGGAGGAGGTCATTCGAGAGACCACTTGAACAGAGCCCACCGCTGCATTGCACAAGTACTGGAGGTCCTGGACTGGTTGGTCCACATAAGTGGGAGAAACTTGTTCTGAAGCCAACCCCTGGTGCATGAGGGTCTGGGAATCTATAACCAAAGCCAGTCCCAGACGAATCAAGGCAACAGAGGCCGCATAAAGCATGTGTGCCATACTCTCCAGCTTCATGTCCGAGGGGTCATGAAAAAGAGGGGCCTCCTCTGAAGGAATAATGGTAGCCTTGCTCAGACGTGAAGAGGTGGGGTAGTCCACTTTTTGACAAATGCTTCCTCAAAAGGATAATGAACCACGAGAGCATGGAAAAGGGCTTGGCCTCATGCGTCCATGGTTTATAAATCAGATTGTCAAAAGAGGTATCATATGGAAGGACCTTGGAAGATCTCTTCCGTTTGTAAGTACCGTAGCAAACTTGTAAGTCCGAAGTCGGAGGCTGTAAATCCTCCATCTTCAGGGTTTCCCTGACCGCTGTAATGAGATGGGAGACCAACTCCTTCTCGTGCGCCGCCGGCAAGTCCCCTTCGCTGTCTGAAGAAGAGGGATCCACCGGAGGAGAAGGACGGTAGAATTCTGCTTCCAACTTATCAGATGCTGATGCGGAAGGAAGGGGTCGCTTGGTAGCAGGCTTATGCAATAAGGCCCTCTTTTTGTGCGACACAAAGCCTTTCATTGACTCAGGAAGGTTTCAAAGGCGAAAAAAGGCCCCGGCGCCAGCTGACCGTCATCCGATGAGGGAACGGAAATGGAAAAAGTACCCAGGGGCCAGGGAATACCTACAGTATAAATCCATTACATCCCTCCCCACCCAGGAGATATACTCACGGACCGCAAGGACAACCTGGGATTTTTGGTCATCCATGCAGAAAGCTCTAGCCGGGGGGATGAATCACCTCTGACCTATATTATCCGATCCAACCGTTGTAAGCGTACGCCAAAGAGGTGAGCCCCTACCGGCCGCTCTGCAGAGCAGAGCTATCGCAGCCGAGCCCCCTATGCTAGGGCTGGCATGTGCTTGTTGGTGATGCTGGGCGGACTACCCAGATCTTAGATACCCAGCCTGATGCCCAGTACCGCAATTGAAAAAAACAATCTTCAAAAGAAAGGCTACAAGCTCACGTCTTAGACACTTGTCCACTAAAAGAGGGCGACCCTTTAGGCATGCTTTTAATTTAAGTTGAACTAGCGCCCTGCTTCTGAAAGCAGTGACATCAAACCCATTCATGAGAAATTAAGCTGTGTCTTTCAATGAACGAAAGAGAAATAATAGCTCGCTGGCTATCCCTGCACCTCTTGACCTGTAAAAAAGCATGACTCCAGTGAAGACAGAGTACACATGACCAGTCTGTGGGTTTGGGTGTAATAGGCACTGCCTGGGTATTTTATCTCACCCCATGTGCGTGTTTAGAGAAAGCTTCTGCGCTGGACAACATCCGTTCTGTCTTGTCCTCCAGTTCGCCCAGACGCTGTCCTCTTTCATCCAGGGCGAGACGGGCTCTATGCAAATCAGAGGCCACTCCAGTGGCTGCTCCCTTCACGCCCTCTATCCCGCCCTGTCCGGGGATGTGCTGTGCCAAGCTGCGGGAGGCTTTTCCGGCTGTGGCTTCACCGACTGTAGCACAGAGAGAGACAAATCAGATTAACGTATTCAGTTCACAGACACAAACATCATGTAAGGCATTTATTAAAGCACACTATGAGTCCAATTGGGTGCATATGACTTCCCGGACCTATCTCTATTACTTATATGTGACAGGTTTATTGCACTCCCGGAGGATACACCCCGGCTGTGAAAGGAGAGAAGCACATAGAGCAGCTGTGTGCCCGCTCCTCCCCTCTGCTGCCCATTCACAGAAGCCTTTGTATTTTGTGAACGAGTTCACATTAAACAAAGGCTTCTTTGAATAGACAGAAGGAGGGGTGGGCACAGCAACTCTGCTCTTGAAGGAACTATCTGCTCTTGAAGGAAGTAAGACCACAGTGAGCAGCATTGGAGCTCCAGAATTTATCTTCTTGGAACATAATTAACCTGTCAGATGTAAATAACAGAGATAAGTCTAGGAGGTGAAAGGCACCTTCTTAGACTTGACTCAATTTGCCTGCAGTTCCTGGATTTCGGTTTTAATATGGGAACACTACACTATATTTCCAAAAGGTATGTGGCTAACATTCCAAATCATTGATTTCAGGTGCTTCCAGTGAAGGGCTTTTGTCAATACTATGGCAGACAAAGACATTTTAGATAACTGTGCTCTTCCAACCCAGTGGTAAAAGTTTGGTGATGGCACTTTACTGTTCCAGCAGACACAGTAAGAAGTATAGTGATAGAAAATGCTACTTACAAAGTTCTTCCCTGTCAAAGGTTTGCCCGCTTCCACCAAACAGTCCTTTCAGAAATCCTCTGTTCTGAGCTTCTGGGGTCTCCACCAGCGAGAAGAGGTCCCCCAGCATTTCCTGAATGTGAGGAACAGACACACAGCTGTGAAACCCACAGATATGGAGTTATTCTTTAATTTGATAACATATTTTTGTACTGTGTGCCGATGACATTGTTACTACAGCCTTGGCACACTTGGTGTTATTTCCAGTATTTATCAACACATTATACAGCACCTTACAGCGTACACCTTAGTCCCCTGAAGAGCTGACACTTTAATGTCACCTCCACATACACACACACGCTAAAGTCAACTTCAGGAAGATTTTGGAAGAAAACTGGAGTACTTGAAGGAAACCAATGCAAATACATAGGTAACGCACAAACTCCATGCAGACATTGTCTTTTATGGGACCTGAAGCTAGGTGTCAGGATACAGTCCGCACCAGAGTCTCACAAAGATTTGGCATTCCTGTCAGTATCTTACATGGCCGCAGGAATGTGTTCTGGCACATAACAGATGTGCATAAATGCATGCTGATGCACGGATGTGCACGCTCTAAGCCTGGATTGGCACCAAACTGCCTATATAAGGGGGCTTAGGGCCACTGAAACGTAGTACAACCAGTCCTGTTGTACTGGGCCCAGGCCTCATCAGCTAAACAGGGGGGCCGGGGCAGCTTTATTGCTCATTTGTGCCTAAATGAATAATTGGATTTTACTAGACCACACCCCCACTCGATCACCTGGGCTTAAATTACATTTCCCTTGGCCCCATCAGGTTAACAGGTGGGAGCAGAGGGGCGGGGGGGGCTTTTTTCCATTTTCGAGGTGTAGGCACCTGGGGGGGGGGGGTGTGGGCGATGTTGGGGGGTGTGTGGGTGGGGTTGGGGGGTGTGTGGGTGGGGTTGGGTGGGCCTCACCAGGAGGGCTGTATGAGGCCCCATGATTTCTAACAGCGGTCCTGAGGGAGCTAGCTGCCTTATGTAATTGCTGGTTGATCTTCAGCTCTCCAGCACGTTCGTTCCTCAATACCTTGCATCTGTGATTCTTGTTACCGACTCAGCTTGAAGCAAGAAACTCTCCACTCCGGGTGAGTAGAGAGAAGCCTAATGGATGATGCTGTGGGTGCCCGCCCCGGCTCACCTCCACAAACAATGGAAAGAAACGGCTGCACAACACAATTAGCAATCCAAAATCCTTTATTAGGACATCCTAATGGCATCACAGGACAACAGAATGCATGATAGGTAGACGTATTTTGCACACCCCAAGTGTGCTTATTCATTTCCAGGTATTGAATAAGCACACTTGAAGTGTGTGAAACGTGTCTTCAATTTCTACTGACTCAGCTTGCTCCTGGACATCTGTTCTGCATGCTTCCTGGCTTGACCCCAGCTTGTTTAATGGACTTGCTCTCTCGGCTCTCCTGGCTATCCTGACCTTGGCTTTGAACTGGCTACTCTTCTGACTCCTGGTCCACCTGTTACCTGCTACTTACCTCAGGCGCCACCTGTCTGCAATTATTACTTCAGTGCTTAAGCTGCACACATGGACATCTCACCTGACAGCAGTTGGGACATCCTTGCAATCAGCCCCAGCTGGCGAACTGTGCTTCTTTGAGCCTGGCACATACTGTTATCACCTTCAGGGGTGCTTGGAACTTAGCCACAAGAGAAGCCCTCTCACCATTGGCCTCCAACACCAGGTACGTGATACCAGGACCTAAAGCTGCAAAGCAAGCATGCTATACCCTGTGTACACTGTAATGGCTTCTTATGACAGAATGCCAGAAGTGGACCAGAACAGACAAGAGTGACCAGAATGATTCTTGACAACCCATTAGCCCTTACTAGATGTTCACATGTTGTCTCAGGTTTATAAATGTAATCTTTGGATTAGGTGGCTTAGTTGCTCTGTTATGTCGATACCTCTGTTTACTGGCCAGATCTATGAAGATATACTACAGCACCTAGAAGGAGACATAGGTCCTCAGGGTAGTGTCCCAGTCCAGGTGTCTATGGATCATCTGTGGACGGCCTCCGTTCTTCTCCTCTCCCACCTGCACCAAGTGTGTACCAAGGGCTAGTGACATGCTGGACATTCTTTTCTATTAGCCAGCACAGCAGTGGCTGGCACCCCCTGCACAGATAGAGCATGCATGTGATAAGACACCGGGCATTACAGTCCAGCAGCTGGCAAACATCTGCTTTGCCATCTATTTGTGTCAGCCTGGTCAACCCTTTCAAGGTCCTTAGACGCCCATATCATATAGCATGCAACTATCAGCAATTTGCTAATTTTTGTATTTTTGTAAGGATTATATTATTTTATTATATGATGACAAATGCACAAAAAAGGAAAAAAGGGATTTTATTATAACTTACCGTAAAATCCTTTTCTCTGAGTTCACTGACAGACGCAGCTCTTCTTAAATGACACGTGGGTTTTATGCTCGTCCTATCAGGAGTGACTAGGCAAAACAGATGCAAAAGAGGGGTGGGAGCTACGTCTGTCAGTGAACTCAGAGAAAAGGATTTTACGGTAAATTATAATAAAATCCCTTTTTCTCTTACGTTCACTGACAGACGCAGCTCTTCTTAAATGACACGTGGGGACGTCCCAAAGCAGTGCCAAAAAAACTAGACGGGTGGGGAGATCAAAAAAACCGTGACGAAACCCTGCAGGGGTGCACAGTAAATTCTTCTCGACGCAGACAGTCACTTGCATTCTCTTTTTCCCTAAAATAATATTAAATGGCATTTTAGGAAAAGAGACTCAAGTGACTGTCTGCATCGAGGGTGGGGAGAAAACGTAGACAAAACGGATCAGTGAGGACTATCCTGCTCGTATTTTGGGTGCACAGTAAATTCTTCTCGACGCAGACAGTCACTTGAGTCTCTTTTCCTAAAATGCCATTCAATATTATTTTAGGGAAAAAAGGAAAAAACACGTAAACAGTAGTATATTATTTTATTATATTAGGAATGTTTTTATGTTTTTAATCGTTTAACGACTATCAACGTACGATATACTATACCCG
>BLSH010235153.1:105684-119238 GCA_018402905.1 Glandirana rugosa | reverse complement strand
AGGTATATTAACCGATACCAACCCCAAGGAGCCACCAGCGCGTCCGTGGCGACCGCCAACGGATCTCTTGTTCTGCACACGAAGGTCTCGACCTTGTGATTGAACCTGGACTCCGTGAGGTCTACCTCTGGTGTGCCCCACTTGCAGCAAATCTGGCGAAACACCTCTGGATGCAGGGACCATTCCCCCTGGTCCAGTGTCTGGCGACTGAGAAAGTCTGCCTGCCAGTTCTCCACTCCCGGAATGTAGATTGCGGAGAGCGCCGGGACATGTTGTTCCACCCAGCGGAGAATCAGAGCAGCCTCTGCGGCTGCCGCGGAACTTCTTGTCCCTTCTTGATGGTTCACATAAGCCACGGCTGTGGCATTGTCCAATTGAACCCGGACAGGGAGGCCATGCAGCCTTGTCGACCAACGGGACAAGCAAAGCTTGATCGCTCTCAGTTCCAACACATTTATCGGAAATCGAGCTTCCTGAGCTGACCAACGGCCCTGGGCAGACAACTGACCCAACACCCCTCCCCAGCCCGTCAGGCTGGCATCCGTCGTCACAACCGACCAGTTGAGGGGAAGAAATACTTTCCCAGAGTCAATGCTGGAGCCTGGAGCCACCAAGTCAGTGATCCCCTGGTCTGGTGGTCCAAACGGATCAGTCTGTCCAGAGAAAGAGGAGATTTGTCCCATTTTGACAGAATTGCCTTCTGCAAGAGTCGGGTGTGACTCTGGGCGTAAGGAATCGCCTCGAAGGACGAAACCATGAGTCCCAACACCCGCATGCAGAACCTTAGGGAGGACCTCCTGCGCGACAGCAGGGTCCGCACCGCCGCTTGCAGCCCCAATAGCTTGTTGGGAGGCAAGAACACCTTCGCCTGCACTGTGTCTAGAATCAGACCGAGGTACTCCAGGCGACATGAGGGGGCAAGAGAGGACTTTTGCAGGTTGATGAGCCAACCGAAGTCCCGTAGTGTGGAGGCCGTGATTGTCACGTCCTCCTCCAAGGACACTACCGACTCCGCCCTCAAGAGCAGGTCGTCTAGGTACGCTACCACTGCGATACCTCTCTGTCTTAGCAGTGCTAGAACTGGTGCCAACACCTTGGTGAACACCCTGGGAGCCGAGGCCAGACCGAATGGTAGGGCCACAAACTGGTAGTGCAGGTCTCCCACTGTGAAACGCAGAAAACGCTGGTGTTTTTGGCAGATGGGAACGTGCAGATAGGCGTCCCTGATGTCCAGGGATGCCAAGAATTCCCCTTGATGTAGGGCGGCAACGACAGAGCGAATGGACTCCATCTTGAACGTTTGTGCTTTGACAAAGCAGTTCAGAGCTTTGAGATCCAGAATCGGCCTGACCCCGCCCTTTTTGGGCACCACAAAGAGGTTTGAGTAAAAACCGCAGAACCTCTCCTCCAGTGGAACTGGCACCACGACACCCATGTCCGCGAGGGACTGGACTGCGTTGAACAGTTCCTCCAGACGCCCTTGTGGAAGTCTTAGGTTTGAGGGAAAGAACCTGTCCGGGGGTAGAGTTTTGAACTCTATCCGGTAACCGGTGGACACCACATCCAGGACCCACCGATCGGAGATGTGAGCTGTCCAGCAGTCGGCAAACTCCAATAACCGGCCCCCCACCCAACATATGGGCGGGGCAACCCGTCACGCTGAGGAGGGCTTATCCTCCGCTTTTCCGGGCTTTCGTTGCCAGGTTCTCTTACCAGACCCAGCCAGGGCCTTACCGGACTTGGAACCCACCCCGGCTGTACCTGAGGCACGAAAAAACTTTTTCTGCCCAGAAAAAGAGGGGCCCTGTCGTCGGCGAAAGTCCCGCCGTTTGGGTTCCGGAAGAAAGAGACTCTTCCCCCCCGTGAAATCTTTTATGATTTCATCCAGCTGTGGTCCAAACAAACGACCCCCCTGGAAGGGAAGGTCAGTGAGGCGTTTCTTAGATGCCTGATCACCCGACCAAGACCTCAGCCACAACACCCGTCTGATGATAATAGCAAAAGCTGAAATTTTGGACAGCATGGTCATGATGTCCAGCAGGGAGTCGCACAGATAATGGCCTTCCATCACATGTTGCAATTTATGCAACTCATCCTTTGCACAATTGCAACTCCAATTTTTGCACACTGAGGAGAGGCACTCAGAAAGGGACTGCGCTGACATTGCAGAGGCCAAAGCTGGCCGCATAGCAAAACCTGCCACCTGAAAAATAGCCTTAGACACCATTTCCGTGCGGCGATCCGCCGCATCCTTAAAAGAGGGCGAACCCTCCACAGGAAGGGTGGTAGCCTTATTCAGACGGGCCACCGGTGGGTCCACCGAGGGGGAAGCCCACCGTGTAAGGAAAGCATCCTCAAAGGGATAGCGCACTGCAAAACGCTTAGGCAAAGTGAAGGAATTTTTGGGGGAACCCCATTCCTTAACCACTTCAGCCCCGGAAGGATTTCCAGCTTTAGGACCAGAGCCCTTTTTGCGATTCGGCGCTGCGTCGCTTTAACTGGTCGTGCGACGTTGTACCCAAACGAAATTTGCGTCCTTTTTTTCCCACAAATAGAGCTTTCTTTTGGTGGTATTTGATCACCGCTGCGTCATTTCTGATCGCCGCTATAAACAAAAGAAGAGCGACAATTTTGCAAAAAAAACCAAATTTCTTACTTTTTCCTAAAATACAAATCCAAAAAAAAAAATATAAAAAAACATTTTTTTTCACCGTTTTTGGCCGATTTATATTCTTCCTCATATTTGCGATAAAAAAAAATCGCAATCGGCGTTTATTGATTGGTTTGCGCAAAAGTGGTCGCGTTTACGGATGATGAGAATTCATTTTTGGGGTTTTTAATTTTTTTTTATTTTTTACTAAAAATGGCGGCGATCTGCGATTTTTTGCGGTACTGCGATATTTCAGCGGACATGTCGGACCATTTTGACACTTTTTTGGGACCATTGGCATTTATACAGCGATCAGTGCTATAAAAATGCACTGATTACTGTGTAAATGCCATTGGCAGTGAAGGGGTTAACCTGCAGGGGGCGCGCTAAGGGTTAACTATGTTCCCTGGGCGTGTTCTTACTGTAGGGGGGCTGGCCTAGCTGGGGAAGGGAAGTGGTCACAGCCTTCACGTAAAGGAAGGCTGTGATCACAGCCCTTCCCCCTCACACAGAGCGGAGGTCCGTGTTTACATACACGGACCTCCGCTCACTCGCTCCGGGGGGGCCATCGCGGGTAGCCGGCGGCAATCGAAGCCGCCGCACCCGCTCCCTGGCCCCCCCTGGACACAGTGAGCGCGCGGGCGCGCCTCCGGCGGCGCGAGCACGCTCACTAAACTCGTTCCCGCAGCCGCCGTCGTATGACGGCGATTTCCGGGAACAAGCCACTTTGCCGCCGTCAGATGCCGATCGGCGGTCGGCAAGTGGTTAAAAACAGCCCGTTCAAAAAATTGAACATAGGGAAAAGCCCTAGGGGACTTAGGAGGCTTCATAGACCCACAGACATAAGTGGAAGTCTGTGCCTCTTCAGGCTGAGCAAGGCACAGAGCCTGGCAAATGTTAGTAATAAGGGCCGCTACAATTGCCTTGTCGCGCGCCACTGAGGTCCCCTGGTCCTCCTCAGTATCTGAAAGGACCAATTCGCCCTCAGAGAGTTCCACTGGGGTCCCCATGGCAACCGATGCGACCCCATGATCTGAATCCTCACCTGAGGAGACAGGGGGGGCCAAGCGCTTAGCGGGGGGCTCAGGGGCCGTAGCAGTAACCTTAGGAATGAATTCCACAAAAAGAGCCCGCAAGAGGTCCAAAGTGACCGCAGGGGCTTGTGCGGAGCGTTGCTCTGCTGTCTCCATATCAGAGGGCGCTGCAGGGTCCATAGCCGCCGCGTCGCCATCCCCAGACATAGCCTGAATGGGACACCCCCCCCACGTATCACCACCACCACCTAAGACCACCCAGGTAGCCTGGGAGGACAAGCCCACCTAAATCCACACCCCAAGGAGCCAGCCAAACCTGCTGCTTCTAGCCCTGTAGCCTGTCAGCGCTGTGAGGGAAAAAAGGCGCTTCTGAGGACTGTATCACACATGCAGCTGCGCTTCTCTGTGTAATACCAAAAACCGCCACCGGGGAGAAAAAGGCGCTCGCGCAGCATAAACCAGCCCCGCAAAATGGCGGCGGTTAATTTTTAAAAAGTGCGCGAACGAACGTTCCCCAGTGATGCAGTACAGGTCCCAGGGCCCTTAAAGTCACAACGCGACGCTGCGCAAACGCGGCAGACCAGGGGGGGGGCAGAGGTGGGGGGAGGGAGGGGGCACGCAATAAATAAGTGCCCACCTGACAGGGAAAAAGCTACCACCAAAATTAATACTGCCCCGGATGTCGCCCCCCCCCCACGTCCTAAGGGCGGGGGAGGGGTCCACTCACCAGTCCGACAGGCGTTGCGGGTAGCCACCCGAAGCAGACTTACCCCCCTTGTCTCGGTAAGGATTGCTGCTGGCCAAGGCCACTGGAAAGGCAAAAGCCAGACACTGGGCACAAGTGGCAACAGCCACAGGCCGCCCGCACAGAACGGGCCCTGAGTGACGCTGCCCAGACATTTTCAGGGTAGGTCGTCATGAGGTGGCCGGTCAGGGCAAAGCTTTGGATTCGTGATATCCAGTCTATGCCAAGACCGGCTGCTTGATAGAAGTCTTTATCTTCTTCAGAAAAAAAGAAAAAATACATGCAGAAAAAAACGCAGGTCCCATAAGGGAACCCAGTCAACTCCTTTGCACTAGGCAAACAAAACTGAATGCTATTGGCCAGCAGGGGGTTTTATAGGCTCAGGTGAGGACGGCCCCCATGGGAGGGGCCAGCCTATCCCTGATGCTTTTGCATCTGTTTTCCCTAGTCACTCCTGATAGGACGAGCATAAAACCCACGTGTCATTTAAGAAGAGCTGCGTCTGTCAGTGAACCTAAGAGAAATACATGTTTTAAAACAAAGTTAATGAATTATTTTGCATTAGTGTACTTTAATTGTATCTGACAATTACTGTATTAAACAGAGGCACACTGCCATCTTCAGGCTACAGGGCCACCTGCAGGCTGATGGAGTATTTTGTGAAGGAAGCCTCCTGGCTGCATGTGATTACTGCATCATAGCTGATAGTGATCACAGGATTTGAAACAAGATAGCTCACAGTGCCACTTTCCCTGACTCCGTCTGATGTCACACCCATGTTCCTTCTTCAGGGGATCCAAAGCTCCCCTGACGTGTTGGGCCACATCCACCTGACTCCCAGGCATATCACTAATGACATACAAGCTTGAAACAGCTGCATGCAGTTTGGAATAAATGACTCAATTATATCTGGGCGGCACAGTGGTGTAGTGGTCACTGGTTCAAATCCCAACCATGACTCTACCTGCCTGGAATTTGCATGTTCTCCCTGTGCCTGCCTGGGTTTTCTCTGGGTACTCCGGTCATCTCCCACACTCCAAAGACATGCTGGTAGGTTAAAGTGATTGTAAAGTCTCATTTAAAAAACAAAACAAACAAACATGTTATACTTACCTCCTCTGTGTGGTTTTGCACAGAGCAGCCCAGATCCTCTTCTTCTCGAGTCTGTCTTTGCTGCTTCTGGCCCCTCCCTCCTATCGTGTGCCCCTCAGCCAGCAGCTATCTATGGGGGCAACCGAGCCAAGGCAGAGCTTGGTGTATCCATTCAGACACGGAGCCCTGGCCCCGCCCCTCTCTCCCCTGATTGGCTGTCTGAGATTGATTGTCAGCCGTGGGAGCCAATGGTGCCACTGCTGTGTCTCAGCCAATCAGGAGAAGTGTTCTGGATGGCTTAGACAATCGTGGACATCGCTGCAGAGAGAAGGGGCTCAGGTAAGTAATTAGGGGGTGCTGGGGAGGCTGCTACACACAGAAGGTTTGTTATCTTAATGCATAGAATGCACCTTCTGCCTTTACAACTCCTTTTAATTGGCTCCTGTCTAAATTGTAGTAAGTAAGTATACGTATGAATGTGAGTTAGGGACCTTAGATTGGAAGCTCCTTGAGAGTAGGGACTGATGTGAATGTGCAATGTATATGTAAAGCGCTGCACAAATTGATGGCGCTATATAAGTACCTGAAATAAATAAATTAGACCGGCCTTTTTCAACCAGGGTGCTATGACACCCTAGGGAGCCTTCTGGGTTCTTCAGACGTGCCTTGTATAAATGCCTAAAAATTGCCCAAAAATGGTCAACAACGCAACAAGTGGATGAAACCTGCCTTTGTTTGTTACACAAAGCCACAGATTTTTATTGTTCATTACAACCTTGGGCAATGCGCAGGCCAATCCATGGCATCCTAACAACAGATAGGGGTTGATTTACTAAAGCTGAAGAGTGCAAAATATGGTGCAGCTGTGCATAAAAGCCAATCAGCTTCCAGATTTTATTGTCAAAGCTTAATTGAACAAGCTGTGGTTAGAAGCTGATTGGCTAGCATGCACAGCTGCACCAGATTTTGCACTCTCCAGCTTTAGTAAATCAATCCCATAATGTCATTGGTTGATGGGGAGGACATTGGGTGACAGTCACAGGTGTGCGCCCAGGGTGTGCTGGGTGTGCCTGGAAACACCATAATCACCTAGTGTGCATTAGCATTATCGCTCTGTGTGGCAGCGGGGAGATCAATGTGCCAGGGACATATATATGTAGACACACACACATGCATGCGTGTTTGAGCTTTGGGGTGCACACCTATACCTACTTATGAGCTTTGGGGTGCACACCCTAATGCATAGGTGCTCAACCTGTGGCCCTCCAGCTGTTGTGGAACTACAAGTCCCATCATGCCTCTGCCTTTTAACTGTCAGCAGCTTGCAATGCATTATGGGACTTGTAGTTCTGCAACAGCTAGAGGGCCACAGGTTGAGCACCCATGCCCTGATGCAATAGGCTGCGCACACCTATGGTGCAAGCACTGGGCTGTGATTTCCTGATGCTTCACAGTCGGCTTCCCACTGCGCAGGCGCAAGACGTGTTGTGCTTTCTAAATGGTCCTGCAGTCTTCTGGGACAGGTGATGTGTCCCAGGAGGTTGCGGGCTGGATAAACTTCCACTCCGCTCGCCTAGGCCAAAAATGGGTACCTGTTCTCTAAACAACATCAAAGAAAAGTTCAATATAGGCAGAGGAGGTGAGGAGGAGGAAGATCGAATTTCCTTTTGCAAGTAAAATTCCGCTTTAATGTTATTGCTGAATAAATAAACAGACCCATAGCAGAAATGTAAACCTAACAGGGTGTACAGAGGGAGAGTTGAACTGGTCAATGTATAAATCCCATGATCAATATTTCGGTGTGAAGTGTCTCACCTGCAGACTGTCGCACATTTCTTGGCTGTATGTTATTCTTTGGATCTCACTGGAAGAACACAGGTACAGCGCCTGGCCGCCATTAGCGAAGCAGAACGTCCTGGCTATCCTCATATCTGTCAGAGGTAAGTAATTGACATCTAGCAGAGGACGCAGGCTGGGCAGGCTGCGGAGATAAAACACCCGTTATCTATAGGATGATCCTTCACAGGCTGACATTTCTCTGCAGATAAAGAATAATTATTTTTTCTCATGGAAGACGAGTGTTTGTGTGCCGGTTGCATCTTTGTGGCACCAAACAGGTCGCCGGATCTCAAATATTCACCTTTTACTAATGCGTTTTTTTTTACAGTTTAACCCCTTAATGCCTTTTTCTGACACAAGTTAAAATCTGTGTTTTTTGCTAGAAAATGACTTAGAACCTCCAAACATTACATATTGTTTAGCAGAGATCCTAGAGAATAAAATGGCGATTGTTGCAATATTTTATAAAAATTAAAGAATGGGAGCGCCACCTATAAATTAGTGCATATTCACTAAATAAAAAATTATTATTACTGTGTCGACGTTGTACATAATTAAATGGATAGGTCGCCGCTCCTGAAAGAGTGAATTATTATTTCAAATTGAATTAGAAAGAACATAGGGCATTGACTTATAAAACTTCGCACACACGGTGAGACGGTCGTATGAAAACGGTCGTACGATAGTTTGTACGTACGTTAGTACGTGCGATTAGAACAGCCGACGTACAACAGAAGTTGGATGAGCAGACTAGAAAACTTTGGCTGTACAACAAGCGGTTGTACGACCGTTGTATCGTGTGTACAGAAAAGTTGGTCCAACAGGTTGTATTGTGCAAAACACGCATGCTCAGAAGTCAGGAACGCCCAGAAGTGTCCGTTCGTTCCTAATTCACAAATCACATGCACCTGAACTCTCACTTTATAGTTGGTAACACGTCACTACGTTCAGCTTGGTCGTACGTTCGTTTAGTGCAGGGGTCCTCAAACTATGGCCCTCCAGTTGTTCGGGAACTACAATTCCCATCATGCCTAGTCATGTCTGTGAATGTCAGAGTATTACAATGCCTCATGGGATGTGTAGTTCCGCAACAGCTGGAGGGCCGTAGTTTGAGGATGCCTGGTTTAGTGCATGTCAGTACGCGAGATACATGAGCCAACATACGATTTGGGTCGTTCGGTCGTAGGACCGTTGCACCATGTGTACGAAGCTTTACAGCACTATAACATCGCCTGTGCAAAAATGAATTATTATCACCACAATAACTTAATAAATCAATAAATATGTGAATATTATATATTTATGAATAATAATGTTTTAAAAGTCCATCAATTCCAATAGTTGCTTCCAATCACCAGTGAGTAAAGAGTTAATCGGATAAGCGATTCAAATATTCTAATAACGCTGTGCTCCACCAAACGTGCAACTATTGAATGCACTCCTCAGCCACAAAATAATCCTATGCTTGGAGTGCACGGAGCCATAGGACAGAGCCGGAACTCTGGGTGGAACGCACGCTTGCTGGAGAGCGGAGGAGGCGCTACAAACATCGGGTCCCGAGCTGCACATATTTGCTGAATGCTTTTATGTCTCCAAAGTTATGTGAGTGCATTACCTATTTTAAGTTGAGATTTTTATAATAAAAGGCGGTATCACACTATGTTTTGCCTTCTGTGGCTCTATTATACGGACGTGGACGTAGATGGTGTCTAGTGGTATCTGACACATAGGACCCGGAGAGACAGAGGCGTAACTTCATGTATCTGACACTTCAGGGCCCCGGTGAAAGAAATTATGAAGGGCCCCCTGACTCCGGACCAGGGCCCTTCCCTCTTCCCACTGATCCTGGGGCCCTTTACTCCCATCGCGGGTCCCTTTATTGCGGCCCTTTCACAAGTTCTGCAGTGGGCCCCCTTTCTGCCATCTTTGGGCCTCCCCATGGTGGTGAAATGCTAGGGCCCGGTCACAATTGCAACCTTTGCAATCCTGATAGTTCCCTCACTGGTGTCAGTAGTTTTTAATTTTTATTTGAATTTTATTATTTTTTTACCATTTCATTTTATTTCTTTTACAATTTTTTTTTTAGGAGCACTGTTGGGGGGCTTTGATGAGATATCAGGGGGCCTAAACAAACCTCAGCTCTCAATTTTCATCTGTGTAGATGCACAGAAAGAATGGACAGGAATAGCTGTGCACCGAGCCTCTCATTCATTCAGAAATGGAAGTATAGTAAAAAACAGTTTACTATGCTTCAGTTATGAATGAACCAATTGGCACCAATCACTGACTCTGTCCATTCAGAAAAGGAAGGAGCCAGTAAATGACAAATTTACTGACCCGTTCCCATCTCTTCATCATGACTCATCTTCTACAGCAGCTGGCAGGAGAGAGGAGGGGGAAGACAGCAGCTCTGTGGGGGGGGGGACCAGGGAAGCACACAGGGGCCCTGGGAACAGCAGAAGACAAGTAAACTGGATAGGAGGGGCGGCGGGGGCAGCATATAGAGCAGGGATAAGCAATTAGCGGACCTCCAGATGTTGCAAAACTACAGGTCCCATCATGCCTATGCCTCTGGGTGTCATGCTTGTGGCTGTCAGAGTCTTGCTATGCCTCATGGGACTTGTAGTTCTGCAACAGCTGGAGGTCCGCTAATTGCATATCCCTGATATAGATGAACCAATCTCCTGCATTAGGAGGAAAATGGAGGAGATTGGTTCCTCTAAATGCCACCTCCGCCATCCCTCCTATCCAGGTTGCAATTGCATCGTTATGCCCCTGCAGAGAAATCGTTTTGGAAAATATATATAGCCATGCCTTGTGGTCACTATGTGGCTGAGTTGTTCCGGTGAGCGCACGTTTGGTGGAGCACAGCGTTATTAGAATATTTGAATCACTTATCTAATTAACTCTTTACTCACTGGTGATTGGAAGCAACTTTTGGAATTAATGGACTTTTAAAATATTTTTGAGTTTAATATTTTACATAATTTTACACATGGACTTTGTTTTTGAAATTAACTATATATTTTTTTAAATGTCAGTTTTATAAGAATTTATTCACAAATTAACTAGTATTATTAATATATATATAACATTCACATATTTATTGATTTATTAAATGATTGTGAAGATAATAATTCATTTCTGCACAGGTGATGTTATAGTGCTGTTATAGGTCAGCACCCTATGCTCTTTCTATTGCAATATTTTATGGCACACTGCATTTGCGCAGCGGTATTACAAATGCAATTGAATGTATTGAAAAAACGAGCTGTAACGTCAGGACCGACGCCAGGAAAAAAATTGGCGCTAAAAACGCAATTTCATCGGCGGTTTGCATTGGTGTTAATGCGCGTTATTGAGCGTCAGCGCTACGTCACATTTTGTTTGAAAAGACTTCCCTCTGCTATTTTTGGACCTAAAAACGCCGGATAACGTCGCTAATGCGCATTATTGAGCGTTTTGCCGCCTCAACGTCAAAAACGCTCTAGCGCTGCAGCTTCAGAACGCGCCGGCCGTGGGTTCTGCTTGCAGCTTACAAACCCCCGACGCCATCTACAGCTCAAAAACGTCAGCGTGTGTATGGGGCCATTGAATGACATGGAGATGCGTTTTTAAGCTGCAAAAAACGCTGAAAAATGCGGCTGTAAAAATGTCCCTGTGTATGAGGCCTACGTCTTCAGTAAACCGGAAGTGATGCAATGATTTTGCTTCTGGGTTACTAGATCTGAGACCCAAGGTCTTGCGGGCCTCTTGGTGGTGCAGCTGCAGGCATCACTACGGGACAACCCCTTCAAGCCGAATGCTGCATATTTGCGTTACGTCGGTGTGAATAACAGATTTTCATAGTAAGAGCACATGTATGAGGGTGGGGTGAGAGATTTAAAGCAGAACCATGTAGGAGTACAGAGGCAGAGCGGCTCTCCAGTGCTGGGTTAGCGCATCTAATACATGATCCAGCTCTTTCGGGTAGGGGGTGCGCTCATGAACACCCCGGCTGTTCTGTGAATAGTCACAGCACAAGCCAATCAGCAGCTCCCGGCCAATGATTGCTGGGGGGAACCCGCTGATCGTTAGAGAGGATGACAGGACAAAGCTCTGTCCTGACACCGCGGAATGTGCCGGTGTTCTGCCGAAAACTCCAACTCGCCAAAATCTCCAACCACGTCACTTCCGGTGACTCTCGAGCAGCAATAGTTGGAGATTTCCAAGTGTTGGCTGTTTTCACAGAGCATCAGCATCGTATAAACTAAGGTACACGATACAATGAGCAGTTGGCCACTGGTTAAAACTGAAAGAGGTGGATTAGATGAGCTACAAAATGTCTTCAGTATTACAGAACAAGTGCAGTTAAATGTGACCAACTACTATTAGCTCTGAAGAAGGGAGCTAGTCTCCCAAAACGCGTTTGATTTCCATTTAGATAGTCCAATGATGGGACATATAGTCCATGGCTGAAGCATCCATGTTATATGCCTGCTCTTTTTATGGGTTCGTGAGTATCCATTTGGCTTTTTGGGAATGTAATAAATTGTTTGGTGGTATTGCACGAGGAGCTTGCGCCCTCTTGTGTTCATTTTCTTTGCAGTTGACTAAAGATTCCCCAATCTGTGGAAGGCTGCACCTGAGGAAGCATTCCACACCTAAGTGTCCTTGGGAGCACCTTGTATTGAGCACTGGAGTGTTTTTGTGGATTTAGTGAGATAAATGCAAATAACCAAAAAGGAACGGCCTCAGTGGCTGCAACTAAAAAACATACTATTTAGATAAATGTATGCAAGAAATGCCGGAGACCGCAGCGATCAACAAAGACAGGACATCAGGGATGACAAAAGATGCCCACTTACCTTATTGTCATGATATGCCCGTTGGCACAGAAACAGGCCAGCAGGACATTGTTACACATGGTGACCACGTCCGCCCGCAGGAGGAAGGAGGTCTCGGTAATGTTGTGGACATACAGACACGTCTGGGAAGGCAGAGAGAAAACTTTGGCTTGCTTTTCTGAGCAGACCACGGCGAACTGGTGATCGCTCATATCCTGCGAGGAGGATGGAGAGAACGCCACCAGTTTCCTCTTCCTCGTCTTCTCGTTGTCATCGGTGCTGTTTGGGTCCCTCCAGACTTCATAGGATGGGTGGATTAAAGATCCCATACAGTCCAGGCAGGAGAAGGTCAGCACTGCCCCCTTCAGTGTGAGCACGGTACCTGTAGACAGATAAAGCATGTAGTCATGCATGATCCCATTGTCCCGATCATACATGTAATGGAGATTCTCTGCATTGTGCAATGATTTATTAAAGTAAATAATAAGTAAATCCTGAGAATAAAGAGATGAATATCTGTAGAAAGCAGCAGTGTTTAAAGCGTTGGAAACAGGACTCGAGTCCTGCAGGAATGCATGGGAATGGCATTCCTGTACTTTTCCACAGCAGGGACGCCGTTCCCATTAGCAGCCTGCATTATTGGCCTTTGAGGTAAGCGAGCTGTGTGGCAAGTACTACACCAGCAGCCGCCGACACAGCTCTCAATATGTCCGTTACCTACAGTGGTGCCCGTAAAAAATATGGCTGTGGGCCGACAGAGCTCCGCGCATGCGCCGTTCCAAAGCCTGCAAAGCTCATACAATACATTACTGTGGGGGAGAGGTGAAGGGACAGAGGACATTGCTGGGGAGGGGGAGTAAAGGAGGCAGAGGTGGAGATTACTGGGGGGGTGAAGGGGGCAGAGGAGGTCATTAATGTGAGGGGGGTTGAAGGGGCCAGAGGACATTACTGGGGGGGTGAAGGGGCAGAGGAGGACATTACTGTGAGGGGGGGGGGAGGTGAAGGGGGCAGAGGACATTACTGGGGGGGGGGGGGATCTTCCCACGCTTTTTTTCCCAGGACTTGATCCCTGGTTGGTAATCCAGTGTTTGGCAGGCGATGGACAGTAAAACCATATAACAGTTCCCCCTATTGCTCAGGAACTCTGCCAGTGAGATCTCTTGTGACTTAGGACTCCCTACCACTTCAGGTTCGGCCGGGAGGAGAAGCAGGAGCAGCAGCTCTACCCCGGATCCTTGTCATCTGCCTCTGATCGCTGCCTTCACGTCCGTCTCCCGCGGGGGGGGGGGGGTTGGGGGTGATTGGTGGGTTCATGTCCGTCTCGCGTGGGGGGGGGGGGGTTGGAGTTGGTTTGATGCCTCCCCCCCC
>BLSH010235153.1:67023-105674 GCA_018402905.1 Glandirana rugosa | reverse complement strand
GTTGGTTGGTTTGATGCCTCCCACCCCTCCCCCACCCCCAAAGCATTCAACACCAGCTGCCCCCGCTCTCCATCCTAAAACAATCTCCCTGTGTGCCGCAGCAGCTGCCAGCGGGAGAGAAGAAGAGGGAGGCCAGTAACACAGCAGGGGAAAGGGGCACACAGAGGGGCCAAGACAGCAGGTGTAAGGGGGGCAGGCATCGCAGACAGCAGCCAAAGGGAGAAAGAGACATAGAAGCCGGCAGTGCTGCAGGGGGATGCAAAAGAGGATCGGCGTCTGCAGTAATGCAGTACAGCCAGCCCTCATACTTGGAAGGTGCATGGGCCCCCCTTTTGAACTGATGGGGCCTGGCCCAGGTACAGGAGGGCCGGCTGTACTGCTTTATCCGCGGCCCTGGTGATCGGACATTTAAAGAACGAGGGCTTTTATGTTGGGAGATTTGTACATCAATGATTTATGTATTGTTTGAGTTGCGCTACACATTGTGATGTTTATGTGTTTTGAGTTATAGGGGGTGCTGTGGAATCACCCCAGCAGTGTTTAGTGGGCAACTATATTTATTTACAAGCGTTTAGTTTACATTTTTTGCTGAATCTAATATAATGTCATTATAATGAATAAGATATTATACACAGTTACTTTATACTAGGTGCAAGGTCCTGCCTAAGGTTTTATTGTTTTTAATGCAGTGCATTGTGTTAAATAAAGAAATGTACGTACTTCTTACACATATGTTTGGTTACACATATTGTATTTAATATCATCAAGTCATTTTCCATGTGATTTAATATAAGAGGCCAACAATGTTTCAATAATGTGTCCTTCATTACAAGCATTGCTGTGTGCTGAGGAGCAGGTGCGTTTATTTACTCTATGTATGTCCATTATTGTACTGTGTGTTAATGCGCATAATAATGCCCATTAAAGATGAAGTTTGGGCTTTTAAAAAATAAACACACATTCCCATCTCTGATGCTGCAGCTATCCTATGTCGGCTCTAAGACCAAGAACTCAGTAATCACATGATTGCTGATCGCTCAGTTCTCGGTCTTCTCTGAGCAGAGAGAGGTGACTGTCAGTCACCGCTCTCTGCTCCACCCCCTCCTGCGCTCAATGGAGAGCTGGGTTGGGGAGGGGATGGGTACGGGTGGCTCAGACTCTCAGCCGCGAGCTGACAGGCAGAGCTAGCTGTAAATCAGACAGCTAGGTCGATGCCAACAATGTCGGGATCCTACCTCAAGTTGGCACAGCCCTGCCTCATCAGCTGATAGCAGTTCAGTAACCTGCTATAAACTGATTCTTGGCCCAGCAGGACAAAAGTAATTGTATTCCTGTGACCCACAATAAAATTATGGCCAAAAAAGCTTTGGCCATACTTCTCTTTTAACATGTGTACCCCTGAGCCCCCCCCCATCCCCCCAAATACTTACCTTATCCTGCCCAATCTCAATCCAGTGTTGTGCCTAAGAGCATTGGTGCTACTCTCTCTCTCCTCACAAGACATGAAGGCAGCAGCGGAAGCCTTTGGTTCCTGCTGCTGTCAATCAAGTTCTGTGAGGAGGAACAGGGGGGGTGGGCAGAGTCACACCGTGTGTGTCAAAAGACTCAAACAGCCCGGCTCAGGATCAAGCCC
The DNA here is from genome assembly GCA_018402905.1 of Glandirana rugosa. Classification (NCBI taxonomy): domain Eukaryota; kingdom Metazoa; phylum Chordata; class Amphibia; order Anura; family Ranidae; genus Glandirana; species Glandirana rugosa. Next base: position 104,041 of record BLSH010235153.1, on the reverse strand, counting down.
GCACATCTTCCCTTCTGGCAAGCAGCTTGCTAGGGGGGCAGACACAAAAGAGGAGTGAATAGCGCTGGTGGAAGACCCCAGAAGAGGAGGTTCAGGGACGCTCTGTGTAACTCACTGGGCAGCACAGTGGTATAGTGGATAGCACTTTCGCCTAGCAGCAAAACGGTTGCTGGTTCGAATCCAAACCACGACACCACCTACCTGGAGTTTGCATGTTCTCCCTGTGCCTGCGTGGGTTTCCTCAGGGTACTCTGGTTTCCTCCCACACTCCAAAAACATGCTGGTAGGTAAATTGGCTCCTGTCGAAATTGGCCCTAGTATATGTATGTATGAATGTGAGTTAGGAACCTTACATTGTAAGCTCCTTGAGGGTAGGGACTGATGTGAATGTACAATGTATATGTAGAGCACTGCGTAAATTGATGGCGCTATCTAAGTATCTGAAATAAATAAATAAGCGCCCTTTCACACGGGCTTTTCATTTTTGGGATTCGTTTTGCTCAGCGGGGATCGCTCCACTAATCGCCGCTGAGCCGACGGATGACAGTTTTGTCTCTGCTCATTAAGCGGAGATGGAACAGAGCCCCCACTCTGCTCTATGGAGATCGGATGAAAACGGACCGCCTGTCCGTTTACATCCAATCCGCTCTGATTCAATACTACAGACGGATCTCCATCCGTCTGTATTTCACGGACAGGATCGGATCGGAGAGCTGTAGATGTCAGCAGACATGTCTCCGCTGACATCCGCCGCTCCATAGGGCTGCATGGAGCGTCCGTTCAGGTCCGCCTGAAAAACGGACGGGTGGACCTGAATGGAAAGCCCACTTGAAAGGGCCCTAAGAGTTTACAGATTCAGTGCTGACTACTACAGTTACCTTCAGCCTCCCCAGCGGCCCATTAGGTGTGCATACTTATATTTATCCAGCTTGGCACAATGCAAGCATGCAATACAAATCATTTCTTGAGTTCAACGTAATTTTTTAGAGGTTAAACCCAGCTAACAAGAGCTTCCTACTGAACAGTGCTAAGAATTCATCAAAGTATGTTTTAGGGCCGTTAAAATCCACCAACTCCCACCATTGCCTGGTGTGTCAAGTGCCACAGACTGACTGTCACTTACCGCTTGGAGTGACGACCACTGGCTCTGCCTGTCTCTGCTCCTCACTTGCGGGAACGTTCAGAGATATGATCAGCACCATTCCCAGACTGGTCCCCACCCAGAGGCACGGTGAGGGTGATGGATCATTCTTTCGAGAAAAGGACTCCATGAAGTACAGGGCTGTGATGGCCTCTTTGGTCTCCTTATCAATGCTTGACACGCTGGAGCTGCGAGATCGGCTGAAGGAGCTCTCACGACTTTCTGCAAGATGAAGGTCAACAGAGGATTGTTAGATGAGGAGCATGGAGGAGCACTGGTATCACCAGCAAGCATAACCCATGAATAAGCTGTCTCAGATACCTACAGCACTTTCTGTGTGTTTAGAGAATGTCCTGGCATCAAACTGCTCTGTTTCTTCTCATCACTTATTATACCTATTCAATTGCTGAGGTGAGATCCCACCTATCTTACCTCAAACTTTTACTTCCAGAAGATGGTTTTCTGGGAAAGGCTACAGCAGGGATAGGCAACCCTTAAAGAGGTGGAGATCCACCTGAACAATATGGGAGAAGTCAAAGATCAACAGGCACAGTGTGGCCTCCTCACACCTGATTTAAACCTCTAACTGCCATACTACTGTGTTGCAACCACGTGCATTGCACAGGAATCATGGGTTTAAATCAGGTGGTGAGGAGGAGGCAACATATTGCCCCCTCACCACCTGTCAAACACACTGTTACTGCTTTTTTGAGAGGAGCAGCAGTGCCTGCTCCACCTGTGAATGACCTGCTTTAAGAAAGTGCCCCAAACCCGCAGGATATAATAGAAGTCTATAGTTAAATGCAACAAACCCAAAGGAAAGCGCACTGAACTGCACCCCCGGTGTGGGAAAAGCACAGCACATCAGTATGAAAGCAGCCCTATACTATTATGCCCAGTGTATTGCTTTACACTGACGTGAAGATCTCTTCTTTCCTGCTGCTGGCATCACTCTGTAGACCGACAGCCCTGACAAGAGGTGGAGTGCAGTTGGTATCACTCCGCATGGGACAGGAGCCGGCACTACAGAGGAGGCATCCGCGTATGCGGCTCTTGCTCCCTACTACAGCTCCAACTTAACAAGTAGTCCATCTGCATTGCACTCAGTTTGATGCTCTGGAATGGCGGGTCAGCAAACCCAGACTGTGACCTACCAGTCACCTGTCCACGATCTACAGGTTGCTGACTCCCGGGCTAGTGTTAGAAGTGATTCATCTGGGCATATCTGCCTGTCCATCGCTGTCTGTATCTGTTCATCTCTCAGTCTGATTTTACATTATTACTAAGAGTTGACTTTCCCGTTTTCAGTTCTAAGCCCCAATCTTCATAACTAGAGAACACCGTCCATCGTTGTCCAGTGAGTATATCTCAGTGGCTAGTAAGGTGGCTCTTAATAAAGAGGATGAGTCTTAAGGTTATTATAAGTCTTAACCATTACATTATTTACATATTTTTAACAAGCAGTGATCTACAGTTACCTCTGTAACTGCAACCACTGTGCAGAAATTCATCCTCAGAAATCACAACAGAGGCTTTGAAATCAGTTTCAGTCAGTTTCTGAAAAGCTTCCATCACCTGCTGTGTGTTTACATTAGAACAATGGTCTCCAAACTGAGGCCCAGGGGCCTGATGTGCCCCTTTGCCTGCTTTTATCTGGCTCCTGGTGCACAATTTCATCCACTGATACCAACAATGGGGCATAATTCTCCCCCACTGAGTCCAGTGAAAGTGGCACAGTTCCTCCCAATGACACCAACACTTGGGTCCAGTGCCACCAATGATGGATCGCAATTCCACCCACTGACGCCAACGATGAGGCACAATTTCTCCCAATTACACCAACATTTTGGCCCAAAGACACCAAGGATGGGGCAGTGTTCCTCCTAATGACACCAATTGTGCCCAACGACACCATTGATGGGGCACAATTCCTCCCAATGACACCAAATATGGGGCGGAATTTCCCCCACTGGCATCAAAGGTGGGGCATTGTTTTTTCCCGCTGATGTCGGGACCTTTTCTACTTCTAATGGCCCCCTAAAGTCCAAAGGACAGTAAACTGGCCCCTGTTTAGAAAGTTTGGAGAGCCCTGCATTAGAAAGATAGGAAGCTGACAAGTCCCTGCTGTCAGAAGAAGCAGGGGGGCAGAGAGCAGCAACACCACTGCCTCTGTTGTGAACATTAAAGTGGCATTCCAGCCTCAAACCAACTAGTCTTAAACATGTTCCCTCCCCCTTCCTGCTACCTACCCTGTATAAAAATGATGTGTATACTTACCTATTTTTAGTCCGCTCCGGTCCTGTCACGTGATCCCCTGTGCCAGGGTGCGGCAGCTGCAGGCGAGAGGAGAGAGTGCTTGACAACGACTGAGATTTCCAGGAGCTGTAATGTCACTAATAGGCTCCCATGTCCCAGCTGTTGTAAGCACTCCCTCCTCTCCCCTGCAGCCTTCGCTTGCTAACACAGGGGAGCGGGAGTTGCGGATCGCAAGATGGGACCAGAGGGGACTAAAAATAGGTAAGTATACACATTTTTTATACACAGGTTGGGCAGGATAGGTAACAAGAGGATTAGTTAGTGTTAGGCTTTAATTCTCCTTTAAGGGTCCATTTACACTGATGCGTACCTTCAAGGCCCCGGTGCAAGAAACCATGAAGGGCCCCCCCTGACCCCCGGCTGGGGCCCTTCCCTCCAAGCCCGGTGGCAGAACTCCAGTGCCCAGGTCACAAGTGTGACCTTTGTGACCCTGGTAGTTCCACCACTGGTGTCAACAGCAAAATCTGGTGCAGCTCTGCAAAGAAACCAGCTTCTAGGATTTCTAGGATTTGCTGTCAAAGCTTGGATTGAACAAAGTTAGAAGCTGATTGGCTACCATGTGCAGCTGCACCAGATTTTGCACTCTCCAATGTTAGTAAATCAACCCCACAGTCTTTGATCTCAAAAATACGTTTACATTTTGAATTTGAATGGAATTCAATGTATAATTTGATTGTAATTCGAATTTCAGAAATTCTAGTGAATTTTGTTTCATTATCCGGAGCATTCGGTAAACTTTGTTTAAACTGTAATTCGGGTATATAATCTCTGAATAAAGAAAAGTTAGTCCGAAAATATATACGGAATGAAACAAACTGAACATATCTAGTACGGATCATGGAGTCTCCATTCAGAAAAAGAAGGGGTCGGTAAATTACATATTTACTGCCCCCTTCCCTGCTCTCCATCGTGCAGAACCCCCGCAGCAGCCGGCGAGGGGGGTGACCAGGAAAGAGCACAGGGGGGCTGTAGAGGGCACGGGAGGTAGCAGAAAGTAGCTAGATAGGAGGAGCAACAGGGGTGGCTGCATATAAAGGAACCAATCTCTCCATTTTCCTCCTGCGGCCGCTGAATGCCTGCTTATCCTCTCTCTCCCCCAGGCATTCAGCGGCTGCAGGAGGAAAATGGAGAGATACGTTATACAGCCGCTCCTCCTATCCAGGCATACAGAGGGGCCGCATGGGCTGCCTGCAGCATGGGGCTGTGTCACAATTGTGACCCCTGCGACCACTGTAGGTACACCAATGCGTTGCGGTAACTGCAATGTGTGTAGTATTGCAGTGCCATTCATAGAGTAGAATTGTGGAGTAAACTGCTAAGGCACCAGCAGTGCAACATATACTATGGGGTCGATTTACTAAAGGCAAATCCACTTTGCTCCACAAGTGCACTGCTAGTGCTCCACAAGTGCACTTGGAAGTGCAGTCCCTGTAGATCTGAGGGGAACATCTGAAATGAGGGGAAGCTCTGCTGATTTTATCATCCAATAATGTTCAAGCAAAAATGCTGTTTATTTATCTTCCTTGCATGTCCGCCTCGGATCTACGGCGACTGCAATTCCAAGTGCACTTGTGGAGCACTAGCAGTGCACTTGTGGAGCAAAGTGGATTTGCCTTTAGTAAATCAGCCTCTGTGTGTTGTGGCGTGCTGTGTTGCCAAAAAGTACTGAAGGTGTGATTTTTTCATGGTGTACTGCTGGGGGTTAATGCATCATGCTTTAATGCAGGGGTCTCAAACTAGCGGCCCTCTAGCTGTTGCGAAACTACAAGTCCAATCATGCCCCTGCCTGTGGGAGTCATGCTTGTAACTGTCAGCCCTGCAATGCCTCATGGGACTTGTAGTTTTGCAACGGCTGGAGGGCCACCAGTTTGAGACCCCCTGCTATAATGCAATGCCTAGTGTGAGTGAGGCCTGAGAATGCATTGCTCCTCAGTGCCTTCAGCCACAGAGGTGAATGAAGACTTGTTTGAAAGCTCTCTTACTACGTGGTGAGACTATGTAAAAGCTTTATTGTCCATAACCTGACTACAGGTATCACTTTGGTTTCAAAGTGAGAGAAGTTGAACTCTAAGTAACAAAGTGAAACCATGATCCAGTGGGAAGGGGACTGCTGTTGGGCAACTCTTTCATAAGTTTATAATGTCTTTAATGCCTTTGTCTAGAAACTTTAATACGCTTATTTAGATTTTGGTATAAGGAAAAACATACCCCTTGCAATAAATAATTGGTATTTACTGGGATTTTATTCAATCATAAAGTGATAAACAGGGTTAACAACATCATCACATGGGCGGCACAGTAGTGAGGTGGATAGCATTTTCACCTAGCAGCAAAAGGGTCGCTGGGTCGAAACCCAACCAGGCCACTACCTGCCTGGAGTTTGCATGTTCTCCCTGTGCCTGCGTGGGTTTCCTCCAGGTATTCCGATTTCCCCCCACACTCCAAAGACATGCTGGTAGGTTAATTGGCTCCTGTCTAAATTGGCCCTAATATGTGTATGAATGTGAGTTAGGAACCTTAGATTGTAAGCTCCTTGAGGGTAGGGACTGATGTGAATGTACAATATATATGTAAAGCGCTGTGTAAATTGACAGCGCTATACAAGTACCTTAAATCAATAAAATAATAAATAAATAAACATAAGACCCAGAAAACTGAATATATTGTTGTTTGCCCTTTAATTCTTTCATTCTAAAGAATAGAAAGAAGCACCATGGAGTGGGATGACCATCACGCTACATTTGGTCTGTGGCCTTGTACACCAATAAAGGTCTCTGAGCTCCCCAGTGACTGCTAACATCCTTACAATTACCATTAGAGAATAGATTATTCCATATATCACCGGGGACACTCAGCACTTCTCCAGCTCCTGTACCACTATGTATATACATACTTGGATAATGACATAAGTCATAAGTCAGCTATTAATTCTGAGATGCGGCTTCGGTGATGACACCATTATGTTCTTCTAGTAAATGTTCATCTCTAAAATATTACTGACAAGCCAGAGGTGTAATTAGAACCTTCTGGGCCCCAGTGCAAGAAATAAGGGACCTTTACTCCCAGGGCCATTTACTCCCATTGCGGGTCCCTTTATTACGGTACCGCAGCGGGGCCCTTTCACAAGTTCTGCAGCGGGCCCCCTTTCTGCCATCTTCGGGCCTCCCCATGATGGTGAAATGCCAGGGCCCGGTCACAATTGTAACCTTTGCAATCCTGATGGTTCCCTCACTGGTGTCAGTAGTTTTTAATTTTTATTTTAATTTTATTATTTTTTTTACCATTTCATTTTATTTCTTTTACAATTTTATTTTTAATTTAATTTTTTTTTAGGAGCTCTGTTGGGGGGGCTTTGATGAGATATCAGGGGTCTAACAAACCTCAGCTCTCAATCTCCATCTGTGTGACCTCAGCTGCACAGAATGAATGGACAGGAATAGCTGTGCACCGAGCCTCCCATTCATTCAGAAACAGAAGTATAGTATAAACAGTTTACTATGCTTCAGTTGCGAATGAACCAATTGGTACCAATCACTGTTCATTCAGAAAAGGAAGGAGCCGGCAAATTACAAATTTACTGACCCGTTTCCATCTCTCCATCATGACTCATCTTCTACAGCAGCTGGCAGGAGAGAGGAGGGGGGAAGACAGCAGCTCTGTGGGGGGGCAGGGAAGCACACAGGGACCCTGGGAACAGCAGAAGACAAATAAACTGGATAGAGGAAAATGGAGGAGATTGGGTCCTCTAAATGCCACCCCCACCATCCCTCCTATTCAGGTGTACAAGGGAGGCACACGGGCCCCCTGGACCATGGGGCCCGGTTGCAATTGCAACCCCTGCAACCCCTATTGTTACGCCCCTGGCTTGGGCCAGCTTGGCCCAAACACAATTTTTAAACTGAAACTAAAGGTGGAGACCAGCTTTAAGTCCATCTAATAGTTGTTCTCTTAGGGCTTGTTTACACTTGCGGTAGGGAGGTGGTAAAACCCCACAGCTGAGGTGGGTTTTACCCCCCCTCAACCATCCCCTTTTAGCTGGGAAGGACAGCAGCTGGGGGTACACACATGCCACAGCCACAATACTTTGCTGGCAGGAGAAATACTTCCTGACGTGCTCGGTGGGCATTACCACCTGCTGAATGTGACCCATTCAAGTGAATGGGGCTTCGCTGCAACTGCCTTGCAACCGTGCGCAATGCAGACATTTGCAGTGCAGTAGTCCAGCATTTAGGGTGTTAAAACAGGTGGTGAGGAGACAATACAACACCTCTTTAACACAGTTTCTCACTCGTTGTACTATATTATGGAAGGAGCTAGTGTAAATGAGGCCTTAGGGACTCCAATGGACAGCTCAAATCAACCTCGTCAGTACACCGGTCTTATGGACTTTCTATATATTTGATATTATGAAGAAAGCAATGGCAAACAGCATAAATATCCACAACTCTAAGGTGGGAAGGAAAACCATCAGGAGCTATAGCAAGGAGTTGTCCCTGCTGGTGTCCCCCAAGTAATATAAAATGTCAGAAGGTCTCTCAGCCAACTACCCTCCATTATAACTGGATTATCAGGTTGAATGGGCAAAATCTGCTGATGTTGCTTTGTCTGTAACTGCATTCCAACTTGCACCTGTCATTTTCATCATTATAATGTATAAGATTCCTAAAGGATTCCTTAAATGTTGATTTGCTTTGTCTGAAGTTTGCCTGTAGAACAATGGTTCTCGACTCCTGTCCTCGGGACCCAATAACAGGAGAGATTTTAAGTATTACCTTGGGGAGATGCAAACTAGAATACTGCAATCACTGAGCAGCAAATTATATCACCTGTGATGTATTTCAGTTATCCTGCAAACCTGGCCTGCTAGTGGGTCCTGAGGACAGGAGTTGAGAACCACTGCTGTAGAAGGCAGTACAACAAATCCCATTTCAATGGGCTTGGCTAATTGAACAAACCTCAAGGCTTATGCCATACAAAAGTGAATGAAGTTTGGTTAACTGCTACATTCAACTTCTTCCTAACGTACTTATACACTCTATAACCAAACGTTTGCGGACACCTGACCACAACATTTATTATTCAGCCAGACTTGTGGAAACAGTTTGGTGAAGGCCCTTTTCCAGCATGATTGTACCCCTGGGCACAGAGCCGGCTCCATAATGACACGGCTTGACCAGTTTGCTGTGAAGGAGCTCAAGTGGTCTGCACAAACCTATGGGTTCCACCCAAATCAACACTTTTACACCTTTGGGATGAATTGGAACACCAATTGCGAGCAAGGTCTACTTATCCAACATCAGTACCTGACCTGACAACTGCTCTTTTAGCTGAATGGGCAATAATTTCCACAGACACACTCCAAAATCTTTTGGAAAGACTTCCCAGAATAGTGGAGGCTGTTAAAGATACAAAAGGCTAGTGGGCAACTTCATATTAATGGCCGTGATTTTGGCATGGGATGTCCAACAAGAGCTCATATAGGTGTAATGGTCAAGTGTCCAAAATTGTTTTGCCGTGTAGTGTAATTGTGAATGGATATGGCCTTTAATAACAGTGCAGTTGTTAATCTCCTTTACCAATACCCAAGTAATTCATGTAAAAGCCCTTTTGTCTTTCTTAACCAGTTGCCATCAAGTCACCTTTATATTAAAGGAAGAAGACCAGGGAGTTACCCAGCTAAAGTTGAAGGAATAATGTCATGTTAAATACAAACGACAATACAACAGAGAAAGTCAAGGAGGTCTACAGGGATAAAACTAAATACTACATCTTCTAGACACAACTACTCGGAACCGCGTGCTGGAAGGAAAGAGAACACACAATACTAGCACGGAGCAAGGGACATACTACTACTTGTGGTCTTACCTTTCTCTGGCCACGAGTTAGAAGAAGAATAGTGGTACTCGTCATTTGAGAATACACTGACTCCATGTAATTGATGAAGCATTGTCCGCCTGGATATGTAACCTACTGCTACAAGAGCCATGTACAGCAAAAGGACAGCAACAATTGAAGCAACAATTATTGGCACACAGATTAAAAACAAAACTCACTATTACCTGCTAATCCCCGAGATACAAAACATCAAATATAGAAAACGAAAAGCCTTCTGCACTTGTGATATTGCCATGTCTTCCTCCTAGAATTATTGTCCTACCTCTAACAGAACCTCTATAAAACTAATTTCCGTTATAAAAATTGCTCTTCCCCTCTCCTCCTACCCATAAGAATCCTTCTCCATCTGGCCGTTCTATCCCTTTCCTCCTACCCAAGAGAACTTTTCTATGCCCCTTCTCCACCTGATCACTTCATCCCTCTCCCCCCTACCCATAAGAATCCTTCTCCATCTGACCGTTCTATCCCTTTCCTCCTACCCAAGGGAATTCTTCAATCCCTCTTCTCATCCCAACTGTCCCAGCCCTCCCTCCTACCCATAAGAACTTCTGTTCCAATAAGAGATGGAGAAGTCAGATGAAAATGAAGAATGGAAGAGTTCTTAAAGATGGGGAGAGAGATGGAGCAGTCCGGTGGATAGAACAAATAGATAATTTCCTATAGGGAGTCATATGAAGAAGTCGTTATCTCACTGATCAATCCTTCATCCTCTACCCATAAGAACTTTTTAATTTCCCTTATCCACCTGTCAGCTCCATCCCTATCCTACATAGATCTCTTCCATCCCTCTTCAGAAATCTTCAATTCCTATTTTCCACCTGACTGCTTCATGCCTCTACCATACACATAAGAACGTTTGCACTCCTCCTCTCCAGTTAATTTCACCATTCCTCACCTCCAACCCAAAATAACATCCATTCCTCTTCTTCACCTGGCTGTCCTGTCCGTCTCCATATACCCATAAGAATTATTTAATTCCCCTTCTCCAACTCACTGCTCCAACCATCTCCCCATACCCATAAGATCTTGTCCATTCCTCTTCTCCATTTGTCAGCTCAATTCCTGTCCTACATACAAGATCTACTCCATTCCTCTTCTCCACCTGACTGCTACATCTCTCTTCACCTATCCAAAAGAACTCTTCTATTCATCTTCTTCCCTGACTGCTCTTTCCCTCTCCTTCTACCCAGGAGAAATCTTCAATTCCTATTTTCCACCTGACTGCTCCATGTCTTTACCCTACCCATAAGAACTCTTGCACTTCTCTTCTCCACTTGACTGCACCATCACTCACCTCCAACCCATAAGAACTTATCCTTTCCACTTCTCCACCTGACTGTTCCATCTATTTCCATATACCTATAAGAAAACTTCCATTCTTCTCCATCTGACTGCCCAACCATCTACCCATCCCCATAAGAACTCTTCCATTATTCTCCACCTGACTGCTCCAACCATCTGCCCATACTCTATCATCCCTACTCAAAACTCCTTCCTATCCTTTCTACTTCTCCACCTGACTGTTCCATTCATTTCCATATACCCAAAGGAACTCTTCCATTCTTCTTCTCCATCTGACTTCATCACTTTACACTGCCAATAAGAACTATTCCATTCCTCTTCTCCGTCTACACTGGCTGCCCCCATCTCTCTTCTATTGCTATAAACACTGAATGTATTTTCTGTATGTGATGTCCAGGGGTGGGGGTACTTCCTGCTTAACGTGTGCAGCTGTATGTCAGGAGACATGTAAAAGGCGTTACACAGGGATTTTACATGTGCTACCAATCTGCTCATCATTGTGATCACACTTTAGCTAATCACTCCTAAGATGCAGGATTTAACCTAACAGATTGCACCAACGATTGATAAATGCTGTGTGATTTGTGGGAAGGGGGGATCTAATGTCCTTATAAGGATGCAGAATTCTGGTGTCAAAGGACTGCTATAGTGGACAAATACTTAAGGTCCACTTTAAGTCCATCCAAAACGACATGTCCATCTAATACTGCCTTGTTAACAGGATGACAATGCCATTGTGAATGAACAGTATTGCCACCTTTTAACTAAATGGAAAATATGTCTACTGGCAGAATCAATAGGTGATATAACTAAGTTACAGGGGGGGCTTAAAATACCTGCTGTGCTAGTGATAGTGTCAGACTGCAGCATTTGTGTAATGTTTACTTGCAAACAGAAGTTTTTGGGTTTTCTGTGGGTTAAATGGGGGTAGTATGCGGGTGAGGGATGCAAACTGCAGTTATCTGTTGGGAGGCACAGATGGACCCCGCTGACTAATTTGTTGGGAGGGTGCACATGTGCAATAGGATCTGGCCATACTGATGAATGGGTGTTAGGGCACCCATGGACAAAGGAGGCAATTGGACGCACTGGCACAATTCCAGCACCCTCGGCCTAAACTCTCTGCATTCTTTCTTACACATTTCTCTGAATTGAGAGATTGGAGACCGAGGGTTGCCAGTGTTCCTTATCACAACGGGGAAGAAGGGCAATCAGAAATGTGTTTTTCTAACCTGCCCAATCCAAGATGTGGTGTTGTACTTGGTTGGATCAACTCTGAAGAAGGGGGGCACATGAAACGCGTCAGCCTTCCAACTGTGTGATACATGGTCAGATGTCATTGCCTTACGGCTGGAGTTGTTATTTGATACACCTGTTCTTTCCAATGTTCGTGAGTATGCAATTGTCCTTTGGATCCAATAAACATTTATGGTGGTAATGCACTAGGCCAGGGGTCTTCAAACTTTCTAAACAAAGGGCCAGTTTACTGTCTACTGTTTACTTCAAACTTTAGGGGGGGTAGACTGTGGCCACTGGGAGTAGAAAAGTTGCTCATATCAGTGGGAAAAAACAATGCCTTTATAATACAATACATTGTTGGTGTCAGTGGGAGAAATTGTGCCTCATTCTTGGTGTCATTAGGAGGAATTGTGCCCCATCGTTGGTATCAGTGTAAGGAATTGTGCCCCATCGTTGGTGTCATTTGGGCCCCATTGTTGGTGTTATTGGTTGAAGTTGCGCTCCATCGTTGGTGTCAATGAGAAGTATTGTGCCCCATCATTGGTGCCATTGGGCCCCACTGTTGGTGTCATTGGTTGAAATTGTGCCCCATCATTGGTGTCAGTGGGAGGAATTGTGCCACATTGCTGGTGTAATTGGGTCCTGTTGTTGGTGTCACTGGTTGAAATTGTGCCCCATTATTGGTATCAGTGGGAGGAATAGTGCCCCATCATTGGTATCAGTGGGAGGAATAGTGCCCCATCATTGGTATCAGTGGGAGGAATAGTGCCCCATCATTGGTATCAGTGAGAGGAATAGTGCCCCATCACTGGTGTCAGTGGGAGGAATTGTGCCACATCATTGATGTCATCAGGCCCATTGTTGGTGTCATTGGTTGAAATTGTCCCCATCGCTGGTATCAGTGGGAGGAATAGTGCACCATCACTGAGCCCCATTGTTGGTGTCATTGGTTGAAATTGTCCCCATCACTGGTATCAGTGGAAGGCATAGTGCACCATCACTGGTGTCAGTGAGGAGAATAGGTGCCCCATCATTGGTATCAGTGGGAGGAATAATGCCCCATCAATGGTGTCAGTGGAAGGAAATGTGCCCCATCATTGGTGTCATTGGGCCCCACTGTTGATGTCATTGGTTGAAATTGTGCCCCATCATTGGTGTCAGTGGGAAGAATTGTGCCACATAGTTGGTGTCATTGGGCCCCATTGTTAGTGTCATTGGTTGAAATTGTGTCCCATCATTGGTATCAGTGGGAGAAATAGTGCCCCATCATTGGTGTCAGTTGGAGGAATACTGCCCCATCATTGTTGTCAGTGGGAGGAATAGTGCCCCATCATTGGTGTCAGTGGGAGGAATAGTGCCCCATCATTGGTGTCAATGGGAGGAATTGTGCCCCATCATTGGTGTCATTGGGTCCCACTGTTGGTATCAGTGTCAGTGTGGGAATTGTGATTCATTGTTGGTATCAGTGGATGAAATAGTGCCCCAAGGACCAGATAAAAGCAAGGGCTGCATCTGGCCCCCGGACTGCAGTTTGGAGACTGCTAGGCATTTGCGCCCTCCTGTGTGTTTCTGCCAGTGCTCCTTGTTACAACAGAGAACAAGAATAATCAGAACTGTGTTTTTCTAACCCGTCCAATCAGTTGTTCTCCCAAGAGTGGCAGGCTGCAGGTGCCTGGTTCATCCCCAGACACCGCCTAATCTGGCCCAAAAAAAAAAAACAGTAATCGGTAGACTGTCACTAATGTCTATGGCTGGCTTAGCACTCTCGCTCTGCTGCAGCCCTAACAACATGGAAATGTCATTGGGAATAATGCATTTATAAATCATCCTGTGTCGTAGCCATCCGGTTAACGTTCTGTGCATTTAGGTGAAAACAGAACACAATAGGATCAGTATCTGCCGTCACTCAGCATGCCCGGACACCGCAGTCTACTATTAATAGGATTAGGAAGTTGTGTTTGGCAGATTCCGGGTGTCAGTGTACAGATCTCCGGATGATGCCTGTAAATCTGTTTAATCTGATTAGTTCTGGCCTGTGAGGTCTGTGTCAGCTGTAAGTGGACATCTGCTTCTCAGATGGTGAATGAGAATACAAATCCACATAGTCACCAGTGGCCAGAAAAGCCCTTGGTCTGCTGTGTGCATTGCCAACTGTCAAGGTGCATGGGGACAGCACAGTGGTGGTTATAGGACTGCTGCCCTGACATGCTAAGGGTTACATTTATTCATTTTGGAATCAGGATTCCTACATCCTTCTTTTACTTCACTTCAACTGAAAATGATGGAACATCCAAAATGTTGAGTTGTCACTAGAACAGAAATATAGTAGAGACACATTCTACCAATGGAGAAACCTATTCCAGAGTCAATTGTCTAAGGCAGGGATATGCAATTAGCGGACCTCCAGCTGTTGCAAAACTACAAGTCCCATCGTGCCTCTGCCTCGGGGTGTCATGCTTGTGGCTGTCAGAGTCTTGCTATGCCTCATGGGACTTGTAGTTCTGCAACATCTGGAGGTCCGCTAATTGCATATCCCTGGTCTAAGGTGATATTTTCTTTATTTTGAAGAGATATCTTATTTCCTGATGTGACTAAGGGACAGGAAGTGAAGGGAAATCTCCCCAATGGGGCACAAAAACTGACAAGGGTTTAAGCCCCTCTATATTCCATACCAGCCTTCACTAAATGGCCATCTGTGGTCCAGATCCAGACTGACTGACAGCCCAGGCTGGACCGTCAGCCCGCCATTCTGCTGTGCTGGATCCTCACTAAGCTGCAGTCATTGGTTGCTAGGACCACCGATGTCATAGCAACCAATGATGTCACGTGTGTCCCCTGCCCCCTGCAGTAAGCTTTACCTGTCAGCTCCCTTCCCCTGCCTGTCTGGCTTTAGTGGACTCTACTGATCTATAGTGAGATTTAATTGGGAAATCTGATGAATGGGGCACTCTGATGGGGACACATTATGTAAGGGGGGCACTCTCATGGGAGAATCTTATGTACGAGGGCACTCTGATGGGGGAATTTGATGTATGTGGGCACTCTGATGGGGGAATCTGATGTATATGTGCACTCTGATGGGGGAATCTGATGTATGTGGGCACTCTGATGGGGGAATCTGATATGGGGGAATCTGATGTATATGTGCACTCTGATGGGGGAATCTGATGTATGTGGGCACTCTGATGCGGGAATCTGATGTATGTGGGCACTCTGATGGGGGAATCTGATGTAGGTGGGCACTCTGATGGGGGAATCTGATGTATATGTGCACTCTGATGGGGGAATCTGATGTATGTGGGCACTCTGATGCGGGAATCTGATGTATGTGGGCACTCTGATGCGGGAATCTGATGTATGTGGGCACTCTGATGGGGTAGTCTGATGTATGAAGGAATCTGTTGTAGGGGGGTACCTGATGCATGGGGGCACTCTGTTTGGGGAATCTGATGTATGGGTGAATCTGATGTATAGGGGTATGATTTGGTTTTGACAAAGCACTTTGAATAGTGTGAAGCATCAACCTCCTGTCCTCCCCCTGCCTGTATTCCCCTGTATGCTCTTTTTTCTACAATAAAATAAATTGCTTATACAATTTTAGTGAGTAGTGCTGCCGTTCCGGACTCTTCCTGTATAGGGGTACACTGATGAGGGAACGTCATGTATGGGGATACCTGATGCATGTGGGCACTCTTATGGGGGAACCTGATGCTTGGGGGCACTCTGATGAAGACGTCTTATGTAAGAGGGTACCCTGATAGGAACACCCTATGTAAGGGGCATTGTGATGGGGACACCTGATGTAAGGGGGTACTCTGATGGGAACACTTGATATAAGGGAGTACTTTGATGGCCGAAACTGATTTAAGGAGTTGTCTGGTGGGGACACCTTATGTATGGAGGCACTCTGATAGAGACACCTTATGTAAAAGGGCACTCTAATGGGGTTACCTGATGTAAGGGGGCACTGTAATGGGGAAACTGATTTATAGGAGTACTCTGATGGGGACACCTTATGTAAGGGGGTATTCTGATGGCGACACCTGATATATGCGGGTACTCTGATGGGGACAGCTGATCTAAGGGGTACTCTGGTGGGGACACCTTATGTATGGGCACACTCTGATGGAGACACTTTATTTAAGGGGGCACACTGATGGGGATACCTGATGTAAGGGGGCACTCTGATGGAGATACCTGCTGTAAGGGGGCACTTTGATGAGGACACCTGATATAAGGGAGTACTCTTATTGGGATACCTGATGTCAGGGGGCACTTTGATGGGGATACCTGATGTAAGGGGGCACTCTGATGGGGACACCTGATATAAGGGGGTACTCTTATTGGGATACCTGATGTAAGGGGGCACTTTGATGGGGATACCTGATGTAAGGGGGCACTCTGATGGGGACACCTGATATAAGGGGGTACTCTTATGGGATATCTGATAGGGGGTACTCTGATAGGGGCACCTTATGTAAGGCAGTTCTAGTTTATTTTATTTGAAATGTGAATGCAATAATAATAATCTATCAAATTAATATTAAATAAATAGTTTAGGATGATGGGCTGGCTTTGCTGTTGAATGATATAAAATTAAGTATTATGTTTTTTTAGTGTATAACATGCAACCATCACCCCGGGATCAAAGAAAAGACTATTCTACAACTCCACCACCTATCCACTCCTCTCCTCACCTACTAACACCTACTTGCTGTATCAGTGATCATAAAACATATAAAGCATTTCATCTCTTCTCTATATAAAGAATCACTGCCGGACCAGATCATACCCAGACAAAAACACTGACAAGCAATACTACATATGAACTAACAGAAGAGACACAGAAGGAATTAATAGACAAAAACACTACCAAACAGGACACAACTACGGCCACATGCTACTACTAGTAGAGACCCGCCAAACAAAGACGTGACTTATGCAAGGATACTCTAGAACAGAAGTAAGATTACTGAATGTGTATCTGAAACCAAAAAAACTAAAATTTAATAAATTGTAGTTTTCCAGTCCTTAGATGTGGTGGCTGCATTAGCTTTCTTTTTTAACATTGATGTCCTTTTGATCCTGCCAGTAACACAGTTCCTGTCCTAAAGGGACAACACTCACTTACGGTGCTGTATCTATGGCGGGAGCTACGTTGTCATTTTAGGCTGCTCTCAAGATTTGGAATACAAACACGTCTCCCTCTCTGAGGAAGCAGAGAATGCTGATAATATTGTTTGAAATGCTGGTTCAGTTCACACGAAGTGACACTGTATTTCTAACAGGATCAACAGGAATTATTATTATTCTGTACTTGCAGAAAATGTACTTCGCCTCCAATTATTAAAGGAGAGGCACCTACTCCCTGACACGGAGGTCTATCGTTATACACAACTGCTTAATTTCTTACAGTCGATACAACGACTAGGGGATATTGCTAGCCAGACCACTTTTGAAAATGTATGTAGAACATGTGATAAACAACATGGTTTGATATCAGAAAGTTACTCAATGCTATTGTCATCTTCTTTTAAACAATGTTATATGCTAAAATGGAAATAGTACCTGCAAGTGGAGCATTGGCACCAACTAGCAGAACATATTTTAATACCTCATAGAGGAAAATTACAAAGTACTACTCCAGTGGTATATGGTCCCAACAAGACTGGCCTCCTACATCCCGGGAGCCTCTCCACGTTGCTTTACAGTAGGGTTTCTCAACCAGGGTTCCTCCAGAGGTTGCTAGGGGTTCCTTGATCAATGGTCAATTTCTACCTCTCAGATAAATTCCCAATGACACCATTGATCTTTTTATCTATCTGTAAGGGGGTAATTCTTGCCAATGACCACAAGTGTAAGGAGCATTCTTCCCATTGACCATCACACTAATGTATCATGAGTTTTAGATTTTTAATTTTTAGCAGGGGTTCCCCGAGACCGGAGAATAATTTCAAGGGTTCCTTGCTCCCAAGATGGTCCGTTTAGGGTTGTCACCTCACCCCTTTAAACCCGAACACATATTAATTACACAGGTTCTGAGGCTAATTTAATGCAGATAAAGCACTAAATTAGTTTAATAAACAACTCAATCAGCCACAGAACCTGTGTAATTAATATGTGTTCAGGTTTAAAGGGATGAGGTGGCAACCCTAGGTCCGTTCCTCCATATTTGGTGAGAGTGCCCAAAAGTCCGTAGATTCTGGATAAGGGTATATCATTTTCTCTACTCACTAACGGGCACAAACCTTAGAAAGGATCCACAAGAGGCCCAATTTTAGAAGCTTCACAATGCATGCAGAAATTGATCTCTTTTGTATTTTTGGCGGCCCGCATGGCAATAGCTATGTCGTGGAGGTCCCCCTTGACACTGTTCGACCTGATTAAGGCCTAGCTATCAACAAGAAACTCTCAGCCATCCTCAATGGTAAAATTCCACAGTTCGAAAAGATCTGGGAACCTTGGATTAACTATCTGATAGGGCACATGTAGAGTCTTAAAGGCGCTTCTGGAGTCCAAGCTCAGAGTTTCATCATCGCACCAAACACCTAACTTACCTTGCACTTTACCCTTTTTCCTTTCCTTTTCTTTTTCCTCAACTGCACCCCCAGACTGGTTATCTGGAGCCTGGGAATTCTTCTATTTAACCGGTTCCTGACCGGCTCGTGTACTTTTACTGCTGCAGAGTGGCAGTGTCCCGCGAATCATCGCCTTTAAATGGCGGCTTGCTATGTCGCGAGCCGCGATTGCTTGCCATAGAAGAAAAATGGTAAACACTGCGGTTCCCTGCGCTGTAAGGCAGCATCTAAGAGATCTACTGATTCCTGTCACTGGGATCAGTTAGATCTCTTATGCCCCTGACAGCCCAGCCCCCTCACAGTTAGAACACGCCTAGGGAACACAATTAAACCCTAGAGTGCCCCCTTGCAGGTTAACCCCTTCACTGCCAATGACATTTATACAGTAATCAGTGGATATTTAAATTTCTGATCACTGTATAAATGTCATTGGTCCCAAAAAAGTGTCAAAAATGTCCTACATGTCCGCCGCAATATCAAAGTCCCAATAAAAATCCCAGATCGCCGCCATTACTAGTAAAAAAAAAAATTTTTTTTTAAAAACGCCAGAAACAAATTCTTATGGTTTGTAAATGTGGCAACTTTTGCGCAAACTAATCAATAAACGCGGTTTGCCATTCTTATTACCAAAAATAGGAGGAAGAATATAAATCAGCCAATGAATAAATAAATTCGTTTTTTTATTTTTTGGATTTGTATTTTAGCAAAAAGTAAGAAATATTGTTTTTTTTTTCAAAATTGTTACTCTTTTTTTGTTTATAGCGATGATCAGAAATGACGCAGAGGGGACCAAATACCACAAAAAGAAAGCTTTATTTGTGAGAAAAAAAGGACGCAGATTTCGTTTGGGTACAACGTCGCACGACCGCACAATTGTCAGTTAAAGCGACGCAGTGCCGAAACGCAAAAAGTGCTCTTGTCCTATCATGGGAAATCCGTTCGGGGCTGAGTTGGTTAAAGAAGGGTAGGAGGCCTATTTTCAGCCCTTCTTTTCTTTTTTGAATGTTATCATTGGTTGATCTTGACGGATAATCATTCTCTCTATTAGACATTTGTATTTGTTTGATATGCATTACCTGAAATCTACCAATAAAAATGACTGGAAACTAAAATGTACTTAGCCTAAAGAAAAATTGAATGCAGCCACCACACCTAAGGACTGATAAGTTGAAATAGATTACATTTTTGTTCCTGGGTTTGGACACACTAAGGTTTCCCAGCTGTTGTGGAAATACTTATTCCAGCCTATCCTGCCAGCAAGATTTTTGGTCTTGTAGTTGCACAAGAGATGGTGGGAGACAAGTTATAGGACCTACAGACAGTTCAGAACCTGGAGAACGGAAAAGGTCCTTTAGAACCAAAGGTGAAAAGGTGACCTCCTTGCCTGTCCAGCCCTTGCCCCAGCCCGATCCAAAGGGGATTTATAATCCTTTGTATACAGAATATATGACACATAGTGGTGATTTTATTTCTGGTATTCCCATATCACTGTCATAGTAGCCTCAGGTCCCTCTTAGGCTGACCTGCTGGTTGAACGAAAGAAAATTAACCGATTCCCCAATCTAGATATTCAACGTGGGTGGGAGAATCATTGCCACTTTGTTATTGCATTCTGACACTGGGGAGCACTCTCAGAATATAATGATCAGCGTCAATGGCTATAGCTGGTGGCACTAATCGTTCAGGAAAAACCTGACAGGCTGGTTGTACACAAGTCGATCGATAGAGTGTCTGTCTTCACTCTTCATGCTTTGAATTTCCCTTTGAATTGTGTTTGTATGCTTGTCTATGATTATCTTGCTAACTAGCCTATAACCCTGATATTGTCAGCCATTACTACCACCTAGCTGGAACCGGTTTGTGTCTGAGTGCGCCTATCTGGCGTTGCTGTGACCACCTGTCTGAGGACTTGTGCCGCTCTAGCATCTGTCCTGCTTCTTGTTGGTTGCTGCCTCCGGAAACATAGAGGGTCTACAGAACTCTATAAAATATGCTATTAGGTCTGCTTGGTAGAAAAAGACTAAGTTCACTTTTTCTTTCTACTAAAATTCCAGCTCCTTTTTGTACCAACATACAATTAATATACCTCTGTTGCAGAGAAATAAAAGCTTTGTTTGATTTTTAGAACAAGGCCTTACCTTAGCCCCTGGTATGTTCCATAGAAAAGTTCATGACTTCCTGGCATGTAGATATGGGACGTGATAACCAGTAAGATACAGGAAGCAGTTCACCAGCTGACCTCTTTAGCACACACACTCTGCACCCATCAATTATGTTTGCACGGCATCCCTTCCGGGTGGTCATTTGCCTGGCTTGTCAATGTAGACTGCCACAGCTGCTATGCTGGCACAGCATCCTAAGTGTCCATCCAGAAAGGCACAGGCTGCATGTGGCCCATGGGCCGCAGTTTGGACACCCCTGATGTAGTGCAAGGGCCTGCCGAATTGGATACAGAGTGAATGGATAGATAGGTGGGTCCTAGTATTCTATAGTTTCTGTAAATCTAAAGGAAATTGTACAGAGATTGTACTATCAGATTGTATATTTTGCCATGCAAACATAGTTGATGGGTGCAAAGTGTATGTGTGCTAATGAGGAGAGCTGGTGAATTATTTCCTGTGTCTTACTGGTTTTCATGTCCCAAATCTACATACTAGGAAGTCATGAACTTTTCTATGGAACACTCCAAGGGCTAAGGTAAGGCCTTGTTCTAAAAATCAAAGAAAGCGTTTATTTTTTCTGCAACATACAGTAGGTTCATTAATGATATATCGGTACAAAGGGGAGCTGGAATTTAGAAAAAAGAAAAAGGCGAAGTAACTGCCATTTTGGTGGCTGTTACCACTATACTGACACTATACTGAACAGGACATGTGCAGCTGACAGTATGGGGGCGCCACTAAGTGCAGTATTAAAAACATCTTTTAATAGGCAGCTAAATGTGCTATCACATCATCCACAAGAAGGAATGCCTGTAATGTAACAGCAGAAGCATCAATGTGTGGATCGCTCCTCTCAGTGACCTGGGATGTCAGCAGCAATAGCAGAACCGCATTAGTGGATGAGCCAGGGTGCCACTCGTCACCTGTGGTGGAAGGACGTCCGGGACCACCGTGGAGCGAGGAATAGGAAGTGGTGTCACACCCAGGATGATCCGTTGCCTAAGTAATGCGTTTTGGAGCGCCGATAAGTTCCTTTGTCAAACCTTTGGCTTGGTTCTGCTACTGCTGCTGACATCCCGGACCACTGAGAGGACAGTCCACACATCGATGCTGCCGCTGTTACATTACTGGCATTCCTTCTTGTGGATTGATGTGAGTGCACAGTTAGCTGCCTATTTAAAGCGGTTTAATACTGCACTTAGTGGCGCCCTCCCTCTGTCCCTTTGTTGCCATTTCAGAGAATTGTTCCTGTCTCTCGCTGGAGCTCCTTTTTGAGCTGAAACTTTTATTATGGACTATTTATATTAGCATAGACTTTTTTTTATATCATTTAGTGCAGTGGTTCTCAACTCCTGTCCTTGCGACCCACTAACAGGCCAGGTTTGCAAGATTGGAAACTCTTTGGTTTTTGTTTGACATGCGTCTGCCCTTCCAGTGCTCCTTACTGTAATGGCCAGTTATAGGTGGGGGCATGTGACATCTGTTTGTATGTTTGCAAGATAACTGAAATACATCACATGTGATATCATTTGCTGCTCAGTGATTGCAGTATTCTAGTCTGCATCTCTCCAAGGTAATACCTAAAATCTGGCATGTTAGTGGGTCCTGAGGACAGGATTTGAGAACCACTGATTTAGCACCTTGCTATAGGACTTTATAGGGACACTGTGTTTGTGCACACCTGTGATTGCGCCGTATACTCTGTGGTTTTTATAGCAGCTGACAGTATGACATTTGGCTTCTGTTATCATCAAACACCCAGGTTCAGAATCTGTCCCCTAACAGCAAGGACTACATCTGCAAACTACACCACAACCTATGGACAACACAGAGAGAACCCACAACTAACAGAGGTCAGACTATCTATATGTATCTAAACATAAGGTGCTAATACTACAGGACAAAGTCATGCCATCTACATGTATCCAAGCACAAAGTGCTACTACAGGTTCACGGGATCATGCCATCTACATGTATCTGAAAAACACAAAGTGCTATGAGTGTGACACGAGGTCATGCCATTCACATCTATCTGAACAGGAAGTGATAAGTGACACAGGGTCATGCCACCTACAGGTGTCCATACACAGGGTGCTATTTTGGTGACATACAATCATGCCTCCTACTTTAAAGGACAACTGTACCTTTGATAGAAGTTGTCCTTTAAGGCATGACCCCACCTCTGGACTGCAGCCCACCCAGTCTGATACTTACCTCTGCTCTGTTTGAGCAATCTTCACTAGGTGAACCAAACCACACAGCGTTTCCTCCAAAAGCATCCCCACCAAATCCTCCTCATCCCACACATATGTGCCATGGCCCAATTCAGTTCTTGTTTGGAGGGGGCTTACTTATAGCAGTCTGCAGAGTATGTAGTAGTATGTCTCCCCCTGTATGAATTATTGGGGCCATGGTGTTATGGCTGGCTTCTGCTACTTACGGGCGGCTCTTTTCTTTCAGTGCTCAGAGCTGCTCAGCTGTAGGTTAATTACCAGCCACTCGTTGTTTCCACAGTGACTCACCTGGTTACCATTAACCTGCCTCATTAGTTACATAGTTGGTAAGGTTGGACAAAAGACACAAGTCCATTCAGTCCAACCTGTGTGTGTGCTTATATGTTAATAATACATTGTATATCCCTGTATATTGTGGTCCTTAAGGTGCCCATCTAATATTTTTTTTAAATGATCAATGCTCCCCGCTGAACCCACTGATTGTGGAAGAGAATTCCACATCCTTACAGTAAAGAACCCTCTATGTAGTTTAAGGTTAAACAGCTTCTCTTCTAATTTTAGTGAATGGTCGCATGTCTTTTTAAATTCCTTTTCACAGAAAACCTTTTTCCCTATTGTGAGGTCACCAGTACAGTATTTGTACATTGAAATCATATACCCTCTCAAGCGTCTTTTCTCCAGAGAGAATAAGTTCAATGGCTTGTAGTCTTTCCCCATGGTTAAGATCCTCCAGTCCCTTTATTCATTTTGTTGCCCTTCTCTGGACCCTCTCCAGTTCCAGCACATCCCTCCTGAGGACTGGTGCCCAGAATTGGATGGCACACTCAAGATGAGGCCGAACCAGAGTCTTGTATAGTGGGAGAATTCTTGTTTTCTCTCTGGAGTTAATCCCCTTTTTAACACATGCCAATATTCTGTTGGCTTTGCTTGCAGCAACCTGGCATTGCATGCCGTTGCTGAGCCTGTCACCTATTAGGACCCCCAGGTCCTTTTCCATCCTAGATTCCCCCAGAGGTTCTCCTCCTAGCAAGTAAACTGCATTCATATTTTTGGCACCCAAATTCATTATTTTACATTTTCCAACATTAAACCTCATATGCCATGTAGTTGCCCACCTTATTAATTTGTTTAGATCTTCTTGCAAAGTTTCCACATCTTGTGTGGAAGTTATTGTCTAACCTACAGCCAGCCCCTTTTAGCCCCTTATTAGTGTAGCCTACAGCCAGCCCCTTTTAGCCCCTTATTAGTGTAGCCTACAGCCAGCCCCTTTTGGCCCCTTATTAGTCTAGCCTACAGCCAGCCCCTTTTGGCTTTTAAAGCGGAGTTCCACCCTGTTAGAAGTCAGCAGCTACCAAAAGGGTAGCTGCTGACTTTTAACAATTGGTCACTCACCTGTTCCTCGTTCCAGCGATGCGGCCGCCCGAGGGCTCGCTCGTCTTCCCCTCCCCTCTGTGGCGCCGGCATCACAAGTGTGGGCACCCGGCTTTGGCTTCAGTACCGGGCGTACACTGCGCATGCGCGAGTCGCACTGCGGCTTGTGAATGGCTCGGTGTATCTTCTGGGACCTGTGACGTGTCCCAGAAGATCACCTAGAGGGAGGGGGGAAGGTGAACTTCATTCCAGCTCCTCAGCACCAGGAGAGGAAGTGGACCTAGGACCCTGTGAAAACAGGGCCCACGCCCCCCCCCCCCAAAAAAAAAATGACATGCCAATTATGGCATGTCAGGGGGTCACCTTCTCTTAAAGCGGAAGTTCCACTTTTGGGTGGAACTCCGCTTTAAGCAGCTTAACTCATTTTCTCCCTGCCCTTGCGTGGTCAATGATCTCCAGTGTGTTCCTGCTTGTGTTTCTGTGTATGACTTTAGCTCGCTGACTTTTTAACTTAATTATCTGAATTAATGGCCCTTGCGTAATGTCAGGAACCATAAATCAGGTGGATACAGAAAGTGCAGTTAAAATCACACCTTTAATGAAATAGCAAAAATAACAGTTCAGGAACGTAGTCAAAAACAGAAGCTGGGGTTTGGAAGCCAAAGTGGGTAATCAGACGAGCCGGGATCAAGAAGCCAGGAGTCAGCAAAGTGAGGAGCAAAATCAGGAACAGGTAATGGAGGAGAAGTCAGCCAGGCCAAGACATACACAGGAACACACTGGAGATCACTGACCACGCAAAGTCAAGGAGAAAATGAGCTAAGCTGCTTAAATAGCCAAAAGGGGCTGGCTGTAGGCTGGACTAATGAGGCAGGTTAATGGTAATCAGGTGAGCCACTGTGGAAACAAAAAGTGTCTGATAATTAAGGGACACCTGAGCAGCTGAGCACTGAAAGAAAAGAGCTGCCTGTAAGGCTCGGTTTACACTGAGGTGACCTGTCAGGCAACTTAGCCGCCTGACAAGTCATGCTCCGTGCAGTGCAATGGAACCGTTCTAATCGTAGCGACTCAAGGTTTCTGTACCTTCAGAGCGACTTGCATTGACTAATATTACAGAAGTTGTTTGCAAGCCAGGCTAAAGTCGCGTGTGCGGGTCGGCTTCAGAGTCAGGCGACTTTGAAGCCACCCCAGTGTGAACCAAGACTTTGTAGCAGAAGCCAACCCTGACACATGGTGAGCAAGTGCTGGATAAAGAGGACCCAGCAGGGACACTTGCAAAAGCAAGGCTGTGTGGTTTTAGGTATGGCTACATATTGATGATCACTGGAATGGGGCAGAGGTAAGTATTGGACGAGATAGGCTGCACTCTGGAGGACAAGGGCATGCCTTCACCTTGTACCAAAGATACAATTGTCCTTTAAAACACAGTGATACCATTGTAAGTAAGAATATCTAGGCATGGGATCCATAATTATGAATGGCTTTTCTGGCTATTACACAAAAGGTTGTATATACAGATGTGATCTGTGCCATCAACAAGAGATATTAGATGTGAGTTCCACGGGTCACCTCTGTACAGAGGGTCACCATCACACATGTTCTTACCTTCATTGGTGACAGGGAGCGTTATCTCCATGCATGCTGCAGACTGGGCTTTCCGGAAAGGTGGTCTTCCAGGACCCCTCCTGTTGGACTTCGCTGCATCAGCGATGGAGATGCGTTTGCCTGAACTGCAGGTCTGCGATGTTGGACTTGTACAGTGGCCATTCACGTGATCTGAAAAATATAGACGCAAGTCACAAGGGAGCTGGTAGGAGTAAAGGCAACCCTGATACCTCAAACATATGATCGTTAGGAGCAGTTAAAATGAAAATGTACCCTAACACTTATCCAGAAATAATTGCGAAGCTGGTGCCCTCCACACAATCGTACAATTGTACTTGTAGCTAGTCAGAAATATTGTCCAGGTTTTACTGCAGATCATATGTTATTAATATTACCCCTAGTGCCGGGACAAGGTCATCCCGTGTCCTGGGCAAAAATGCCAAACTGCGCCCCCTCCAGTCTGGGCAGGAGGTGGCCAAGGGAATGTAAGATAACAGAAAAAAACTGTTCCGAGCTGTAAGGGTACCTGCAGGCAGAAGCCGGGAGGTGTGTTTACAGGCTACAGAAGCACTGTACTGACAGGAGGGAGGAGCTGGAGGGAGAGAGAGCGCAGCCCCGCCTCCCCCCGGCTCTTTTCTCCACTTCCTGCTCTCTCCTGGACACTTCTGCACTCGGCTGTGGGCAGTGCTCTTTCTCCCCTTCCCCCGCCAGTGCAGAGCTCCTGTATGTCTGTGATTACCGCTGCCACCTTCTGAATACAGGATTGTTGCACTGGCAGGAAGGAGGAGGAGAGAGAACACACCCTGCACCGCTTTCCTTCTCTCCTCACCGTTCCTAGCGCTGGGCTGACAGGAGTAGTGATGTTGCTGTCACTACTCCTGCCAGCCTTGCAACAGAAGGAAGGTGCTTCCATCCCTACAGTAAAGTAAACCATTGTGCCCAGAGCATCCGACCTCCCCGCCCACCCCTTCTCCCGGCCCTGATTCATCCCTGATCCTGCAACACCTGTGGCTCGTGTATTTCTAAAAGATCGGTGGGCTCTTGTATGAGCTAAACCACATTAAACTCAGTTTTTTTTATGACTCAGTACTAACTACCAATAGGCTACTAAGGAAGGGATTTAACCACTTGCCATCCAGGCCAATTCTGACATTTCTCTCACACACGTAAAAATCATAATTTTTTGCTAGAAAATACTGTAACTTAGAAACCTTAGAAAATATATATTTTTAAGCAGAGGCCCGAGAGAATAAAATGTTGGGCACTGCAATTTTTTATGTCACACAGTATTTGCGCAGCAGTTTTTCAAATGCAAATTTGCATTTTTTGTGATAAAAAAAGACACTTTAATGAATGTTTGTGCGCACAAACACAATATAACACAATTGTTTTGTAAAATATAAAAGATGATGTCACGCCGAGTAAATAGATACTACAAATGTCATGCTTTCTGCACGCCCGTGGTATGGCGACAAACTACGGTACATTAAATTATACACAGGTGATACTTTAATAGCCTTTACAGGTTACCTGTTTAGAGTTACACAGGGGGTCTGGTGCTAGAATTATTGCTCTCACCCTGACATTTGCGGTGATATCTCACATGTGTGGTGCGACCACCGTTTACATATGTGTGCTGGGCCTACGTTCATATTTGCACATGAGCACAGAGGGACAGGGGTGCTTCCTTTTTTTTTAAATGGTATTATTTTATTTAAATTCACTTTTTAAACACTTGTTTTTTGTATCAACTTTATTGCTTTTCAAAAGGATGAACAACACCCCTTGTGATATCATCGGCCATAACAGGTACTCTTTATGGAGAGATCTGGGGTCTATTAGACCCCAGATGTCTCCTCTGGCCTCCAAAGCATCAGATTAAACCGAGATCGGTTTGATCAGATGCTTGTACAAGCCGGTAACATCAAAGTGAAAGCGAAAGTGACAAAATCCTTGTCGCTTCCCAGTCTCTGATCTCACAGAAATGGAGGAACAACATCAGTTCCTCCCCCTCTCTGTTCAGGGCACTAGATGACGCTGGTTGGAGAGGTCCCGGGCTCTCCTGTCCCATGGACAGCGGCTAGAGGTGTAGGGTACCCCTTCCCTGCCAGTGTCATTAATACAATGTCAGTGCATATTTTTAGCACTGATTACAGTAATAATGTTACTGGTTCCCAAAAAAGTGTCAAAAATGTCAGTTAGGTGTTCGATCTGTCAGCCGCAATGTCGCAGTCCCGCTAAAAATCACAGATCGCCACCATTACTAGTAAAAAAAATTAAAATGCCATAAATCTATCCCCTATTTTGTAGATCCTATAACTTTTGCGCAAACCAATCAATATACGCTTATTGCGATTTTTTTTTTTTTACCAAATATATGTAGAGGAATATATATCGACCTAAGCTGATGAATAAATTCATTTTTTTTATATATTTTTTTGGATATGTATTATAGCAGAAAGTAAAAAATATATTATTTTTTAAAATTGGCAGTCTTTTTTTGTTTATAGCGCAAAAAATAAAAACCGCAGAAGGGATCAAATACCCGCAAAAGAAAGCTCTATTTGTGGGAAAAGAAGGACATCAATTTTGTTTGGGTACAACGTCGCACGACCGTGCAAATGTCAGTTAAAGCTACGCAGTGCTGTATCGCAAAACATTCCCTGGTCATAAATAATGCGGAGTTCCACCCACAAATACATCTTTATATATTTCAAATCCTCTATGCATGATGAATCACCTTTGGAAAAAATAAAATGTTTATACTCACCCTAAGTGCTCTGTTGCTATGTGGTCCCTGTAATCTTCCACTTCCTGATCCGCGGCACTCCGCATCACTTCCTGCCTCGCCTGGGCTCGTGGGAGATGTGAGTCATCATTTCCCATGAGTCAGTGGGCATCCCTGAGATGTAAAATCGTGTTATTTCCAGACAGGAAATGACGCGATTTTGTGGGGGAGAGACATGTTATCTATGTTGCCATAACAACAGGGCGGGACCTTCCTCCATCACTGCCCATTGTTATGGCAACAAGATATACACTTGAGATCGAGAGGAGCATGCTGGTTACCCAGCATGCACCTTATCCAGGAAGAGACTCGAGGAGGGTGCGAGTGGGCATCACATGCCCACAGCTAAGATGGGAACTCCCAGTAAAGAATAAATCAGCAATGTAAGCACAAAATAAATAGGGAGACTACCCGGATTTAAAGCTATCATTTACTTTATTTGTATAATGAATACTAACTAGGTGGATGCCAGCGAAAAAAAAAAAAAAAAAATTATGTGGGCGGAACTCCGCTTTAAGGGGGTAAATCCTTCCGGAGCTGAAGTGGTTAAGGAATGCCTATGTCTATAGACCTCAAATCGCATCAAAGTCGGACCAAAGTAGTGCAGGGACTACTCTGAAGTCGCACAGATATGATCGGTACCCATTGGAAATCATGGGGTACGACTTGTCATGCGACTTTGCAGTCCCACAAGTGTGAAAGGGGCCTTAACTTAAGTTTGAATTTAAAGCTCCAGGTAGATGTCAGAGACTTCAGTTTAATCCAGTGTTCTTTCTTGTTAAGATTGTTTAATTTGTTTTAAAACAGATCTGAATTCTTATGTATTTATATTAGCCTCCGCATTGTGCAATGCTTGCTTACATCTCCTCTTGTAAAAACAACAATCTCATCCATTAACTGGCTCGGGGGAGGCGTAATGTGACTATGCTGTGCCTCTGAATTGAAGTTGAAAAAGGGAAGTCAGTAACATGGCTTCACTGCTTTGCAGCCAACCATAAAATATCTATCTCTGAAGAAGTCCATTCAGGATGCAATGCATCACTAGGAGTGTGTGACGTCATCACGCTGGGTGGGGTGGGGCTATTGGGGCAGCAGGACTTTCAGCGCTGTTTTTGGGAGGATGGTGAGTATATACTGGCTGATATCGAAAGGCGATTAATTCCTGTACTACACGTGAGTGTTTTTATGCCATTCTTTTCTAATAAATTATAAACGGAGAGCACTATGGAGTTTTCTTATTTCTCTGCATGCAAGGCACTGTGTCAATTAGAGAAATTACTGAGAGGCTGATTGTGGGGGGAGAAGTGTTTGCACTCTATATGCTGTTTATATAATACTGACCTGCTATGATAAGGAGGTCCATCTTATACGGTGAGAGCACACCCATAAGCATGTGGTGTGTTTGTACACAGGAACATGGCTTCACTGCTTTGCAGGGGGGCCAAGATCTTCAGGCTGGCAGAACAGAATTTCAAATCTTTTCGCAGGTCAGACAATTTTACAAATATGTATATATGGTTAATTTAGCTATTTGCATAGAGTTCCATGTCAGAGTGCAAATGTTTCCTTGCAATACTGGGGGATGCGCAAAAATATTGATGTTGGACATGCAATGCCAATCCAAATTTGAAACTCCTTTTTGCCAAAGGTTTTACGTGCAGTAAAATAGATTTAAGCTGAGATGTGTTTATTATAGGGTAACATGGACTTTAGTACAACCATAAAAGATCCATCTCTAAAGTCCAATCAGGACACAATGGGGTTGATTTTCTAAAGCAGGAGAGTGCAAAAACCGGTGCAGCTTTGCATGGCAGCCAATCAGCTTCTAACCTCAGCTTGTTCAATCAAGCTTTGACAATAAAACCTTGAAGCTGATTGGTTTCTGTGTGGAGCTGCACCAAATTTTGCACTTTCAGGCCTCAGTAAATCAACCCCAATGCGTCACTAGGAGTGTCTGTGTGATGTCATCACGCTGGGTTGGGTATTTGGGCAGCAGGAATTTCAGTGCTGTTTTTGGGAGGATGGTGAGTATATACTGGCTAAAACCGACTGCATGTGAATGTTTTTATGCCATTCTTTTATAATAAAACGGGGAGCACTATGGAGTTTTCTTATTTCTCTGCACGAGAGGCTCTTTGTCCATTAAAGAATATTACTGAGAGGCTGATCATGGGGGGTGGGGGAGAAGTGACTGCACTCTATATGCTGTTTATGCTATACTGACCTCCTATGATAAAGAGGTCCAACTTATAAGGTTAGAGCACATCCATAAGCACGCGGTGTGGCACTTGTTGGAAGATTCAGACAATCTGCATGTAGTGCCCCCATAGTTATAGGTGCTTTTTGTAGTGTATTTTTTGCAGGAGAGGCAAATTTAGTCAGGCCTGACAAAAAGTGCAGGCCTGAATGTTTTCATCTGAGCGGGGGAGTGGCTCAGGTAGAGCTGGAGATTGCAGGAAAGGAACAGCCCTTGGATACTCCTCCCCTTTGCTTCTGGAAGGCTCTGGTAGGGGGGATGGATGAGGAGGTGTCACTTTCTGATGTATGTTAAGGAGCCCTGACCAATCCCCATCCTGGATTGGCAGGGGGCAGGCCTCCTTAAATAATGTGATCTGCCCAGCTGGGGTAGGAGAGTGTCGGGTGGAAGAGGGAGATGTAGCAGAGGTGCTGTGGAGGCCTCAATCGGGAAGGGAGCCCTCAGTCTGGGGGGGGGGGGGGTGGTGACCTGGTGGCTCGGGGGCAGCCAGGAAGAGGAGTTGGTTCCTGGAGTGGCACAAGGGAGCAGAACATCAGAGAGGCTACATAAAGGACTCTTTAAAGGAGCAGGCTGGGAGAGGACAGTGGACAGTCTGTAGAGGTCGGAGGAGCCAGTCAGGGGAAGGAGTGTCACTGGACAGTGAGGTAGGCCGGAGGGGCCTGGAAGATTGATGGGCTGGGAGTAGTAGTTCATCCAGTGCCCAGCTAGCACCAACGTACTTAGCTACACAAGTGGGGGCCCGTGGCTTCACAACTGGGAGCCAACAACAGGAGGTCCGGAGGTCCTGCTGACAGTAGAGCAGGCCTCACCATGTGCTAGCTGCGGTGGAAGAGGAATGGGGTTGCCACCTGTACGGGATTCACCCGGACAGTCCGGTTTTTAGATCATGTGCCCGGTTTTCTCACTGCCTGAGACCCGGACACCAAGGCACTCCAAAAAACTCTTCCAACACCCCCATAGCACCCCCATATAAGCTTAGTAAGTATCTAGCACCTGTAACATGTATCAACATTTCACCTGTCTTCATATATTTGTAATTGTGTGGATAGAAACAGCCCTCATTACAAGGGACTTGTTTTTCTCTGTGGAGGGATACAGACATACCAAGCCGCACTTTCCGATGCTTTGCCTATAGATCCGGCTACTGGAGCCCTGGCAGGACTGCTCACTCTGCAGACCTCTAGTGGAGAGGAGCTGTGAGTGTGTGGGCGGGAAGAGGAAGGAGCTGCACGGACAGTGAGTGAACAGAGGGACAGAGAGGGGAGGAGAGAAGCTGGCCACCCATTACTACACTAACTATGTATGTATTTATCTTATTGTATGTTGTGGCTGTGTATTTCTGCATGGTTTGTATGCATCTGAGTGTATGTATGTATGTATGTATGTATGTATCTGAGTGCATGTGTGTATGTATGTATCTGAGTGCATGTGCGTATGTATGTATCTGAGTGCATGTGCGTATGTATGTATCTGAGTGCATGTGTGTATGTATGTATCTGACTGCATGTGTGTATGTATGTATCTGACTGCATGTGTGTATGTATGTATGTATGTATCTGACTGAGTGCATGTGTGTATGTATGTATTTATCTGAGTGCATGTGTGTATGTGTGTATCTGAGTGCATGTGCGTATGTATGTATCTGACTGCATGTGTGTATGTATGTATCTGAGTGCATGTGTGTATGTATGTATGTATGTATCTGAGTGCATGTGTGTATGTATGTATCTGACTGCATGTGTGTATGTATGTATGTATGTATGTATCTGACTGAGTGCATGTGTGTATGTATGTATGTATCTGACTGCATGTGTGTATGTATGTATGTATGTATGTATCTGACTGAGTGCATGTGTGTATGTATGTATCTGACTGCATGTATGTATGTATCTGACTGAGTGCATGTGTGTATGTATGTATGTATGTATGTATCTGAGTGCATGTGTGTATGTATGTATCTGAGTGCATGTGTGTATGTATGTATGTATCTGAGTGCATGGGTGTATGTATGTATCTGACTGCATGTGTGTATGTATGTATCTGACTGCATGTGTGTATGTATGTATGTATGTATCTGACTGAGTGCATGTGTGTATGTATGTATGTATGTATCTGAGTGCATGTGTGTATGTATGTATGTATCTGACTGCATGTGTGTATGTATGTATCTGAGTGCATGTGTGTGTGTATGTATGTATGTATGCATGTATGTATCTGACTGAGTACATGTGTGTATGTATGTATGTATGTATGTATCTGACTGCATGTGTGTATGTATGTATGTATGTATCTGAGTGCATGTGTGTGTGTATGTATGTATGTATGTATCTGAGTGCATGTGTGTGTGTATGTATCTGAGTGCATGTGTGTATGTATGTATCTGACTGCATGTGTGTATGTATGTATCTGAGTGCATGTGTATATGTATGTATCTGAGTGCATGTATGTATGTATCTTACTGAGTGCATGTGTGTATGTATGTATGTATCTGACTGCATGTGTGTATGTATGTATGTATCTGACTGAGTGCATGTGTGTATGTATGTATGTATGTATGTATGTATCTGACTGCATGTGGGTATGTATGTATCTGACTGCATGTATGTATCTGACTGAGTGCAAGTGTGTATGTATGTATGTATCTGACTGCATGTGTGTATGTATGTATGTATCTGAGTGCATGTGTGTATGCATGTATCTGAGTGCATGTGTGTATGTATGTATGTATGTATGTATCTGAGTGCATGTGTGTATGTATGTATCTGAGTGCATGTGTGTATTTATGTATGTATGTATCTGACTGCATGTGTGTATGTATGTATCTAAATGCATGTGTGTATGTATGTATCTGAGTGCATGTGTGTATGTATGTATCTGAGTGCATGTGTGTATGTATGTATGTATCTGACTGCATGTGTGTATGTATGTATCTGAGTGCATGTGTGCATGTACGTATGTATGTATCTGAGTGCATGTACGTATGTATGTATCTGAGTGCAGTGTGTGTGTATGTATCTGAGTGCATGTGTGTATGTATGTATCTGAGTGCAGTGTGTGTGTATGTATCTGAGTGCATGTGCGTATGTATGTATCTGAGTGCATGTGTGTATGTATGTATCTGAGTGCATGTACGTATGTATGTATCTGAGTGCAGTGTGTGTGTATGTATCTGAGTGCATGTGTGTGTGTGTATGTATGTATCTGAGTGCATGTGTGTATCTGAGTGTATATATGTGTGTATTCATCTAGCTGATTGTATATATCTGATTGTGTATGTAATATATATATATCTATCTCTATCTGAGAGTGCATGTATTGTGTGTGTTTGTGTGCGTATGCATATGACTGTGTGTATGTATATGGATTAGCTGAACATATTTATATATCTGAGTATGTAATGTATTATCCTCCATTGATGTAAACATCCGATAGTTCATATAATTAATTACTAATCAATTCTCCTATATACATATACCTAAAAATGATCATAATACTATATACTGTATATACACCCTACAATGTTATAATAGTTTCGTAAACGTTCATTCAATTAATTTATGTGAAC
This sequence comes from Glandirana rugosa, assembly GCA_018402905.1. Lineage (NCBI taxonomy): Eukaryota > Metazoa > Chordata > Amphibia > Anura > Ranidae > Glandirana > Glandirana rugosa. The sequence goes on along the minus strand of BLSH010235153.1, from coordinate 69,588 downwards.
ACCGACTGTGCAAAAACTTAAGTCCATTCATGTGAATAAATATTAAAGTTAATAAATTCTTCTTCCATGCCTCTCACCTAAAGACAGCAGCTGACCCCCATCTATTCATGGGCCAACCGCACCACTCTAAGGCTACTTTCTCACTGAGGCACGCATGCCCGAGCGGCGCTTTAGCGCTGTTTTAGCACAGTTTTGCAGCATTTCCAAAGCACTTTTAAGGCGCTTTGGAAGCACTGCCTATTCATTGCAATGGGCAGAAGCATTTTGGGAGCGCTGTATACAGCGCTCCCAACCCACCCCAAAGATACTGCTTGCAGGACTTTTGGTAACGTCCCGCAAGCGCACCGCCCCATTCTGAAGAGACACTGCAATGAATGGGAGGCGGTTTTCAGGCACTTTTTAGGGCCATTTCTATCGCTAAAGCGTCTAAAAAACGCCTCTGTGAAAGTAGCCTAAGGATCGCAGACAGTGCAAGCAGATCTCAGAGATTGAAATCCATATAAGCACATTAAGGAGAAACAGAATTCACAATAGCGAAATACCATAAAGGATTTTTATTGAAAAAAAAAATGGTCTTTTACAATCCTATGGTCTATAGTGTTTACTGGGGAAAAAAAAAATGGCGCGAGTAAAGTGTTCGGGTTTGGCTTGAAGAAAAGTTGGCAACCCTAAAGAGGAGAGTCACAGTGGCTTGATAAATTTCCCTTCTGGCCTAACAGGAAGGAAGCAAGTGTTGTGCAGGAGAGAAGTGAAGGAGTGTAACAGTCAGCAAGTATTAGTGCTGGAGGAAGAAGGAGAGTTAATAAGGAGCTGTATATAGAGTGGTTCTATATCCTAATCTACTGGGCATCCCACAGTCGTCCCTACCCTATCCAAGTGTAACCCCTCAATAAAACAACAAACACAAAGTACCGGACTGTTCAGTGACTCTGGGTGTGTGGAAGATCGTGTGATTGAGGGCAGCCGGCAGGTGGACCACAACTACCAGCCGCCCCCAAGGGGGCATATGGCTACATGCATAAGAGGGAGTGTTATTTAAGCACCTGTATATGAGACACGTTATACATTTTATTTCATTTATTTATGTAGATGGTGTCTGTACAGTGGGAATTCTGACACTGTATTAGAGCATTTTATATGTATTTATATGTTTGCAAACTGTACATATATTTTTTGCATCAGATTACACAAGTTTTTTATATGCGTGTTTATTGCATTTAACCACACACATTTTTCTTTTTTTTTTATAATATTTATTTTGGCTTGCATTGAGAGGTTTATGTATATCCGCTTTTGCACATGTATCATGGTGTTACATGGAGAATTTAATCAATTTTGATTTGGTAAGATAGAATTTTATATAGTGGGGTGTTGTCATTAAGTCTCAGGACCCACTTCCTGATTGACCAGGAGGAGCTCTAATCATGTGCTTCAAAAAAAAAAAGAAACCCTATTGCAATCCATGTGCCCGGCGCCCCGCATGTAGATTAGGGGGCCTGACGCATGGATAGGAGGGTGGCGCCCCTTATGGACGGGTTGCCACTGCTTACAACCATAAAAGGTATAAAAGATGGTGAGATGTTTCTAAATTTGGAAATATTATCCTGTGCTGTACCATGTGCTGTGTGCTCCACCATGCTGTCTTAGAATAAAGCTGCAAATACCTTTAGGCTACTTTCAGACTGGAGCGGTACCCGCGGTCGTGGTAAAACCCCGCTAGTTTTAGCGGAGTTTTACCAGCGATAGGGCTCCACCATGCGGGTGGGAGTGCCGCGCTATTAACCCCCCACAAGGGGTTAAAAAGGGGTTAAAAGTGCCGGCGCTCAGCGCTACCGAGGCGGTGTGCAGCCGCTTCGGCAGCGCTTGCCATGCATTTCAATGGCAGGGGCGGTAGAGGAGCGGTATATTACCGCTCCCCTCACCGCCCCAAAGATGCTGCTTGCAGGACTTTTTCTAACGTCCTGCTAGCGCACCGCCCCAGTGTGAAAGCACTCAGGGCTTTCACATTGGGGGGGACTTTTGAGGTGCTTTACAGACGCTATTTTTAGCTAAATAGCGTTTGTAAAACGCTCCAGTGTGAAAGCAGCCTTACAGACTTGTATAAGTCATATCTAAGATCGTAAGAAACGAGAAACTGAGAAGCTCAGAGGTCACAAGACAAAAGAAACTCCTAGACCACACCATGACATGCTGGGCTAGGCCATTATACTACTGCTAGCTGATTGATATTGATTTCCTCTAAGATAAGCAAGGAATTAATGGTCCACCTCCCTCCTCTACAGATAAAGCAAATGTGCATGTTTGCAGTATGAGCATTTATTAGAGAGATCAGCAGTAGGATTGTACATCCTGCGTTAAACGCTTTTTGGATGTTTGAAAAAAGCTTAACGTTATCTTGTGATCAGGCTATGGACAGTCAAGTATTTACATATTTTTAAAAAGTAGTAAGTTAACTTTAAAACAGACCCACAGTGACCTCTGTAGTTAAAGACATTGAGGAGCAATTCAAGTCCTACATCAGGGTCCCCAGAGAGCCCCCCTTACATCAGGGTCCCAAGGAGAGCC
>BLSH010235153.1:44478-65115 GCA_018402905.1 Glandirana rugosa | reverse complement strand
GAGTGGGACAGGGAGAGGGTCGTCACCGAGACACTGAGTCGAGTGGGACGGGGAGAGGGTCGTCACTGAGACGTCGAGTCGAGTGGGACAGGGAGAGGGTCGAGCTGAGTCGCAGAGCCACTGCTGGGAGAGGGACAGGGTGAGCGGAGCTGCAGAGTCACTGCTGGGAGAGGGACAGGGTGAGCTGAGTCGCAGAGCCACTGCTGGGAGAGGAACAGGGTGAGCTGAGCTGCAGAGTCAATGCTGGGAGAGGGACAGGGTGAGCTGAGCTGCAGAGTCACTGCTGGGAGAGGGGCAGGGTGAGCTGAGTCACAGAGCCACTGCTGGGAGAGGGACAGGGTGAGCGGAGCTGCAGAGTCACTGCTGGGAGAGGGACAGGGTGAGCTGAGTTGCAGAGCCACTGCTGGGTGAGGGGCAGGGTGAGCTGAGTTGCAGAGCCACTGCTGGGAGAGGGGCAGGGTGAGCTGAGTTGCAGAGTCACTGCTGGGAGACGGGGTGAGCTGAACTGATGGGAGAGGGGCAGGTGAGCTGAGCTGCTGGGTCACTGCTAGGAGAGGGGCAGGGTGAGCTGAGCTGCTGAGTCCCTGCCGGGAGGGGGAAGAAGGTGAGCCGAGCTGCTAAGCCATTGCTTGAAGGGGAGAGCAGGAGAAGTTGCTAAGTCACTTTTAGAGGAGGGGGGCAGTGGTAGTTGAACTGCTGGAAGGGGGGAACAGAGGAAGCTGAGCTGCTAGGTCACTTCTGGAAAGAAAGCAGAGTGCGCTAAGTGTGTGACACATTGCTGGGATAGGGGAGTTGAGCTGCTGAGTAGATGCTGATTAGGGGGAAATGAATTGCTGAAGGAACAACTTGGATGCCTTCCATGTTTCTGCTGTATCCTTTGATTGCTCTGCCAATATGTTTACTCTGCTAAATGCAACAATATTTCCCCTACATGGGGGAGAACATTCTTGGGGTCCTGAACACAATATCAAAGTATCTAGGCAAAGGGTCGCCAAACTACAGATAAGTTCCTCTCCTGTCATTCTGCCGACCAGGTACAAGAATAAGCAGTAGTGGTACATCAGCAATAATAGCAAGTGCAGCTGTCCCAATACTACTCATTCACCTGGTGGCTAGAAGCCAGCAATCATCTCTGTCCCACCTTCTGTCCCCTAGCATGTAATTAGACATAATTCGCTACATGATGTACTGTTGTGCCCCCCGAAGCAGGCAGGAGGGTGGGCATTCTGTGTGCACCCTCACTTTTTTTAGGCTAGTCGCTGAGGCTGATCCTGTGCTGCATCCTGAAAGCTGCCTGAGCGATGATATGCTGACTGATCCATCTAGCCTGGGACTGATGAAGATGAAGAATGGGTGGTCTTACATGCATTGTTCTTTGGACTGTAAATGGCACTATCTATGGCATTGATTGTGTCTCTGCGGGCATGTTTTTGGTATGTTAGCATGGTACTATGTGTCTCTGCGGACATGTTTGTTTTGTGTCACTATGGTACTGATTGTGTCTCTGCGAACATGTTTGTTTTGTGTCACTATGGTACTGATTGTGTCTCTGCGGACATGTTTGTTTTGTGTCACTATGGTACTGATTGTGTCTCTGCGGACATGTTTGTTTTGTGTCACTATGGTACTGATTGTGTCTCTGCCGACATGTTTCTGGTATGTTGACATGGTGCTGGCCATGTCTATGCTCATGTTTCTGGTTGCATCAGTACGGTATTGATTGTTTCTGCAGACATGTTTATGGCTGTGTCAGTACAGTACTGATTGTTCCTGCATATATGTTTCTGGTTCCAGCAGTATACAACTGTAGCACTAACTGTGTCTGCAGATATATTTCAAATTGCATCAGTATAGTACTAACTGTCTCTGCTCGTGTTTCTGCTTGTGCCAGTACAATACCGATTGTGTCTCTGCATACATGTTTCTGTCAGTACAGTACCGATTTATTCCATTTTTCTCACCTTCTTTTGTCACCTACAGTTTAGGCCCTGAACAGTCTGAAGGACCATAAACTGGCCCTTTTTTTAACCAGTCCAAATCCGCGCTATAGCCGAAAGACGGCTAAAGCGCGGATCTCAATTGCCAGGGGGACGTCCATGGACGTCTGCCCCTTTGCACACTCCCCACGCGCACTCACAGCCACCACACGCTGCGTGGGCGTGCCCGCGGGTCGGGCGGCCTCGATATCCTCTGGAGACCCGCGATCCCCTGTTAGAGCGGCAGAATGGAGAACCGCTGATGTAAACAAGGTGGTTCTCCATTCTGTGAAGGGGGACATAGCAGATCTACTGATCTCTGTGATCGGGATCAGTTAGATCTGTTATGTCCCTGCCAGCCCAGCTCCCACACAGTTAGAACACATACAGGGAACACAGTTAACCCCTTCACTGCCCCTTAGTATTAACCCCTTCCCTGCCAATGACATTTACACAGTAATCAGTGGACATTTAAATTTCTGATCACTCTATAAATGTCATTGGTCCCAAAAAAGTGTCAAAAATGTCTGACATGTCCGCTGCAATATCACAGTCCCAATAAAAATCGCAGATCGCCGCCATTAGTAGTAAAAAAAAAAAAAAAAAGAAAAAAAGAAAAAACTCCATAAATCAATTCCCATAGTTTGGAGATATATTTTGCGCAAACCAATCAATATACGCTGATTGTGATTTTTTTAAATTTAAAAATATGTAGAAAAAAATATATCAGCCAAACCCGATGAATAATTTTTTTTTATATTTTTTTTTTGGATTTGTATTATAGCAAAAAGTAAAAAATATTGTTCTTTTTTTAAAATCGTCACTCTTTGTTTGTTTATAGTGCAAAAAATAGAAACCACAGAGGTGATCAAATACCACCAAAAGAAAGCTCTATTTGTGGGGGAAAAAATGCAAAAAAATTTTCTTTGGGTACAACGTCGCACGACCGCACAATTGTAATTCAAAAGGGCAGAAATTGGTCTGGGCGGGAGGGGGGTTTAAGTGCCCAGTAAGCAAGTCGTTAAAGAAAAGTTTGGGGAATCCGGGTCTAGACTTACATCTGGTACATTCGGGGTGTGAAAAACATTTATCATGGTTATCCTTGTCATTAATAAAATCCCATTTATGAGTACAATTATGGTGCATATAGTAAACCTACTGTAAGCTAAACACACCATTGCATAAATCTGTAACACCCTGACAGAACCAAGACATATCCATGACATGTACACATCTGCTTCCATTGTACCATCTGTTGTCAGTGTAAGATATCCTATGGAACAATGACTTGTACAGCGCAAAGTCTGAGATACAGCTGCATATTAACTAGCATTGAAGTGCAGCTCCGCCTAAATATGAACATTTCTGGGATATCTCTGATTAGCTCCACTGTCAGGAGCTGGATCACCTGCTGGTGGCACTGTTCTTCCCAGAGCAGAAGGTTGTAGTTGCTGTGTCCACCAGTGAGTATCTTCCATCAGGATCAATGGTAAGCAGAATCTGGCAGCAGTAAAACACTGGAGAAAGAGGCACTAGCAGGGAAGGATCTAAATACCCTCCCAGCAACCAGCATCAGTTTGGAAACTAATTACAGTAAAACCTTGGTTTGAGAGTAGGTTTGAGAGTGTTTTGCAAGACAAGCAAAATTTTAAAGTAAATTTTGCCTTGATATACAAGCGATGTGTTGATATACAAGTAGCTTTATGTCACAACTGAGTACAAAGGAGAAGAGAGGCGCCTCTAAGCGTAAATAAACGGCGTTTTGCAGAGTGGCCGCTAGGGGTGGCGCGTGCCCGCCGCACTTTAGAGGAGTGTGCCCGCAGCTCGGGCGGACCCGATGTCCGCTGGCGAGCCGCGATGAGCAGCCAGAGCAAGGGAACGGGGAACCGCCGATGTAAACACGGCGGATCCCCGCTCTGTCAGTGGGGACATAAGAGATCTACTGATCTCTGTCACTGGGATCAATTAGATCTCTTATGCCCATAACAGCCCAGCCCCCCCCCCCCCGCAGTTATAATGCGCCTAGGGAACACGGTTAACCCCATAGATCTCCCCCCTGCAGGTTAACCCCTTCACTGCCAATGACATTTATACAGTAATCAGTAGACATTTAAATTTCTGATCGCTGTATAAATGTCATTGGTCCCAAAAAACTGTCAAAATGGTCTGACATGTTCGCCGCAATATCGTAGTACCGCTAAAAATCACAGATTGTCGCCATTACTAGTAAAAAATAAAAACCCCAGAAATTAATTCTCATCATCCGTAAACACTGCAACTTTTGTGCAAACCAATCAATAAACGCTGATTGCGATTTTTTTTCCCAAAAATATGAGGAAGAATATAAATCGGCCAAAACCGATGAAAAAAAATGTTTTTTTATATATTTTTTTGGATTTGTATTTTAGCAAAAAGAAAGTTTGGTTTTTTTTGTAAAATTGTCGCTCTTTTTTTGTTTATAGCGGTGATCAGAAATGACAGCGTTGCACGGCCGCGCAATTATCAGTTAAAGCGACACAGTGCCGAATCGCAAAAAGTGCTCTGGTCCTAACATGGGAAATCCTTCCGGGGCTGAAGTGGTTAATGAAGGTACAACATTTAGCAACTCACATGGTTGATGATTAAAAGAGGCACATCTACGTATGCAGGCATCCGGGGTAAAGCTGTTCACATAGCCAGGAATAAGCAATTAGCGGACCTCCAGCTGTTGCAAAACGTCCCATCATGCCTCTGCCTCTGGGTGTCATGCTTGTGGCTGCCAGAGTCTTGCTATGCCCCATGGGACTTGTAGTTCTGCAACATCTGGAGGTCCGCTAATTGCATATCCCTGACATAGACCATCATCTACTACATCATCCCTTCCACGCTGCACTCCATGAGTGCTTCAAGCCTTGCTTCCAGATAGATCTACTTCTTCCCGGTCACGTTTGCAGACTGACCGCAGTGAGAGCCAGCGGTGCGGAGGACAGTCTATGTGGACTACTTTACCCCGGATGCCTGCATACTTTGATGCGCCTCTTTTAATCATCAACCATGTGAGTTGCTAAATGTTGTACCTTCATTAAATGTAACCATATTGCTACACTTAGAGGCGCCTCTCTTCTCTTTTATACTCTGTAGCTCCTGCTGGATTTTGCGTCTAATCCCCTGGTGGAGGCGGCCATTTGTGGATGGACATTTTATGGTTACACAACCTATCAACTGCTATAATCTTTTTATATGTACTATAAACGGAAGGACTTACAGTATGAATGGTTGTGGAACGAATCATCTAAGTTTTCATTATTTCTTATGGGGAAATTCGCTTTGATATACAAGTGCTGTGGATTACAAGCATGCTTCCGGAATTAATTATGCTTGCAATCCAAGGTTTAACTGTACTGGGATCTGCCTCCCCTAATAGTGTCTCTTGCTCCAGTGTTTTTCTGCTGCCAGATTCTGCTTACCATTGATCCTGATCTTGCTCCTATCTTGTACTCTGTACCATGCTGCCTTGTACCTGCTCTCCCTTGTTCCTGGTCCTAGTTTTGTTCTTCCTTCCAGGGATGGCCCAAGACATTGTGCTGCCTGGGTCCAAGAATGAAATGCTGCCACACCCCCCCCCCCCCCAAAAAAAAAAATCTTTCTCACCAAAAGCCCCCCATATCTATTATTTTATATCATGATAATTAAAACTAAAATTAAATTTATCAGGAATTCAGATTTACATGCAACAGCACCTTTTCTATATGCAAAATGATATGACATAACATTATGTTCAATTCTAAGGGGCAGGCTAGGGTAGTGTAGGGGCAGGCTAGGGCAGAATATAGACAGTCTACGGTAGTATATGGACAGGCTAGGGTAGTATATGGACAGGCTAGGGTAGTATAGGGACAGGCTAAGGCAGTATAGAGGCAGGCTGGGGCAGTATAGAGGCAGGCTGGGGTAGTATATAGACAGGCTAGGGTAGTATATTGACAGGCTAGGGCAGTGCAGGGGCGGGCTAGGGTACTATAGGGGCAGACAAAGCGGCCCGAGGGGGGGTGGGCAGTTGTCATCATGACACACAAAACTGCTGGGAAAAAAAATCTTGGTCAACAATTTGCTGGGTAAATAGAAGGAGAGGCAGCTGTGGTTCAATTTGCTGCCCCTCTCAAAGTGCTGCCTGGGTCCAATGGACCCACTGGGACCCATGGTAGGGCCGGCCCTGCTTCCTTTCTATCTGCTCCCTGCACCTCCCGTTTCCAACTGCTTTCCTGTGTCCCCCATTTTGTGTATGCTGTAGTTAGTTTTTAGTTAGGCTTTTTCCTTGTTGGGTTGATTAGTTAGGTATTCTGCCACTGGGTTTTTAGTTCACTTACATTTATATGTTTGCTGGGTGATGGTTTTTGGATAGATTTTGTTTCACTGTAAATAAATCTCACTTAAAGCATACACAGTCTGGTCCTAGTTTCCTGAGTGTAGCCATGCAGATCTGGCCATCTCTGCTGTTGATACCTGAAATCCACTGCCATAGCCATGCAAGTCTAGATATTCTCCATGGACTGTATAGCAGGATGGCTGATGACAGATAGTGGCAGATACAGGTCCAAAAATGCACTGGAACTCATCAAAAACTTACATTCAGAAACACATCCAAAATGCAGAAATTGTGGTTTGCACCAGCCCTTGAAGTGCTGGGAAATCCAAAATGTTCAAATTGTCACCAGAACAAGAGTTTAGTGGAAATCTAATAATGGGAAAATTGGTAGCTACAGCTATCTAAACTTTGATTTCCCTAACTTTGTTGAATTTTTTTCTCATGTTGTGATGTATCTACAGGCAGGGCTGCTGATACTGGGGTACAGGCAGCACTTCCATAACTTACTTGGGCCTCCCAATAGTCTTGGTGGCCTTTGGGACTTAAGGTGGTGGGAAATACACAATTTTGAATTGTTACCAGAACTGGAGGTTGGGGGAAATCTTTTGTTAGAGAAATGTTTGGCTACGGCTAATCTAAACGTTGATTTTTCGAACTTTGATTAGCTTTCTTCTCACTTTGTGATGTATCTACAGCTACAGCCGCTGAAACCGGGGTACAGGCTCAGGCCTCAGTGGCTAAGTAGCTGGGGGGAAGTGGGACTGGGTCTAAAAGGGGCTGCATGAAGGCTTGGATTGGCCGGCTGAAGGGCCAGAGGTTCCTCTAGTGCGCTCCTGCCAAGCAGTAAATTACTAGGCCAACTAAGTTGTCATTAGGTGGGGGGTCTGGGCTTAGCAGGGGCTGCCTGCAAGCTTGGAGTGTCCTGCTGCAAGGCCAGAGGATCCTTCAGTGAGCCCCTGCCCAGCAGTAAATTGCTAAGCCAACCATCTTGTCATAAAGTGTGGGGTTTGGGCCCAGCAGGTGCTGGCTGCAGACTCAGACTGGTCAGCTGCAAGGCCAGAGGATCCTCCAGCAAGCCCCTGCCCCATAGTAAATTACTAAGCCGACCAAGCTGCCAATAAAGAATTTTCCCTTCTGCATAGCTCCAGGAAGGCTCACCTGCCACTCCGTACAGAAAACCTGTCTGATAGGCTATACGGGGCCCCATGATTTCTAAAGGCAGCACTGACTAGAGCCCAGGAGGTAAAGAAGAAAAATCCCCCTAATGGGATACAGGTACCAAACAAAAATAGCTGACAGGGATGCCCTTCCCTATACTGTTCAAAAGTAAAAAAAAATGTGGCTTTAGCCATCCATTAAACCAAGCACTGAGCAAAGACATGATGCTATGCAGGATTTATATGTGTAGCAGATCAGACACGGTGGTCCTAGGGCAGGAATGTATTCATGTAGAATAAAGAGCTATATACTGTATCACATTATACAGTGGACAGATCACTAGAAGTGGTACTTTACCACAGATAGCAACAACAGCAGTGATGATTTCCTTAGAGACAAATAAAAACGATAGTACAGAGCAGAAAGCCACCAACTGTAAGTCATTAATGGTATTTAGCGTTGCACTCATGGCGTTCCGCTGATCATAAAAATGTCCTTTCTTGTGTTGTTTCAACCCCTGAAATGGACACCCAAGACTTAAATTCATTCGCGAAACATGTCGGTGAAAACCTTGCAAATTAATCTTGTGCTGGTAGAAAAATCAAAGGCTTGTTGCGAATTCTGTCCATGTACACAGCAAGTGGTCTTAGCCTTTCAGTCACTGCATGCATTGTGTATTCTTGCACACCACGTGTTCCTCTAATAATATTTCTTTTGGTAAAAATACTGGTAAATATATCTTAATTCATTTAGTGAAGGACAGAAAATTGACATTGATCCTGTACCACAATACCCCTATAGTACACATCCATACTGGTACTGTATTTGTAATGAGTGTGGCTCTTCCTTGTGTACAAAAAACCCAGATATCCAAACAATGAACATTGGGGTAAATGTCAAGTACAGAGGCCTATTCTCTGTCTCTGCCATTATATATAAGGTACATTAATGTGCGGCGGGGGGCCCAATGATGGCAGGCAATGCATAGAGACGAGGCCAGGGACAAGCCTAGTTGTCATGGGAATGCTATACAATATTTTAAGTGAATGCATGAACACTGACATATAGAAACGTTGTGCTGGGACTGGGATTTGCACGTATAACACGATACATACCACTCTTTTGTGTCCTACTTTGTTTACAGCAACAGATAACCAGTTTAACCCATTAAGAAAGTATGCATGTTTTCAGAGAGATAGAAAAAATAATAAAATCACCGTTGTTCGACCATTCACTTCAACAAAAAAAAAATCCCATAGAATTACATGTGAATTTAACATATTTATGCATGTTATTTACCTGTAAAAATCTCCCTTGTGTAGACATCCAAAAGCCCTGAGACTGATGCTGGGTGCCGCCATCTTGGATTTGATGTCAGCAGCCCCAGCAGACTCTCCACAGTACTCCTCTTCACTCTTTCCCAAGCAGTTACATAAAAAGGTATGTAGGGCCATGAGGAGCTGGGCCTGCACAGAGAGTGATTAGATACTCCCAGAAAAGGAGAGGGCTATGACCTTCATGAAGGGAGGGGGCTCTGCTAGGGTATTAACTCTCCTGGAGTAGTCACATTTTCTAGTAAGTTCAAATGCACATTGCAATGGAATAAGAAAAATGCATTTTGGGCATATTAAATGCATTCTATTTACCGCCTCTTACCAGGGCTGGTAGTATAGAGGAGGTATAGAGGAGGTATACTAGACTAGGAGTAAGGTCTCATAGTTTAGAGGAGGTAAACTAGACTCAGAGTAAGGGCTGATAGTCTGGAAAGTAACACAAGACTGGGTAAAGGCTGCTACTTTATATAAGAGATTTTAGATTCTGGTTAGAGTCTAAAGCAGGGGTAGGCAACCTGCGGCCCTCCAGCTGTTGCAAAACTACAAGTCCCATCATGCCTCTGGGAGTAATTGTACCCATCAGCCTTGCAATGCCTCATGGGAAATGTAGTTCCACAACAGCTGGAGTGCCACAGGTTGCCTACCCCTGGTCTAAAGGCTAGCACTTGGCATAAGGACCACTAGTCGCTGGGTAAGGCTGGTAGTCTGGAGGTGGAACATTAGGTTGTATGAACCGGCAGACTGGAGGAACACTAAACTGTGGGCAAGGGCTGTTACATAGAGTGCTAGAATATGGTAAAAGTGTATGTAGAACACAAACTTATTTTACTACGAAGGGAAGGGACGCATTCCGATGATATCACAAAATCCATACGTTTATTTGATAGACAGCACATACCATGTCCTTCAAACCCTCTGACATGTTTTACCCATCCAAGCTTAGTCATAGAGACTACGGGAAGCTTAATGCGGCAAGGTTCCGTGTTTCCTATAACAAACTTATTTTGTTTTGAATAGTAGTGAAAGAGTTAAAAACCCAAATCAGTTTTTTTTTACTTTCTGTGTCTTGCTGGGAAGGTTTCCCTTCACTTCCTATCCTGGTGCCATAGCAAGGAGATGATAGGAAATTTTGTGAGGGGAATTTTCATCTTAGTTGTCACCAAAACATCTGTCCCTAGTGGAAGATTTCCCCTCATCTCTTGCTCTGGTAGCACCTGACCATTTTGATTTTCCTCTTACTTTCTGTCTCAATGGCAATGGTCACCAGAAGAAATAGAAATGATAACTGTCCCCAGCAAGTACACAGACAGAGGTTCTTAGCCACTCTATCCAAAAGTGTAAAAAAATATTTTGCCTTTACATATACTTTAATAGTAAGCATTTCTCTCATGAAGATAGAAAGGCTATGTAGGTCTCCTTCCCCTTTAAATGGCAAGATGATCCACTCACCTATCTGGGCATCATATTAACAGCCAATGCGTGTGACCCATTTAAAGCTAATTTCCCACCTCTCCTACATGCAGTAAAAGAAGACTTAAAGACCTGGGGTAAGGTCCAATTTACTTGTTTAGGATGGATTAACATCCTAAAGATGAAGGTCCTTCCATAAAGTTTTTTTTTCAAATGGTCCCCATAAGAAGGCATATTTTCTTCAGACTTGTTGGGAATTTAGCACCTTTGACTGGAATTGTAAGCCTCAGCGCTTATCCTACGACCTTATGTATCGTACTAAGGTGACCGTAGGTCTGGGTCTTCCACACCATTCCTTATCAGGCTTACGCACTAATGCATATTGACAATTGGACTCATAATGTCCATGATAAACGTTGGGTTCCCCTGGAGAAAACCCTAGCTGGCCGTAATTTGGCACATGTACCCTGGCTTAACAGAGCCAATAGAGGGCTACCGGATTCCCTATCCCTGTTCTCTCAGGCTAGTAATCTGGGACAATCTTTGAACAAGAAACATAACTTAGCTCAATCCCCATCACCACTATTTCCGTTGAGTGGTTTCTCCTGGGGAATGGGTGGCAGTTTTCAAGTCCTGGGGGGAGGCCCACTGAGATTAGGTGCTTTCAGTTTATGAAGGGTTCTTAGCTGAAATCTCTATCGGATCTCAGACAAGTGTGGGGCACAACTCCAATGGATAGATGGAAATATATTCAACTGCACACTTTCTACAGGAGCCTGAGGAGGCTCACATTACTAATTTCTAGGCTATATAAATTATTGCTGGACCTCTCTCCCCACACGGTACCCTGCTCCATTAGGGAATGGGGAAAGGAATTTGGCCACAGGCTATTGGAAAGTAGAATAGATAAATTCACTGTATTGGCACACATTGGTATAGGGTCCTGGAGAAGTTATCCCTTGTATTTTCATTGGCATCCAAACTCTGTTGGAGAGGGTGTAGGCAGAAATGCACATTCTTACACCTTTGGTGGGATTGCCCCCTTCTTATACTGATTGGGAAGAAGTATGGTACCTGATTGTCAGTTACCCAACGTCAGTTAGGAGATGATCCTCTCCCAATACTATTCTATGACACGCATATGTCTGTGGGCTCTTATAAGTGACCATTGGTTCCCCACCTTCTGAATGCTGGTAAGAGTATTATACCACTACACTGGAAGTCCTTGGTGGTCCCTACAGTCAAAAAGTGGCTACTGAAGGTACAAGAAATACAGTGTGCAGAGGAGTGGAGGTATCAATGTTCAGGATAACTATCACATATTCTACAGTATCTGGGCTTTATGGAGAGATTTCAGTTCTTCTGATTTATAAACTCAACTAACACTATAATATGAGTTTACATGTGCAAGATTTTGGCCTACGCACATCCTCATAGCTCTAGGTTAGGCTGTGTGATACCACAGTTTTTCTTCTTATTCTCTTTCTAGGGAAGGATAGGGTTTTCTCGTCCCACTCCCCCTGTTTGCCCCTTCCTAACTTCTTGCTTCACCCACACTTCTTTCAAGCTTCTTCCTTTTTGAGGAATGCTAGATTGCGGATAAGAATTAGTAGGCTGTGAATAAAGACCTTCAGTTTGTAGGAGGAATGATAGATTTAAGATGAGGACTAGTAGTATACAGAAGGAGCATTAGAGGGTAGGTAAGGGCTGGTACAAGCATATAAGAAACACCAAACTGAAAATACTGGCAGACCATGAGCCTATCATTGCACAGTTTACGTAACTTTTAAGCAAACACACAAACACATCATTCATCTTCAAGACATACTTTACACAATTCTGCGTCCTTAGTCACACAAACTACTATCCTTGCAGCTCTTTCTAGAACATAAACATCCATTTCAACACCAAATCTGCCAGGAAATGTCTAAATATAAAACAACTTTTTTTTTTGTTAACTATGTTAGACTTTGAGGGTGATATTGTTGGAGTAAGTGCAGTGAAGAGCATTTACTGAAATGGCAATGAGCATGTTGACATCTTACTGATTTCTCCCAATGTGTGTCTGCTTGCAAAATGGTATACAAATGTGGTCACAGGAAATGAGGGTCACACAAGCGGGGATGCCAGATGCTGCCAACAGAACTGCATGGAACGAGAAGTCTCCACCAAGCATTGGAAGGAAGACCTCGGGAGTCTCATGGGCTGGTCGGTAAAAATGCTTTTGCTAAATGGAAGTGAGGAAGCTTAAAACTGTTGGCTTTCGCCTACCGTACCAAGATCAGTCTTAAGATCTGTTGGCAGACTTAACTTTCTTGATCCTTTAACTGAAACAACAGAAAAAGGAGAAAGGTCATTATTTAATGCCAAGGAAAATCCCAGAACAAAAAAAAAAGACATTCTGTTGGGGGAAAAAATACGGCTGCAGGACACACAGAGGGGAAAACAAGACCACCCATATCACATCAACACAATTGGTTTCCATCGGGCACAAGCATTAGAAGGTCATGCAGCCTCCACGGGCACATTGCCTATCGACTCTGTCAAAGCAACTTGAGTACTTGGCTTTTATATCCACAGGGCTGTAGATACAACTTCATGTTACATTTGCTTGAGAGCTATAAGAAACACCTCCTCGATGCACCTCTGACCTTGGGTTATGGATGGCTGGGAGCTGAAATCTATAAAAAGAAGCCTCTAATGGTTGCTATAGCATGAGATGCTGGATAGAGGTCGGGCCATGTTAAAGCTGTCTATGAGGCTGCTTTACTTTTGCAAAGTGAGTGTCTTCTTTTTTTTTTCTTTGTTCTGATTGAACAATGGCAGTAGTAGAAGAATATATAGAGCTGTAAATGTTAATGCAGAGCCTGACATTCTTCCATAGCAGTAAAACATTTTTTAATACACTGTGAAGAAAAGCACTTTAGGGACTTTACATTTCCTTCGATCCACAAAGGGATTCGGCTTAACTCACCCTTCAGACTGCGTAACATAGAATGAAAGATAACGACAGGTTAATTTTATTTACCAGGTGATGGATAAATCATGCTGATTGAAATTGCACTGCCCTTAAAAGGATACTCAATCCAAAACCGATTGTTTAACTTTTGCTGGTGGCTTTTGGACACTGGAAGGGAGCAGAATATCCTCCAGCAAAGATCTTTCAGGTTTTTAGCTTCTCTCTACTTACCCGAAACAGCAAGAGTTGTAACAGAACTTTGGGTCAACAATGGAGTATAGGTTTGCATTCAGTTGTACACAGGAAGGGGCAAGGGAAATTTTCTTGCCTTCCTATAAAACAAGAAGGATGCTGAGGTTCTTTGGGAAATCGGGACAATGTCTGTGACTGTAAGGCTCCAACCAGCAGCTATACATAGTCATACCCAGTGTTGCCAGCTGGCAGTATTTTTACTGACAGCCAGTAAAAAACGGGCACTTTTCTCCTGCCAGTAAAAGCAAGGGTGGAGCTGTGTGCTGACTTTATCGCATCCCCACCAATCCCACAAGTGCAGGTTTGGAGAATGATTGAAAGGAGCGCCTGGAATCCAGTGAAAGTTGTTTTGAAGGGGCATGACTTAAAAAGGTTTGCTGATTAGCATCCGATCAGCGGTCTCAGCTGACCGGTGTGTTCTGATGGGGAGGCCATCTCCCTGTCAGAACACAATAGCTCAGCGGGGAGGTCGCTGTACTAACATTTGGATAGTTAGTACAGCGGCTCCTCCTGAGCTCTTCAGATTTTTTTAGTTCAGCCCGCAGGGTTGTAGTGTGTACCAGGCTTATGTTTACACTTGTAGTTGGAGGGGGGGGGGGGGGATGATAAGAATCGCTCCCCCTAAGTTGATAAGGCAACTATACAGGGGTATACACATGCCACAGTTGTCATGTTTTACATTGTGCCAAGGTAAAACTTAGCCACGTTGTCACGTTCAGTACTGCAAGTACTTCAAGTGAATGGGGCCACGCCGAAACCCATTTACTGAGGGCACTGCGGTCTCTTAGGGGTGGGGAGGTGACAGAATATCACCTGTCAACCACCCTCTGAAGATCGGCCCATCATGGATCAATCTTCAGAAGGCTAATGCAAATGTCAACAGGCCCTATGTGGAGTACTAAAACTAGAAAAAAAAAAAACCATAAGCACACAAATGTACCAGAAGCCAGTCCATTCACAAAATATATCTGATGTCCATCAAAAACGATAACTTGCAATGGGCTGTGCACCACTTCCAGTAAGCTCCTCATGTGGATCCGGGGCGAATACCTCACAACATGTAAAAGAATATAGACAGGCCCTGTCTATCTTCTTGTACATATTCTGAGGAGCAGAACTACTGTACATCTTCTAATCTTCTGTATGCTTTGAACCAATATCAACTACATGACCTTAGGTCTGGACTGTGGACACCTGACCACCACAACTATACTATATGAGCTTGTTGGACATCCAGTCCCCACCGCCTTTCCTCCCCAATGGGCACAAAATCTTGCTGTTACAGCAGAAAATGGCTATTCAGACAAAGGAGCATTGGTGATGTCAGGTACTGATGTTGGATGAGAAGCCCAAAACCATGGCCTTTTTTATGGAAATGCCACCCTCCCCCCCAATAGCCATTTGTGGCTTTAACAGCATTCACTCTTCTGGATGGAAAGTCAGGCCTGGAGGAAAAATACAGAAGGAATAGATGGAGAGACAGCATGACTGCTGATTTTGTACGTTTTCCCACTGACAAAGAAACGATCAGTCTATAATTTTAACGATAGATTTATTTTAACAGTAAGAGACAGAACAACAAAGATATCCAGAAAAATGCATTTCAAAAAAAGTTATAAATTGATTTGCATTTTAATGAGTGAAAAAAGTATTTGATCCCCTATCAGTCAGCAAGATTTCTGGCTCCCAGGTGTCTTCTATACAGGTAACA
The DNA here is from genome assembly GCA_018402905.1 of Glandirana rugosa. Taxonomy (NCBI): domain Eukaryota; kingdom Metazoa; phylum Chordata; class Amphibia; order Anura; family Ranidae; genus Glandirana; species Glandirana rugosa. The sequence continues at coordinate 49,973 of BLSH010235153.1, read as the reverse complement.
AGCTGAGATTAGGAGTTCTCTCTTAAAGGGACACCTGTCCACAGAAGCAATCAATCAGATTCCAATCTCTCCACCATGGCCAAGACCAGAGAGCTGTCCAAGGATGTTGGGGAGAAGATTGTAGACCTACACGAGGCTGGAATGGGCTACAAGACCATCGCCAAGCAGCTTGGTGAGAGGGTGACAACAGTTGGTGTGATTATTTGCAAATGGAAGAAACACAAAATAACTGTCAATCTCCCTCGGTCTGGGGCTCCATGGAAGGTCTCACCTCATGGAGTTTCAATGATCATGAGAGCGGTGAGGAATCAGCCCAGAACTACACGGGAGACTCTTGTCAATGATCTCAAGGCAGCTGGGACCATCGTCACCAAGAAAACAATTGGTAACACTGCACCGTGAAAGACTGAAATCCTGCAGCAGCCGCAAGGTCCCAATGTTCAAGAAAGCACATGGACAGTCCATCTGAAGTTTGCTAATGAACATCTGAATGATACAGAGGAGAACTGGGTGAAAGGGTTGTGGTCAGATGAGACCAAAATCAAGCTCTTTGGCATCAACTCAACTCGCCGTGTTTGGAGGAGGAGGAATGCTGCCCATGACCCCAAGAACACCATCCCCACAGTTATACATGGAAGTGGAAATATTATGCTTTGGGGGTGTTTTTCTGCTAAGGAAACAGGACAACTTCACTGCATCAAAGGGACAATGGACAGGGCCGTGTACAATCAAATCTTGGGTGAAAACCTCCTTCCCTCAGCCAGGGCATTAAAAATGGGTCATGGATGGGTATCCCAGCATGCCAATTACCCAAAACACACGGCCAAGGCAACAAAGGAGTGGCTCAAGAAGAAGCACATTAAGGTCCTGGAGTGGCCTAGCCAGTCTCCAGACCTTAATCCCATAGAAAATATCGTGGAGGGAGCTGAATGCTCGAGTTACTAAACGTCAGCCTCGAAACCTTAATGACTTGGAGATGATCTGCAAAGAGGAGTGGGGCAAAATCCCTCAAGAGATGTCTGCAAACCTGGTGGCCAACTACAAGAAACGTCTGACCTCTGATTGCCGACAAGGGTTTTGCCACCAAGTTATGTTTTGTGAAGGGGTCAAATATTTATTTCACTCATTAAAATGCAAATCAATTTATAACTTTTTTGAAATGCGTTTTTCTGGATTTTTTTGTTGTTATTCTGTCTCTCACTGTTAAAATAAACCGACCATGAATTACCGCGAACTGCTTTTTACAGGTTTTCACAATTCAGACATCTATTATATGCTCAGTTTGGTACCTATGAAACGAACTTCTCATAATACACTCTAATAGGGGTACTTCAATCTCAGAGCCCTAAGGGTCCTATCTCCACTCTTTATCTTTGTCTCTTGTCTGCCACCACCAGTGGGGTACCATTGGAGGCGCGTGCCAAATGGCAACTTCTAGTCCCTGATCTTAGTGACGAGGATTGAGAGGAGGCTTGCTCCGCCCACCTATTGGTATCACCTGCAGTTAACAACAAATTGATACATCTCTATATGCTTCATCAATCCTATCTAACCCCTGTTAGATTACATGCCATGCATCGTGTGTCTACTTCAGCATGTACCAGGTGTACTTCTCCACGTGCTGATTTCACCCATGTTATGTGGCTCTGTCCAGTAATAGTAAGGTACTGGCAGTGGGAGATGGTGATTCTGTCTGTTGTGTTGTCAATTCCTGTTCCATGTACCCCGTTAGTGTGTTTGCTGGGAGTTTTAGATGAAGATATGTAGCCTAGGCATACAAGAACTATGTAATTATCAACATTATTTATGGCCCATGAGGCAGGAGCACTTAAATGGATTTAACCCACGCCTCCATCCATACCTCAGTGGCTTAAGCTAGTAAACCAAGTATTACCATATGAAAAAATTATCTATGAACATCGGAGTTGTCCAAACAAACAGGGCCGGCCCTACCATGGGTCCCAGTGGGTCCATTGGACCCAGGCAGCACTTTGAGAGGGGCAGCAAATTGAATTACAGCTACCTCTCCTCTTCTATTTACCCAGCAAATTGAACCACAGTCGCCTTTCCTTCTCTTCTATTAACCCAGCAAATTGACGACCAATATTTTTTTCCCCAGCACTTTTGTGTATCATGATGATAACTTCCCCCGGGCTGCTCTGCCTGCCTCTATACTCCCCTAGCTTGCCCCTTGGAATTGAACATAATGGTATGTCATATAATTTTGTATATAGACAAGGCGCTGTTGCATGTAAATCTGACTTCCTGATAAATTAAACTTTAGTTTTAATTATCATGATATAAAATAATGGCTGTGGGGGCCTGTTTGGTGATTTTTTTTTTTTGGGGGGGTGGGCAGCATTTGATTCTTGGACCCAGGCAGCACAATGTCTTGGGCCAGCCCTGCAAACAAATATAATAAAGTGAGGGATGCCTGGTGTTCCTCTGCCCTTACTGTGTCCAGAGCGTGAACACGAGTTTGACAGCCTTACATATTGTCTCTGTATCATTACCTATGATTTTGTTTGACACTCTTCTCTTATTATGTTTGCCATGCTAGATAAAATGATTTATGCAGTATATAAATGTAAACTAAAGATCTCTGTGCAATGTGAATGCACCTATTTGCTCAATACGCTCATGTTGAGCGTCTATAATTACTGTCATTTTATTTGTATCTTTTTCAATAAAAAGAGTTAAAAAAAAAAAAAAATCTACCATTAAAATCAGAGACTGATCGTTTCTTTGTCAGTGGGCAAACGTACAAAATCAGCAGGGGGTTGAATACTTTTTTCTTCCACTCTCCTGGATGGAAAGGATTTACACAAGACGTTGTGCCCATTCAGGCAAAAGAGCATTGGTGATGTCAGGCACTGATGTTGGATGAGAAAAGCTTGCTTACAATTGGCATTCCAATTTATCCATAAGGGTACTCAGTAGGGTTGAGGTCAGAACTCTGGTCTCTCCACACCAACTTGGTTAAAGCGGTAGTAAACCCATCCATTTAACAGTTTAAAAACCAGCTACATTTCCGGCACGTGCCGGAAATGTAACACTGCCATTGGTTGTGCTCTAAACCAAACTGTCAAACCACCCAATGGTTTGACAGTTTGGTGTCTGTCTATCAGCTATGACAGTCTGGTGTCATAGCTGATCACATGGGCAGCATCATGGCAGTTGTAGATTAAACTGAGGCCAAGATGGCAGCTTCCTTGGCTGAAAATAATAGGAGGGTTTACTACCACTTTAAACCATATCTTTTGTGGAGCTAGGTTTGTACGCAGGGGCAAATTCCTGCTAGAAAAGGGCCTTCCCCTTGATGTAAGGTCAAAAATGTCTTTGTATGTTGTTGAAATTAACAGTACACTTTACTGGAAATTAAAAATTGGAGACGTACCCACTTTTGGCCATGAAGCATAGCACAGCAGGTGCGGGAGGAAAAAAGTATCTCTTGGCGGTTAGAACAGTTCCAGTAAATGTGTTTTTATCTCTGAATTTAGCTGTTTTAAGGCCGCGTGATTGATCTGTGTCGTTAGCGTTCCACAGAAGAACTTCTTCCTTGCTCTGCAGATAGGCTGTGATTATAATAAACACATTTTCATCCAGCCTTATCTCCAGTTAATACAGTCTGACTATCTCTACTTCTGCATGCACCAATGCCTCAAAGAGCAAAATCTTCATACATCCGATTATCAGGCTTTCCAGTCTGCCCACGCTGGATTTCAACTGTCACTTAGCATTTCACGTAGAGGGCCCTCTGCTCCCGTTACCGATTTTAAATCATGCCATACGGGCCCCTCTGCTGCCTTTAAGATATCACTTCCGGCAGCTCCCGGTCCTCGTGCCACCCTGCCAATAAATTATTCTGATTTTTTTTTTTTTGCTTTTAGCAATATTTTTGTTGGACTGAGTGAAAATGTAGTCATTATCCCGACGGATTTCTAAAAAAAAAGCCAATAATGCTGACGCATTTTACAAAGGTAAATCATTTACAGACAACGCATGTTTTTTTTTTGTATTGTGCTCATCAATCGCTGCCGCGATACATTGGACGGGCGAGGGCGTCTAATTGCTCCAAGTGGTAACCGCTTACATTAGTGACACTGGGAGCTCATTAACTGACCTACAAGTGGGCCAGATTACCAGGATGGAAATTAACGGTCAGCACTTGAGCTTCGAACCCCCATTGAGTGATGGCAACAGTTTAGACTAATAATATTAATTATGAGTGAAAATTGCTATTGCCATTAATGGGAGGCTGAAAAGGCGAGGCGTTTTTTTTTCCCCAGGCGGATGATGAAAGAGTTCTTGGTGGAAGTAAACGGCTCAGTTAATATGACTTATGGCTGCACTTTGTGGGTATTTTTAGAGTTATTACCATTTAAATGGATGATTAGACTGATGCAGAGAGCGGAGCCGGAATGAGACCCCGGCAATCTCTTAAGTGTAATAAAGTGCAGGACTTGTGGGGCTGAGCTTCGCGGGCATCCCATAATCTGGTCACCTATCATGATTAACTGCTGAGGCCATTATAATAAGAGTGCATCGGCCACCAACGCAGAGCGCAGCGTCCATTATTCACAGATCCTGGGTTCACCAGGAAACAGCTACGTTACATTAGGCAATTTTGTTATACGTAGGACTCCCGGCCTTTATACCGGATTTCTGTACTCATAGTTTACTAATGCTGCCTTCAACTGAGCGTTAGATCCAACTGTTAATATATGATAGATCCATCTGCATAAATCACCGTTAAAGTTTCCTGTAATAGTTTTCAATGGAACAATGTTGCTGTAGACAGAGGTGTAACTAGAACCTTCAGGGCCCCGGTGCAAGAAACTATGAAGGGCCCCCCGACCCCCGGCCAGGGCCCTTCCCACTGATCCTGGGGCCCTTTACTCCTATTACGGGTCCCTTTATTATGGTAGCGAGGGCCTTTCACAAGCTCTGCAGCGGGCCCCCTTTCTGCCATCTTCGGGCCGCTCCCATGGTGGTGAAATGCCAGGACCCAGTCGCAATTGCGACTTTTGCAATTCTGATAGTTCCCTCACTAGTGTCAGTAGTTTTTAATTTTTATTTTAATTTAATTTTTTTTTACCATTTCATTTTATTTATTTTACAATTAAATTTTTTTTTTTTTTTTTACTATTTTTTTTTTTAGGAGCTCTGTTGGGGGGGCTTTGATGAGATATCAGGGGGTCTAAACCAACCTCAGCCCTCAATCTCCATCTGTGTGGCCTCAGCTGCACAGAATGAATGGACAGGAATAGTCGAGTACCGCGCCTCCCATTCATTCAGAAACTGAAGTGTAGTAAAAACAGTTTACTATGCTTTAGTTATGAATGAACCAATTGGTACCAATCACTGACTCTGTCCATTCAGAAAAGTAAGGAGCTGATAAATGACAAATTTACCGACCCGTTCCCATCTTTCCATCATGACTCCTCTTCTACAGGAGAGGGGAAGACTTCTACTCAGTACTACCTTTCTACCCT
>BLSH010235153.1:2719-32683 GCA_018402905.1 Glandirana rugosa | reverse complement strand
AGTAACAAGAAACATATGTTCAGAACAAATTGATAGACAATACAGGAAACACTAGACTGGAATACTGGATATGACAGGGTAGGGAAAGAGAAGAACGTTCTACCAGAGGATAGTTTACATAATTTCATATAGATTTAAAACCTATGTCATTCCCTACGAATTTCGGGTCATGTGTGATTGTCAAAAAAAACAAGTTGGGTCGCCCCTCCTTCGTGGGAGCCCTCCTCTAGGAGATGATTTACAGTCTAACAACAACCCTATGTTACCCAAGAGGACGGGTAGCAGGTCACGTGTATTCTTTTGTAAGGACAAAATCCTTACCCATATTTTCCAAGATGTTGTATTGTAGATAGTCCAAGGGATGTTGGCACCATTGTAAATATATCCATCACTAAGGTTTTCCATTCCTAAAACAGGAATGTTTTCTTATGTGCACTGGACGATGGGCAGGAGAACCCATTGTATCCCAACAACAATCTGACATTTAGTAGAGGATCTCCTCCCGAGGGTGCTTCCTCCCCGCTGGGTTGAACAAAAAAAACTGTTAGTGTGTACTGGGCTTTAAGCATCCCTTACTGTATCCAAAATTTAGATATACTTTAATACATTTGATAGGAGACCATCTTGCAAGAAGAGAAAGGGATGGGACAGTATAGGTCATAAGGTCAGATCACAAAGGACATAACAGATAGTTAAACAAGACTTGTATACAAAGAACAATGATTATATCAGCACAGACATCATCCATAAAACAAGTCACAAACAGGTCACAGTGTATACACATAATTATCCTGCTACATCCGGCAGACACGTTGGTATCGTGGCATCACTGTGCGGTCTAGTACAACGTTCACAAAATAACAACAAGCCAGCAGACTGCTAGCTGAGCTCCATACGTTCCATAAGCCAACAACAGAAGAACCCATGCAGGAGAAATGTGTTTGAGGAAAAAAACACATTTCATAAGATATAAGGCAAACACAAGCACCAAGCTCTGCCGTCTGAGAACTTACTCTGATAGGAAGTTCGGATCCGTTTCGTTAAATCTGGGTAAAAATTAGACAGGCCACGCATGCAAAAGTTGTCTGTGGAGCATGCCAGAACATCAGCAGATCAGCAGCAGCAGCAGCAGCAGGCAGAGGGAAGAAAGAAAAACAAAGGTCTACGGTGAAAGAACGTGACGTTCATAGCGGCCGAGGTGACCACCCACCACCAGCGTGACAACCATCAGGTAACAGATCTTTGGGAACAACAGTGTGGATGTCAACAGTCGGACAGTTGAAGTTACAAATGAATTATCATGCGTCAATGACAAACAACTCCATGAAAGGGTCACTCTGGCCAAACATGTATTCCAATTATTGGTAGAGGCCAATGATTTCCTGTAAATAACCTTATGTCTCTAGTTGTCTCCAATGATGAGGTGTCGTTGCTTGGGTTTCTGGGCCACCTCACCTGCTGTGGCCTTTATTAGGACGTCACACTCTTCCTATTGGATGTTCAATTTATCTTATATTAGGGGCCTGCAACAGAAGTAGTGGGGACTCCTAAAGGTGGAGGCATGCACACAAAGATCTAACAGGAAGGAGGACAGGGAGATCTCTACAGTGAAGTCCCCAAAACTAAGAAGAGTCCTCCAGTCTGAAATCCAGTTTTAAGCGGCATGGCCTATTTAAATAAGAATTTGGCCAAGCTGTGGCAGTTGAGGAATTTTCATATGCTTAATGAATAAATAAACTCTACAACATGCCCTCACTGAACTCTGCAGCTGCAGGCACTGCGGATCAATTAATCCTCAAAGTCCACAGCTGAAGCACTAAAAGTTGTTCAAGTCTTTACTCTCAGCAGCTCAGCCTGCCCCCCTCCCAATAGTTTTCAATATCACTTTAGGAAAGATCCCAGATTGCTAGGTTGTCAGTCTGGGCCACCTGTCATAGCTATTATGAGAAGTTTCAATCACATATCTGCACTATAAAGCCGGCAATAAAATGAGCAAAAATCCCTCCCACTGAGCCATTGTGTCCTCCCATTGAGGTAGCGGGGGGAGCCGCCCCCCTTCCCCCTTGGGAGAACATAGTGATTACCGCTAGAGGCTCTAACAGCTGCTAGCAATAATCGTATGTAAAATCCGGCAGCCTGGTTGTACCCAAATTGATCAATCTATCAGCCTGCCAGATGACACGCCTGCCCATACATGGTTTGAATCTCAGGTGGTCCCTATTGCAACGGCCGAGATTTGAACCATCTATGGCTGGCTTTAAGAGCATATTGGAGCCCAAAGGAGATAAAGGCAGCACTCCAAACTTTCCATACTATTAAATTGTATGTCCTGTCAAATGTTATATATTTTTTAAGTTTAGGCAAGCAGAAGGCATTTTCAGGAGGTAAATGATGGCAGCCTATGGTTGTTAGCCAGTACAGCCTTCCTTTAGGACAGTGCTCCTCAACTCCTGTCCTCAGGACCCACCAACAGGCCAGATTTTCAGTATTACCTTGGGGGATGCAGACTAGAATACTGCAATCACTGAGCAGCAAATGATATCACCTGTGATGTATTTCAGTTATCCTGCAAACCTGGCCTGTTAGTGGGTCCTGAGGACGGGAGTTGAGAACCACTGCTTTAGGATAATGTGTGCTTGCTGATCAAGTCACTCCTGTTATAAATAAATGGTGTGTGCCTTACTGGGGTATATTAGTAGTTAAGGAATGTATTTTTTTAACACTTTTTTTCATTGGTAAGAGTTTGGGTTTTTTTTTTTAGCTATTCATGTTCCGCCATTACATTGAATCCACACTGATCTTTCCAAAAACAAAGTAAATATACATAAACATGAAGTAGAAACATGTAATGCAGGCAAGCTGTAAAATATGTCAGAACCACTGACTGCACCAATATGAGTGACGTCATCTCCAGACGATCCAACCATATCTTTACATCATCTCACGTTCTCACGTTCAAAGGAGGTCGTGTCATCTGCAGAGTGCGGACAGGGATACAGCCAAGGCGTGTCTGCCTTGTGAATAAACTTGCACACTTGGATTACTGCAGCATGAATGTCTATGCCACGAGGATTCTAAAGAACAATTACTTAGCAGTCAATAGATGCCTTGACCCATTTTATGGTGATTGGATTCATGTGTCTGGGCTACATTTGGAGATATAAATGCTGGGATTTGTTTCTAACAAGTCTTGTGTGACGATTTATGGGACGGTCCATTTCTGTTCCAGCATGACTTGACCCCTGTGCACAAAGTCATGGTGTGACCAGTTTGGTGAGGAGGAACTGGAATGTCTTGTGTAGAGCCCTGACCTCAACACTACTCAACACCTTTGGGATGAATTGATGAACACCAATGGCAAGTCAGGTCTTTTTATGCAACATGAGTACCTGACCTCACAAATGGGTACAAATTCCCACAGACACTCCAAAGTCTTGTGGGAAGTGTTCCCAGAAAAGTGAAGAATGTTAAAGTCACAAAGAGGGGGGTATTCCATATTAATGCCCAAGGTTTTGAAATTGGATACCCAACGCACTGGAAAATCCAACTGCTTTCTAAAAGACTTCTTGGTCATTACTCCTACAATATATCACACTGTGTAAACCACTGGGAGTTGACACAACAAAAAGTGACCAGATGGTACCTCACTCTCCTTCGCTTACCCCAATTCTCTCGGACAGGAACTCCCCATTGCTGACGTGGCTGTGGCAAAATTGGCAACTTACTACACATATTCTGGGCATGCAAAAACTTAAGAAGCTTCTGGAGGAGCGTGTTCCATCTTCCCTCCAATGCCACAGGAATTCTTACTGATCCCAAGCCGGCCCTAGCAATTTTGAACATAGGCCTAGATGAATCCCCCCCCCCCACGAGTTTTGGAAGGTGGTATCCAGTATACTACTTGTTGCTAGACTTGTCATAACGAAACACTGGAAGAGAGAGATGGCGCCAAAATTGTCAATTGTACAATCGCATTACTCCCTTGAAAAATGATTAGCCGTAAGGAATAATTCATTGACACCCTTTGAAAAGGCTTGGCTCCCATGGACTCATTGGTTTCCCTAAAGTAACTGATTATTATATTTTGACGTTCTGTTGCAGTTCCTGTATTGTATAGTATTATGACTTGGGATACTACTTTTTCCCTGCGAGGCGTATTACCTTGTTGTTGTTTTATTTCTCTTCTTTACTCTGCACTACCTGCAGTTGCAGGACCTTTTTTTAACTCAAATAAAAACTATTGCAATCAAAGACTTCTTGGTGCTGTTCCTGGTTTCGAGTGATTTTTTTTTAAATTGCAATTATTCTTTATATAAGGTCCATAAAGACATGGATGAGCGAGTCCTGGTGCTGTTCCTGTTTTCGCTTGTTTTTTTAAAAAATTGCAATTGCTCTTTATATAAGGTCCATAAAGACATGGATGAACATGTGGACAGCCTTCCCAGAAGAGTTGAAGCTGTTAAGTTATAGCTGCAAAGGGTGGGCCAACTCAATATTGAACCCTACGGACTAAGACTGGGATGCGATTAAAGTTCATGTGTGTGTAAGGCAGGTGTCCCAATACTTTTGACAATAAATGTGTATATATGTAAATGCTGAGTAAATTGACGGCGCTATATACAGGTGCATCTCAGAAAATTAGAATATCATCAAAAAGTTCATTTATTTCAGTAATTCAGTTAAAAAAGTGAGACTTATATATTTTATATAGATGTGTTACAATGTTGGCTTAGTGAAAAGCCTGTCCATGAACAGTATAGGATGCACTCAGTACTTGGTCGGGGCTCCTTTTGCATGGATTCTTGCATCAATGCGGTGTGGCATGGAGGCGATCAGCCTGTGACACTGTTGAGGAGTTATGGAAGCCCAGGTTGCTTTGATAGCGACCTTCAGCTCGTCTGCATTGTATTGGTACTTTTGGCAGTGTCCTTCTGGAAAATGAAATCAGCATCTCCATAAAGCTGGTCAGCAAAGGGAAGCATGAAGAGCTCTAGAATTTCCTGCTAAAGGGCTGCGCTGACTTTGGACTTCATAAAACACAGTGGACCAACACCAGCAGATGACACGGCTCCCCAAATCATCACTGACTGTGGAAACTTCACACTGGACCTCATACAACTTGGATTCTGTGCCTCTCTATTCTTCCTCCACACTCTGGGACCGCGATTTCCAAATGAAATACAACATTTTCCAGTCAGTGATGATTTGGAGAGCCATGTCATCTGCTGGTGTTGGTCCACTGTGTTTTATCAAGTCCAAAGTCAGTGCAGCCCTTTAGCACAGGGTTTCTCAACCAGAGTTCCATGGAACCCCAGGGTTCCTCCAAAGGTTGCTAGGGGATCCTTGAGCAGTAAGCAATTTCTGCTTCTCGGATAAGTTCCCACTGACACCATTGGTCTTTTTAGTTCTCTGTAAGGGGGTAATTCTTCACAATGATCACAAATGTAAGGAGCATTCTTCCCACTGACCATGCCACTAATGTATCATGAGTTGTAGCTATAGTAAGTTTTTTTCTCAGTTCCCTGAGACCGGAAAGTTTTTTTTTTAAGGGTTCCTCCATGTTGAAAAGGTTGAGAAAGGCTGTTCTAGCAGGAAATTTCAGAGCTCTTCATGCTTCCCTCTGCTGACCAGCTTTATGGAGATGCTGATTTCATTTTCCAGCAGGACTTGGCACTGCCCCACACTGCCTAAACTACCAATACCTGGTCACATGATCATGGTATCACAGTGCTTAATTGACCAGTACACTCGCCTGACCTAAGCTCCATAGAGAATCTGTGGAATATTGTCAAGAGGAAGATGAAAGACACCAGACCTAACAATGCAGAGAGGCTGAAGGCCGCTATCAAAGCAACCTAGGCTTCCATAACACCTCAGCAGTGCCACAGGTTGATCACCTCCATGCCACGCCGCATTGATGCAGTAATTCATGCAAAAGGAGTCCTGACCAAGTATTGAGTGCATACTATACTGTAAATCAGGCGTAGGCAACCAGTAGCCCTCCAGCTGTTGTGAAACTACATTTCCCATGAGGCATTTCAAGGCTGGCAGTTACAATTACTCCAAGAGGCATGATGGGACTTGTAGTTCTGCAACAGCTGGAGGGCCCCAGGTTGCCTACCCCTGCTGTAAATGGACAGACTTCTCACTAAGCCAACATTTCTGTACTAAAAATCGTTTTTTTATTGGTCTTATGTAATACAGGCGGTCCCAGGGTTACAAACAAGATAGGGTCTGTAGGATTGTTCTTCAGTTGAATTTGTTTGTAAGTGGGAACAGGGACATTTTTTAAGTGTAGCTTCAGCCCAAAAAAATATTTTTAAGCTTTTTGGGTAGCATAGGGAAGGGGTAACACCCCTGTAATGTTTGTTTTGCTGTCTATGTTTCTGTTCAGAAGATTTCACCTCACTTCCTGTCTCAATGATAATTGAATTTTGAAAATTTTGGGTTGTTGTGGAAACAAAGATTGGTGATAAAGCATCAGTGGAGACATCTTTTTCCCATAATAACTCTTACAGGAGTGAATTTCCCTTCTTAGGGGGAGATTTCCTCTCACTTCCTGTTGTCTCCCTCCATTTGTAAGTCGGAGTTGTTTGTAAATCGAATGTTTGTAACTAGGGGACCGCCTTTATTCAAATTTTCTGAGATACTAAATGTTGGGTTGTCACTCGCTGTACGCCATAATCATCAAAATTAAAAGAAAGAAATGCTTGAAATATATCACTCTGTGTGTAACGCATCTATATAATATATAGGAGTTTCACTTATTGAATTGAATTATTGAAATAAATTAACTTTTTGATGATATTCTAATTTTATGAGATGCACCTGTACATACCTGTAATAATAAATAAGACAATACTTTGCTTCTCCTGTGCTTGGCTCCTGGGCCTCGAGGCTCCACCACTACAAAAGCCAGAGGAACCGTTGTCTGCTTTCTGTAAAGTGCAGCAAAAAAAAAAAAAAAATGGTACAGATCTGGGAAGTACAATGCCGGCTTCCTGAAATGTTCTACATTATCTGGGCTGCGTTTCCTGACATCTAATTAAAGCAGCATTTTCCTAGACAGATCTAATCAGCCTGCAGAGAATCTTGCGTCCTGTCCATTACATGAAGCAGATCTGTCGAAGTCGCATAAGCACAGGACCCTGATCGACAAATTCATCCTCATTCCTGTTTTTGTTTGTTCCCTCGCTTTGTTTTTTATTTTATTTTCTCTTTCATGGACAGAGACAGTGGAAAGGTTGCCTGCAGCACGGAGCCAGGCACCTCTGACCTGATAAGATTCATGCGCTTTCGGTTCACGTGTCAGGAAGATGGCTCTGGGCTGAGCACGGAAAGGCCTGGGAGTTCGATTAACAGAAACCCAGAACAGCTGAGAGATTCATGGCCTATTCTGCTGGAGGAAGCCTGAGCCTTCACTGTGCTGGGGGATATGACTCTTCCTGGTTCAACGCAGATTAACAAGAGGCATTCATCCGAGTGTTTACATGGAAATATGAGCAAATACCAGAACAATACGATGATAGGCATTGCCTAAAGTTTACGGGTGGTTTATTTATTTATTTATTTATTTCAGGTACTTCTATATCGCTGTCAATTTACACAGCGCTTTACATATATATTGTACATTCACATCAGTCCCTGCCCTCAAGGAGCTTACAATCTAAGGTCCCTAACTCACATTCATACATATACTAGGGCCAATTTAGACAGAATCCAATTAACCTACCAGCATGTCTGGGAGGGCATCCAAGTGTCTGGAGTGTGGGAGGAAACCGGAGTACCCGGAGGAAACACACGCAGGCACAGGGAGAACATGCAAACTCCAGGCAGGTAGTGTTGTGGTTGGGATTCGAACCAGCGACCCTTTTGCTGCTAGGCGAAAGTGCTAATCACTACACCACTATGCCGCCCGGGTGTATTAATCTATTATTAAAGTGAAACTATAATCTATACAGCCATGGCCAAAAATATTGGCAACCCTGCATTTTAGGTAATGCACCACTTTGTTGCAATTACAAATGTTTAGGCATTCTCATGTTTATTTCTTTTGTTTGTATTGGTATGACACAAAAGTGGAGAAACAGAAAGCCAAATCTGGCACATTCCACGCAAAACTCCAAAAGTCTGGCCAAAATGATTGGCACCTTCTGAAAATTGTAAGAAATAATTGCATTCCAAGTTTGCGAAGTTCCTGTAATTTGTATTTAAACTCACCTGTATATCACAATAAACTCACAATATAGAAATCACGCCGGCAACGAGTTAAAGCGTTTGTTAACCCCCCCAAAAAAAAAAAATGCTGCTCCTGTCTCTTTAATGTGCAATTAGCAGCATGGTGCTTTTGCTTTTTAAATTATCCCTCTGTATCCCCTAAAAAACTTGTTTAACAATGTCAGGTCATGACCTCCCTGTGTACTGACTCCCCTTGTATATTGCTTATCCTGAGAGCCCCGTAGTCTATGCAGGCTATGTCACTCCCAGCTCTGCTATTTCCTGTGGTGCCTGTCTTCAACTCCCCCCTCCTCCCCTCCTCCCTCTTCCTCCTAGCTTCTCCTCTCTGCTCTCATAATTAACTCTAAAAGCTCCTATTTCCTCTGTATTAGAAGAATAAGTTCCCTGTGTCAGTGTTATATCAGAAATATTCTTATCTGTATAGATAACACAGCACGGCTCTATCTCCAGCTGACGTCAGCAGCAGTGCTCAGCCCACCAGGGCCGCCATCAGTGGGGTACAGGCAGTATTGTTGTAAGGGACCCCAGTGTCTCAAGGGGCCCTTACAACAAAGATTTTATCAGTCTTTAACATTGGAGTCTATGGGATGGGGACACCCGGTTTGGGAACACCGTTCTCCCGAACCATAGCCGATAAAAATACCAAAAACTTGGATCACATGGAGAGGGCCCCCTGGACAACAACTGGTCCAAGTTTGGGACCTCCAGCATCTATGGTTCGGCCGTACCGGGTCCTCAAAGTGACCTTTCTGTTGTGTGTCTCGGTATGCCACATGGACAGGGCCGGCCCTACCATGGGTCCCAGTGGGTTCATTGTACCCAGGCAGCACTTTGAGAGGGGCAGCAAACTGAATCACAGCCGCCTCTCCTTCTCTTCTATTTAACCAGCAAATTGACGACCAAGATTTTTGTTGCAGAAGTTTTGTGTGTCATAATGACAACTGCCTCCCCGGGCCGCTCCACCTGCCCCTATACTACCCTAGCCTGTCTATATACTGCCCTAGCCTGTCTATATACTACCCAAGCCTGTCTATATACTACCCCAGCCTGTCTATATACTACCCCAGCCTGTCTATAAACTACCCCAGCCTGTCTATATACTACCCTAGCCTGTCTATATACTACCCAAGCCTGTCTATATACTACCCCAGCCTGTCTATAAACTACCCCAGCCTGTCTATATACTACCCTAGCCTGTCTATATACTGCCCCAGCCTGTCTATATACTACCCTAGCCTGTCCTTATACTACCCTAGCCTGTCCATATACTATCCTAGCCTGTCCCTATACTACCCTAGCCTGTCTATATACTGCCCCAGCCTGTCTATATACTACCCTAGCCTGTCTATATACTACCCTAGCCTGTCCATATACTACCCTAGCCTGTCCCTATACTACCCTAGCCTGCTCCAATACTACCCTAGTCTTGTCCATATACTACCCTAGCCTGTCCATATAGTACCCTAGCCTGTCCATATACTACTGTAGGCCACCCCTATACTGCCCTAGCCCTCCCCTTGGAATTGAACATAATGGTATGTCATATAATTTTGCATATAGCCAAGGTGCTGTTGCATGTAATTCTGTATTAAAAAAACAAAAAAAAAGGTTTTTCATATTTTTTTATAAAATTTTGCAAACAAGTACTTTTTCTCCTTCACTAATGGGCACTGATAAGGTGGCACTGATGGGCTGCACTGATGGGTGGCACTGATAGGTGGCACGGAGAGGTGGCACTGATGGGTGGCACTGATAAGGAGGCACTGATGCGCACTGATTGACAAGCACTGAAAGTACGAAAAACCCCACTCAGGGCTAGCTAGGGTCTACTCACATTCCAAGCAGGCTCTCACGACTCAGGTGCAATGCTGCATCAATAGATGAGAGAAGTTAAGAAAGGCTGGACACCTGCACTCCGATAACACCTTTAGTGTCCGAATAAAAAATCCATACATTCACTAAGAATCACGATACATAGTGGGGTCGAGGCACTGGCTACCACATTTAACACCAAAACGGGGTGCTTACTCATAGCCTGAGGCTGACTGATTAGCAGTACTGATGGGCACTGATAGATGGCACTGGTGGGCATGGATTTGCAGCACTGGAGGGCACTTAGGGGACCGATGCCCCTAACAGAAGCCGGTTACTGGCTTTATTCTTTTATTTATGCTGTCAAAAAAAACGTAACCGGCTTCTGTTTACTTCCATGATCAGCTGTCATTTGCTGACAGCTGATCACATGGTAAAGGGCCCGATGTGATTGGCCCCTTACCCTGCTCTGTGATCAAAGAGCACGCCAGGCATGCGCCCCCTGGGACCTGCGGGCGGCACGAGAATGGGAGGACGTACTTGGACTCCCTCTCGGCATTTGAGGTCCGCGCTGTAGCCATCTTTCGGCTATAGTGCAGACATCAAGTGGTTAATGAAAAGAATACAGGCTTTGCTGCTTCAGGCACTGGATGTCTTGACTGTGTGACCACCTTGATCGTGTGCATGGCATTATGAAATCTGAAGACTACCAAAGAATTCTGGGGTGCAAAGTAGGGCCATTGTCAGAAAGTTGGATCTCCGTCAGAGGTCATGGGTCTTACAGCAAGACAATGACCCAAAGCACACGTCAAAAAGCACCCATAAATGGCTTAAAGAGGAAGTAAACTCCCCTGCTCAAATGCTCCTTCTTGATACAGCCAGCATGAGAAAGCTTCTCTTAAAGTGGTTGTCAACCCGTGAGAACCAATTTAACCTACAGGTAAGCCTATAATCAGGCTTACTTGTAGGCTCCCTGCATATCTCCTAAACTTGCACGGTTTAGGAGATATATACTGTTATTGCCGACGTCATTTCGGCACATGCGGAGTGAAGAAACAGCCTCCATGCCGTTTCTTCACTTCGTTCGTGCGGTGACTGGCGGCTCTCAAGTGCATGCACAGGAGTGACGTCGCGCGACTCCGGCCAGTCACAGACCTGGAGTCGCGGCCCCAGAAGGAAGAGGGGCTGAAGATAGAAGCTGCCTGCACAGGGGACACTGCAGGTAAGTGACACATAATGGGCTAATATGCGATGCATGGTAACCCATTATGCTTCTACTTTGCAGGGGAATATAGAGGACGTAAACCCCATCAGGGTTTACTTCCTCTTTAACATTCTACATCACAGGTTTCAAACTAGTAGCCCTCTAGCTGTCATGAAACTACAATTCCCATGAGGCATTGCAAGGCTGACAGTTACAGCCGTGACTTCCAGAGGCAGAGGCATGATGGGACTTGTAGTTCCGCAACAGCTGGAGGGCAGCCAGTTTGACACCCCTGTTCTACATTATTATTTGCCCCTTTAGATGTTTCCTACTTTGATTCCATGTTGATTCTAAATTCTTCCTTCCCAGCCGAAGCTGATGCCATGGTCTTCCACGTTTGCAGTGCAGTGTGCTTCCGCCCTTTCTGTCTGTCAGAGCCATAATCTCGCGCGTGCGCAGTAAATAGGCAATCTCCTCCTTGTTGTGAATGGACCTGTAGTCTCGCGCTGCCGATGCTGCAGAGAGGAGATCACGGAGCCAATGGCATATTAATGAATGGACTGACACGAATAGCGTGCCGTGAACAGAGGAGGATGGACGCATGCGCCCATGACGTCATGAAATGGAACAACGGACGATTACTAGAAAACTGAGAAGGTTAGGATCCAATCACACACAGCGATTTGTATAGCTTTTAGTAATGGTTAAAATGGGGAAAATGTATCAGGGAGAGTTTACTTCCACTTTAAGGCAAAGCGCTGGAGAGTCCAGATCTAAATCCCATGCAGTGCCTGTGGAGAGATCTCAAAACAGCAGTTGGGAAAAGGAATCCTTCCAATCTGAGAGACCTGGAGCAGCTGGTGAAAGGAACCCACTGATGGTTACAGGAAGCCATTGATTTCAGTTATTTTTTTCCAAGGGATTCTCTACCAAATATTAAACTGAGAGCGCCAATAATTGTGTCCAGTCCATTTTTGGATTTTTGCGTGGAATGTGTCAGATTTGGCTTTTTGCTTCTCCACTTTTTTTTGTGTCATACCAATACAAACAAAAGAAATAAACATGAGAACCCCTAAACATTTGCAATTGCAACAATTTTCTGCGCAAAGTGATGCATTACCTGGCAGAAATGGGTGTCAATATTTTTGGCCATGGCTGTATAAAAAGTATTCATACCCCTTGAAATTTCCCACATTTTGTCATGTTACAACCAAAAAAGAAAAATTTATTTTATTGGGATTTTATGTGCTAGACCGACACAAAGTTGCACATAATTGTGAAATGGAAGGAAAATTATAATTGGTCTTTAATATTTTTTACAAATAAATATGTGAAAAGTGTAGGGGGCATTTGTATAGCGCCCTCCTGAGTCAATACTTTGTAGAACTGCCTTTCCCTGCAATTACAGCTGCAAGTCTTTTTGGGGAAGTCTCTGCCAGCTTTGCCCATCTAGAGAGGACATTTTTGCCCATTCTTCTTTGCAGAATACCCCAAGCTCTGTCAGATTGGATGGAGAGCATCTGTGAACAGCAATTTTCAAGTCTTGCCACAGATTCTCAATTGGATTTAGGTCTGGACTGTGACTGGGCCATTCTAACACATGAATATGCTTTGATCTAAACCATTCCATTGTAGCTCTGGCTGTATGTTTAGGGTCGTTGCCCTGCTGGAAGGTGAACCTCCGCCCCGGTCTCAAGTCTTTTGCAGACTCTAACAGGTTTTCTTCTAAGATTGCCCTGTATTTGGCTCCATCCATCTTCCCATCAACTCTGACCAGCTTCCCTGTCCCTGCTGAAGAAAAGCATCCCCACAACATGAAGCTGCCACCACCATGTTTCACGGTGGGGATGGTGTGTTCAGGGTGATGTGCAGTGTTAGTTTTCCGACACACATAGCGTTTTGCTTTTAGGCCATAAAGTTCAATTTTGGTCTCATCTGACCAGAGACCCTTCTTCCACATTTGCTGTGTCCCCCACATGGCTTCTCGCAAACTGCAAACAGGACCCCTTATGGCTTTTCTTTCACCAATGGCTTTCTTCTTGCCACTCTTCCATAAAGGGCAGATTTGTGGAATGCACGACTAATAGTTGTTCTGTGGACAGATTCTCCCACCTGAGCTGTGCATCTCTGCAGCTCTCTGATGAATGCTCTCCTTGCCCGGCCGGTCAGTTTAGGTGGACGGCCATGTCTTGGTAGGTTTGCAGTTTTGTCATACTCTTTCCATTTTCCGATGATGGATTGAACAGAGCTCCGTGAGATGTTCAAAGCTTGGGGTATTTTTTTATAACCCAACCCTGCTTTAATCTTCTCCTCAACTTTATCCCTGACCTGTCTGGTGTGTTCCTTGGCCTTTATGATGCTGTTTGTTCACTAAGGTTCTCTAACAAACCTCCGACGGCTTCACAGAACAGCTGTATTTATACTGAGATTATATTAAACACAGGTGGACTCTATTTACTTATTAGGTGACTTCTGAAGGCAATTGGTTCCAGGGGTATCAGAGTAAACTAAAGGGGGCTGAATACAAATGCCCCCCACACTTTTCAGATATTTATCTGTGAAAAATTTTGAAAACCATTAATCATTTTTCTTCCACTTCACAATTATGCGCCACTTTGTGTTTTTGGATGTAACATGACAAAATGTGCAAAATTGTGAGGGGTGTGAATACTTTTACAGGGCACTGTATCCAAATGCATTCTATGCATTAAGATAAAAAAAAATCTGTGTTCAGCAGCCTCCCTGATTCTTACCTGAGCCCCATCTGAAAACAGCGATGTTGCACAAAAGCCACGAAGTCTGGGGATTCTCACTCCTCACTGGCCATTGGCTCCCACTGCTGTCAATCAAAGTCAGTCAGGCAGTGAGGAGAGAGAGGGGGCGAGGCCGAGCCACAGTTCCATGTCTGAATGGACACGCAGAGCAGTGGCTCGGCTTGGGTACCCCCATGGCAAGCTGCTTGTTGTGGGGGCACTCGGCAGGAGCCAGAAGCATCGGTGAGTGACCCGAGAAGAGGAGGATCAGCGCTGCTCTGTGCAAAACCATTACACAGAGCATGTAAGTAGAACACGTTTATTATTTTTAAACTACATAAAACAAGACTTTAATATCAATTTAAAGCAGAATTAAACCCTCCTATCCTTTACAGCCAAGGAAGTTGCTTCTGTTAAATCTGCAACTGCCATGGTGCTGCACATGTGATCAGTTATAACACCAGCTATTTGATGGTTTGACAGTTTGCTTGAGTACACAAGCAAATGTGACAGTTAGCAATCAGGACATTCCAGGTATGTAACTGTTTTTTGAAACCGTTAAGTTGACGGTTAATGATTTACTGCTGCTCAGGGGCTCTAGGCTTCAGCAAAATGGCGGCCTCCAGGAAGAAGAAACAGGAGGCAATTTACAGCACACACTGCAGTATGTTCCTTGCTAAAGAACATTATTTTTTATAAAGTTTTTATGGGAAAAGTTCTACTTGTAGACATCTGCGCGGTTATTTTTTATATACATAGACCCCTATATGTGAATGTTTAGGAAAGCCTTGTTGAATACCGGAGAAGCACTTACAAAATTGTAAATTCATGAAAATCTATTCTGTATGCTATTTAAAAAAAAAAAAGACATTTGGTTTCAATGATCAACTGGCTGCCAAAATTACACAAAAGACGGCTAGCAAAAAATCTATAAGAGCCAGCTGCCAAAATTCAACAAAAGCCAGCTGCCAAAATTCTACAAAAGCCAGCTGCCAAAATTCAACAAAAGCCGGCTGCCAAAATTCAACAAAAGCCGGCTGCCAAAATTCAACAAAAGCCAGCTGCCAAAATTCTACAAAAGCCAGCTGCCGAAATTCAACAAAAGCCAGCTGCCAAAATTCAACAAAAGCCAGCTGCCAAAATTCAACAAAAGCCGGCTGCCAAAATTCAACAAAAGCCGGCTGCCAAAATTCAACAAAAGCCAGCTGCCAAAATGAACAAAAGCTGGTTGCCAAAAATCTACAAAATCGCCTGCCAAAAATCTTCAAAAGCCGGCTGCCAAAATTCTACAAAAGCCGGCTGCCAAGAATCTACAAAATCGCCTGCCAAAAATCTTCAAAAGCCGGCTGCCAAAATTCTACAAAAGCTGGCTGCCAAAATTCAACAAGAGTCGGCTGCCAAAATTCAACAACAGTCGACTGCCAAAAATCTACAAAAGCAGGCTGCCAAAATTCTATAAAAGCCAGCTGCCAAAAATCTACAAAAGCCGGCTGCCAAAATTCAACCAAAGCCACTTCCCAAAAAATCTACAAAACCGCCTGCCAAAGATCTTCAAAAGCTGGCTGCCAAAAATCTACAAAAGCCAGCTGCCAAGAATCTACAAAAGCTGGCTGCCAAAATTCTACAAAAACCGGATGCCAAAATTCTACAAAAGCCGGCTGCCAAAATTCTACAAAAGCTTGCTGCCAAAATTCTACAAATTCCGGCTGCTAAAATTCTACAAAAGCCAGATGCCAAAATTCTGCAAAAGCCGGCTGCCAAAATTCTACAAAACCGCCTGCCAACAATCTACAAAAGCCGGCTGCCAAAATTCTACAAAAGCTGGCTGCCAAAAATTCTATACCATTGTGGCTTTACACGCACTTTAAATGATCTCAGGTGAAACAACAGCACATCAGGCGAGGTTTTCACACTCATCCAATCACATTCCTTCTCCACGATAACATGTCCCAGATACATTAGTGATTACTATTTATTGTTCTGTGACTCTTTTATATGACTTTTTATGGATTTTTCCATGTCCACCCTACCCTCCCAGTCATTCTAGTGCCATATGATTACCCCCTATATGTCCCAGATAATATGTCTTAGGCTGCCCCATTGACATTAGATTGTCTCTAGATCCCACTGAAAACACCGGTGTGGGAGACAGCCCTCCAATGTCCTTTTCCCTTCGGCCTCCTTTTCTCCAGTGCCGCCATCCTTAATGGAGACCTGGACCAGGCAGAGACCTCTGTGGTGTGCGCATGGCTCCTGGGATGTCTACATCACACATCCTAAGAGGTAGCTTGAAAGGTTTTGTGGGGTTTTTGTCAGAAAACTGGCAATGGCCCGTGACCTGCCTGTGTGCATGGGGGGGGGTTGGTACACCAGGCTTTAGCATGCAAAAAAAAAAAAAAAACTTACTACATAGTTGTTGGTAACTATTGAGAGCCAAGACTGGGATATATGCAGCAAGTCAGTATATGCTCTGCATTACATGGAATCACCAGATACGATACAATCCTCCACAAACTGAACACAAAGTCACTGGACAGCTGGTGACCGATCGGTGAGTGGCACACAATCCTCATGCAGTCTCATGCTAGACAGGCGGAGGGTCAGACCCGTCCTCTGACGTACCTGCATTGAACTGCTTACTCTTGCGCGGAGAGCGCGGCTGGCGCTGGTACGGATCGTTCGTCCCGTATAGTTCCACCGTCCCCATGCTGAGCAAGATGGTTTTCTGAATGTAATCTACAACAGCCAATCCGGTAACGTTTCCGAAGGCGATTCTGAAACAAGCACAAGTCACAGAGTCACAAAGAGCAGCCACAAGGGCGATGTTTTCGAGTTTGTCTCATTAAAGATCACCAAGTATATAGAAACATATGTATGAGAATTACAATCCCATGATCAATAACATGATTAACATGAATGGCTAATAGTACTTTGTTATTTGTACATCAGTCTTTCAGTTCTAGTTCATGAGAATAAAGGCCACAGCTGTCCACCACCTAAGTGTAGAGACTAAGTGTAGTACATTTATTTCTCAAGGATAAAATTGCACTTACAGGATTCAAGCTGGTATCAGGCACAAGAAGCCTTCCTGGTGGCCACGGGACAGGAACCACATCTGACCTCCATACCTCCATGGATGGCGCGACACCCTCAGAACGGACCGGGGTAGACCCCCCCCCCCCTTTGTTGAACCTGCCTTGCTGAGCCTTGTTGTGCCTGATACCAGCTTGCATCCTGTAAGTGCAATTTTATCCTTGGTAAATAATTGTTTTTAACCACTTCAGCCCCAGAAGGATTTCCGACTTTAGGACCAGAGCACTTTTTGCGATTCAGCACTGCGCCGCTTTAGCTGACAATTGCGTGGTCGTTCGACGTTGTACCCAAACAAAATTTGTGCCCTTTTTTCCCACAAATAGAGCTTTCTTTTGGTGGTATTTGATCACCTCTGCGTCATTTCTGATTGCCACTATAAATTAAAAAAAAAGCGACAATTTTGCAAAAGAAAAAACAAAAAACAATATTTCTTACTTTTTGCTATAATACATATCCAACAAAAAATATAAAAACCAAATGTATTCATCGGTATTTAGATTCTTCCTCATATTTTTGGTAAGAAAAAAAAAAAATCGCAATCGGCGTCTTTTGATTGGTTTGTGCAAAAGTTGCCGCATTTACAAACCATGAGAATTAATTTATGGGGTTTTTATTTATTTATTTTTATTTTTTTACTAGTATATACAGGGAGCATGCGATCACATTCCTTCCCCCTGTCAGAACGGAGATCCATGTTTACATACACGGACCTCCATTCAGGCATTGCGGGGGAGCCATTGCAGGTAGGTGGCGGACATCGAGTCTGCCCTACCTGCTCCCTCCGGAACGCAGTGAGCACGTCAGGTGACAGCGGTTTTCGCGATATCGGACCACTTTGCTGCAGTCAATCCACAGCGGGCGGTCGGCAAGTGGTTAATCTCTACACGTAGATGGCACTACCTTCAAAAACTACCATTTTTTTGACACTGCGTTACTTTAGCTGACAATTGTGCGGCCGTGCAACGCTGTACCCAAATACAATTTATATAATTTTTCCCACACAAATAGAGCTTTCTTTTGGTGGTATTTGTTCAACTCTATGTTTTTTATCTTTTTGTGCTATAAATGAAAAAAAAAAAAATGGTAGTTTAGAAAAAATAATATTTTTTTACTTTCTGCTATAAAACCCGTCCAATAAAAAAATGTTAAAAAATTCAATTTCTTGATATATTTAGGCCATTATGTATTCTGCTACATATTTTGGGTAAAAAGAAAATCCTAATAAGCGTATATTGATTGGTTTGCGCAAAAATTATAGCGTCTACAAACTATGGGATATATACTGCAGTTTTTATTTATTTTATACTAGTAATGGCAGCGATCAGGGACTTATAGCAGGACTGCAATATTGAGGCGGGCAGTCTGACACTAACTGACACTTTTTGGGAACCAGTGACACTAATACAATATGCACTGTCACTGTACTAATGACACTGGCTAGGAAGGTGTTAAACATCTAGGGAGATCAAAGGGTCATCTGTGTCCCTAACCAGTGTTTGTGTGAACTGTGTGTGCTACTTTTACTAGGGGAAGAGATGGAATTTATTCCCTGCGTTGCAGGAACATAAAATCCATCCCCTCACCCCTTTCAGAACAGCAAACAGCGGGCGGCCCGTCCATACGGGGCGCCGCCCTCCTGATCCATGTACCTAGCCCCTAATTTACATGCAGGGCGCCAGACGCATGAATTCCAATGTTTTTTTTTTCCCCAGAAGCACATGATTAAATTTTGACCGGGGGGGGGGGGGGGTGTTTGGGGAGGAGGTGGGATGTGAGACCCGCCGAGGGGGGGGGGTCTGGGGAGGACCCAACCGACCAACCGCCTGGGGGTGGGGTGGCGGTGGATGGATTGCCGCTCCCCCCCACCCCAAAAGATATACCACCAGCTGCCACTGATGGCGCTCGGTCTTGTTTACATAGGCAGGTCGCAGTTCTGCGTCTCTGCCTGACAATCGCCAGGTGCCCATCAGCTTTCCCTGTGTGTAATCAGTACACACAGTGGAAGTAGAAAACTGCTATAGGGTGGATGGCAAGCGATTAAACCACGTGTCTATCTAAGACAGTCCTATCCACAGAGTGACCGCATTACTGAGGGATTTCAGTGCAGAACGCCCCAGCTTTGTAATCACCGCTCTCTATCACACTTAGAGGTGCTCTCCCGGGCTGACATCTCTGGTGTTATTTTCAGTTCACACGGCCTCAGGAAGCAATGATGACCTTTTATAAGGATCCCAGATTAATCATAGTCACAAATGTCACATAATTATTACCGCAAACCAAAAAATATAGCTGTAGGCTTCGGCCTACCTCCTTATGTCACTTCTATGAAGACAGGGCAGTGCCCTTGGTTGACACGATTTAGAACACGAGTGTAAGTGTGTGTCTGAGTCAGTGTTGTGTGAAAAACGTTTATACGGAAGGATGGAGACATTCATTTTACTCTGTGACCAGCAGCTCCTGGTCCTCGTAACTCTGTCCTATGGTGCAGATCTGGCTGATGGAGAGACATTGGAGCCACACGGCCAACAACGTCTCTTGTACCTTAGGGTAGTGGTGATACTCGGAGGAGATGCCCCCCTGGTTCCCGGCTCAGCCTGCACCTCCTGCCTTTGGATGATAAGCAACAGCCGATGAGCAAAAGGAGCCCGCAGAGCCCCAGGTGAGACTCCCTGGCCAATCAGGACCCGCTTCGCTTTCAGATTGTCCAAGAGGAGAATCAGGAAGACAATAGCAAATAGTGGGTGGGCTCTGCGCCCGGAGCCCACCCTATTTTGAAGCCAATTAGAGCCCCAGGCTCTAATCACATGATTCAAAAAAAAAAACCCCATTGGCATCCATGCGTCCGGCACCCTGCATGTAGATTAGGTGGCCGGGCGAATGGATTGGGGGGGCGGCGCCCTTGTGTCCCTAATGGACGTGCCGCCACTGTACAGAACACTCCCCCAAAGGTCTTAAAGCGGAGCTCCACCCAAAAGTGGATCTTACACTCATCTGTCTCCTCCCCCCCTCCGGAGCCACATCTGGCACCTTTTGGGGGAGGAGGGGGGAGCAGGTACCTGTTTTTGACAGGTACCCTGTCCCCACTTCCGTCGGACCTCGCCCGGCGAGGTAAGTCAGAAGTCCGCCCCCCTCCTCCTCCCCCCGCTGCTGAGCCAGTGAGAGAGCGCAGCGCACTTCGTGCGTCCGCAGTAGGGGCCCGGTCGTGAAGCCGGAATACTTCACTGTTGGGTTCCCTTACCGGCAATGATGGCGATGGCAGCACCCGGCAGCTGCAGTGCTGACATTGCTGCAATCCAGGACAGGTAAGTGTCCTAATATTAATAGTCAGCAGCTACAGTATGTGTACACTATGTGCAGCTGCTGACTTTGAATTTTTGGAGGGGGGGGGGGCAGAACTCCGCTTTAAGGCGGACCATGCACCTCAGTGAGAACCAACAACAACTAAAGTGTAGCGCTACCATTAAATGTATGTACAATAAATAGTGCATTCAACACATCAAATTATATCACGTGAATTTCCCAAAATAAATAATGAAAGTTCCCTGATTTTTGGTGGGAAGTTCACGTGATATCATTTGATGTGTTGAATGCACTATTTATTGTATATATACATTTAAGGGGAGCGCTACACTTTAATTGTTGGTTGATTTATGTGTATTGGGTGTGGTGGAATCACTTATTTGGTGTTTAGTTGGCAACCCAAATTAAAGCGAAGCTCCACCCAAAAGGGTCAGAGTGTAGCAGTTCATGTGTTAGGTACTCTTCTTCCCCGTGCTCCTAACAGTAGCGGTACTCACAGGCCATAGGCAGAGCTCACAGCTAGACTGGTGATCTGTTGCGGAGGCTCTCCATCCACCCACACAAGCTGGACTACAAGATCCGCCTGGTACCCCGGAGGCATCCTCACTGGTCGGCTCTTCACACTGCACAGAAAGGAAAAGGAAACAAACAATCATCACTCATGTTATATCACATTTATATAACGGGCAACAAAGCTTTATGGCTGCACAACATTCATCAAGGGTTGAGGAGCTACGTATTGGAGCATACCATCCCTCAGTGGCTGCTGGCACTTGCAGTTTCAGCACTGGGGAGTGCACAATCTGGTGCAGTCATCCATAGAAACCAATCAGCTTCCAGGTTTTTTGCCAAAACTTAAAGCGTTCGTTAACCCAAAAAAAAAAAAAAAAATTAATAAAGATCCTGTTCCTTTAAAGCACAGGTGTCAAACACAAGGCCCGGGGGCCGAATCCGGCCCTCCAGGTCATTTCATGTGGCCCTCACACCTGTCCTGCAGCTGCAGCACTGCCCTCATCTCCACCACCCCTGTCTCAGCAGTCTGTCTCTCTGTGCAGCTGCAGCACCCCTTCATCTTCACCTCCCCTGGTCTCAGCATTCAGAAGACTCCAGCTCTCCTCTGGTCCTCCTCCAGACCCTGCACTTTCTAATTCTCAGCTCTGCCCCCACTGTGATGTAAGGAAGGGTGGGGGAACCTTGACTTCTGATGGTGGGGGAGCTCTTGGCATCAGTTGTAAGGGGGGGGTGGTGCTTTGAACATCTAGTCTTAGATATACAACCGGCCCTTTCAGGGCGACCATAATGCTGATACGGCCCACGATGAAATCAAGTTTGACACCCCTGCTTTAAAGCATGTTATACAGCACTGTGCTTGTGCTATGTCATTTGGCCCCCTTGTATCACCCCATGTCCGCCGGCGAGCCACGATGAGCGGCCCCAGGCAAAGAACGGGGAACCGCCAATGTAAACACTGTGCTTGTGCTATGTCATTTGGCCCCCTTGTATCACCTGTAATACCTGCCTGATCCTGCCAGTTTCTGCCCTCCCCTCTCTGTGCTGACTCTGAAATATCATGGCTGACACCGGAGTCAGTGCGGGTCTCTGTCATCCGCAACCTTTTCTGTGTCTCCTGTGTGCTCTCTCCCCTCCCCATGACAGCTCTGTGTCCTGCTGCTCAAATCAATCTTTTTTTTTACTACGATCCACTCTCTTTATTAATGTATTGGCCCCCTGTGCCTGTCCTTTATAAAAATAATGACCCCAGAAGACGTCCTATTGGGAACGAAACACGTTGGGTTTGGTCCCCCTTTAACACTGCAGTCTACTGACCCCAGAAGATGTCCTATTGGGAATGAAACGTGTTGGGTTTGGTCCCCCTTTAACACTGCAGTTTACTGACCCCAGAAGATGTCCTATTGGGAATGAAACATGTTGGGTTTGGTCCCCCTTTAACACTGCAGTTTACTGACCCCAGAAGATGTCCTATTGGGAATGAAACGTGTTGGGTTTGGTCCCCCTTTAACACTGCAGTTTACTGACCCCAGAAGATGTCCTATTGGGAATGAAACATGTTGGGTTTGGTCCCCCTTTAACACTGCAGTTTACTGACCCCAGAAGATGTCCTATTGGGAATGAAACATGTTGGGTTTGGTCCCCCTTTAACACTGCAGTCTACTATCTGGTTGATGAGCTCATTATTACTGTCTTTTAAGTAAGTGTTTATACCATTTTTATAATAAATGCACAAAGGTTTTTATGCTATGGCGAGACCTCCGTTTTATTCCATGATGTGGTGAATGACCTTATACCAAGATCCTGGGTTGTCTGGAGGATCTACTTTTGGTAGGAACAGCATGCGAGGAAGACGCTAGATGACACAGCCCCTCAGTTCAACACTGAAGCAGATATCCATTGATTTTCATCCATTGAGGTTCATGCTGGTTACTTGCCAGCTTCTGGTAAGTCTTTGATTCACCTTTAGTCACTCCTTTGCAATGGATTGATGACACCTATATTAACCACTTACCCACTGCCTGCCGTGTATTCACGGCGGCAGTGTGGATGCATTGTGCGAATTGCCGTAAAAAGACATTGATCTGCGAATGGCCGCTAGGGGGCGCGCGCGCTCCCGCCGCACTCCTGAGGAGTGTGTCCGCGGCTCAGGTGGACCCGATGTCCACCGGCGAGCCGCGATGAGCGGCCACAGGCAAAGAACGGGGAACCGCCGATGTAAACACGGCGGTTCCCCATTCTGACAGTGTGGGCATGAGAGATCTGCTGATCCCTGTCACTGGGATCAGTTAGATCTCTCATGCCCATGGTAGCCCAACCCCCCCACAGTAAGAACACACCCAGGGAACACTATTAACCCCTAGCTCTCCCCCTGCAGGTTAACCCCTTCACTGCCAATGACATTTATACAGTAATCAGTGGACATTTAAATTTCTGATCACTGTATAAATGTCATTGGTCCCAAAAAAGTGTCAAAAATGTCCGACATGTCCGCTGCAATATCGCAGTACCGCTAAAAATCGCAGATCACCGCCATTACTAGTAAAAAAAATAAAAAAATATAAAAACCCCAGAAATGAATTATCATCCGTAAATGCGGCCACTTTTGCGCAAACCAATCAATGAACGCCGATTGTGATTTTTTTTTTATCACAAATATGAGGAAGAATATAAATCGGCCAAAACCGGTGAAAAAAAATGTTTTTTTATATTTTTTTTTGGATTTGAATTTTAGCAAAAAGTAAGAAATTTGGGTTTTTTTGCAAAATGGTCGCTCTTCTTTTGTTTATATCGGCGATCAGAAATGATACAGCGGTGATCAAATGCCACCAAAAGAAAGCTCTATTTGTGGGAAAAAAAGGACGCAAATTTAGTTTGGGTACAACGTCGCACGACCGCGCAATTGTCAGTTAAAGCGACGCAGCGCCGAATCACAAAAAGTGCTCTGGTTTTAAACTGGGAAATCCTTCCGGAGGTGAAGTGGTTAATAGGATCTAGCACTGGAACTTTTTATCAGTTCTGCTTTTATATATTACATTTATTTCCATTATAAATTATGAATTGTTATCACTTGACTGTTTAATTTGCACCTAATCACCTATATAGTCAGGTTGACTTTGATGTAATGGCTTTGCCTTATTGGCATATATAGAGTGTATGCCGAGTCAACCAACCGCAATCATTTTGATTACGGACTCATTTCCTTTTTTATATATTTTCTCATTTATAAGCGCTGCACTTTATTATTCACCTGTTTACACCATCCTGTCATTGTGTTGTGCTGGCAGCTGTTTTATGTGCGACTCCTAGTAAGCGCTGGTATTTTTCTTTTGATTAGCGCTTTATAAAAATAACGCTGTATATACCTTGTATACTGAGCGCTGATTGAGCCACCGCTTCTCTCCTCTCTCTTCCTGACAGATGCAGCGGGCGGGGCCAGCTCTCTCCTCCCCTCCTGACTGACGTCAGCGGGGGTTCCTCGGCCCCGCCCACTGCATCTGTCAGGAAGAGAGAGGAGAGAAGCGGCGGCTCTATCAGCGCTAATGAGCGCTCAGTATACAAGGTATATACAGCGTTATTTCCATAAAGGACAGTCACAGGGGGACATTACATTAATAAACGGAGTGGATTATGTAAAGATGCACAGGTGGGTTAGCACCCACTTTAATTGAAGAAGCTGAAGTTAGAAGCTGTTTTGCTACCATGCACAGCCGCACGAGATTTTGCACTCTCCAGTTTAAGTAAATAAACCCCAATACCACATTGAACGGTAGTGTGTTACCCTGCGCTGTGCTGCACAGCAATGTGTATTGGAGCTGCACTGACTTGTAGTTGGGCTGTAATTCAAAATACACAGTTGGACCCCCTTTTGCCTTCATTCTTCGTGGCATAGATACAGCAAGGTGTTGGAAACGTTCCTCAGAGATTTTGGTCCATAGTGACATGATGGCATCACACAGTTTCCACCACATCCCAGAGGTGCTCTATTGGATGAGATGTGGGGAGTGTGGAGGCCATTGGAGTGCAGGGACCTCATTGTCCAGTGGTGAGATGATTGGAGCTCTGTGATTGGTGCATTATCCTGCTGGAAGGAGCCATCAGAAGATGGGGACACTGCAGTCATAAAGGGATAGACAGGGTCAGCAACAATACTCAGGTAGGCCATGGGGTGTAAACCATGTTCAGTTGGTACTAAGGGGCCCAAAGTGTGCCAAGAAAATATCCCCCACACCATTATACCACCACCACCAGCCTGAACCGGTGATACAAGGCAGGATGGATCCATGCACCAAATTCTGACCCCACCACCTGAATGTCGCAGCTGAAATCCAGACTCATTGGACCAGGCAACGTTCTTCCAATCTTCTGTTGTCCAATGTTGGTGATTCTGTGCCAATTGTAACCTCAGTTTCCTGTTCTTAGCTGACAAGAGTGGCACCCCCGATGCTTCAAGGTTAGATGTGTGGTGCAGGTATCCTGCATACCTTGGATGTAATGAGTGGTTATTTGAGTTACTGTTGCCTTTCTATCATCTGGAACCAGTCTGCCCATTCTCCTCTGACCTCTGACATCAACAAGGCATTTTCCGCCACACAACTTCCGCTCACTGGATATTTTCTCCTTTTCCCACCATGTTCTGTAATCCCGAGAGATGGTTGTGTGTGAAAATCCCAGAAATACTCAGACCGGTCCATCTGGCACCAACAACCATGCCATGTTCAAAGTCACTTAAATCCCCTTTCTTCCCCATTCTGATGCTCGGTTTGAACTTCAGCAAGTCCTCTTCACCACGTCTACAAGCCTAAATGCATTGAGTTGCTGCCATGTGATGGCTGATTAGCAATTTGTGTTACCAAACAATTGAATAAGTATACCTAATTTAGTGGCCGGGGAGTGTAAATGGTACTGCAACGTGCTAAAGCACGTTACATTACAGCTTCACACCGCACTAGAAACAGTTCCCCACAGTCCCCAATCGATCTCCTGATAGTACAGAGCCTTGGAGGCACTCTGCACATGCTCATTTTGGTGTGTAATGCTAGAGAGTTTTTTTTTGGGGAGGATGCATGTGATCGGCAAAGGGCCAATCAGCACTGTCCAGACAGAGGGTCAGGTATCCTGCAGCCTCATAGGACAGTCAGAGTAGAATTGTCTTCCCTGCAGAGTAGAATGAAAACTCCTCCTACAAGCTTTAACCAGACACCGATAAAAGTCACAAGACTGTTATATACTGCTGATGACAAAAGGTATTTAGCAGTTTATATTTACTAAAATAATTGCATTTCCATGTTCTGTGTACTGTGGGAGACCAGATATAGTGGCTGCAGGGTCCTGGGTTTAATAGCAAACCTGGAAGCCGATTGGTTTCTATGCAGAGCTGCACCAGATTTTGCACTCTCCAGTTTTAAAAGCAGCAAGAGGGGTGCGAGGGGTTGAACCCCTTACCAGTATTTCTCGGGCTTACCGCTCTTAACGGTGAGCCCAGGAAAGGATCTGGCAGTTTGTGCGGCTGGTCACAGAGGTGAAGAGAGACCAGATCATCTCTCCCCACTTTTATGATCTAGGAGGACCGGTGTCCTGCCAGAATACCACTACCCATCAGAAAATGTAACGTTCTGAGCAAAAAGGCTTACTGCGCATGCGCCATGTGTTCCAACATGGCCGCTATGCGTTCCAATAGGTTTCCAAATCTGACAGAAGACGAAGGCAGCAGCGGACATCTTCTTACACCCAGGCAAGTCTTCAATTTCGCACTTATTTTAGCAGTAAACTCACCTTATATACTGAAATACAGTATTTTTCAATCTGTGATACTGTTTTGATGTTGCATTTCAAAATCAGCGACAAACCTGCAGTCAGTAGGTGGCGACGGCCATCTTGGTACACCCTGCACTTCTCACCACCAAACTGATAGTCATTTGGCGCCGAGGGACATTTTTCGACACCCTCACTTGGTGAAATAGTCTATTTCAGTATATAAGGCAAGTTAACTGTTAAAAAAAGTGTCAAATTCAAGACTTGCTTGGGTGTAGCAAGATGTCCGCTACCGCCTTTGTGTTCTGTCAGATTAGGAAACTTATTGAAATGCATAACGGCCATATTGGAATGCATGAGGCATGTGCAATAAGCAATTCTGTTTGCAGTGTCCCTTCCATTTCATTTCCTGATGGGTAGCGTTATTCTGATAGAACATCAGAGCTAACGCGTTTCGGCTGAAGACTAAGGCTACTTTCACACTGGGGCGGTAGTGGTAAATCGCCGCTAGTTTCAGAGGCGATTTACCGCTGTTATGGCGGCGCTATGGCACTGCTATGCAGGCGGGAGCGTGGCGCTTTTAACCCCCCCACAAGGGGTTAAATAGGGGTTAAAAGTGCAGACGCGTCGCGCTTCCGATGCGGTGTGCAGTCGCTTCAGAAGCGCTGCCCATTGTTTTCAATGGGCAGGGGCGGTGGAGAAGTGGTGTATCACCACTCACCCCACTGCCCCAAAGATGCTGCTTGCAGGACTTTCTGTAACATCCTGCAAGCGCACCGCCCCAGTGTGAGAGCACTCAGGGCTTTCACATTGGGGTGTATTGGGGGGGGGGATTTTTGAGGCGCTTTACAGGTGTTATTTTTAGCTAAATATCTCCTGTAAAGCGCCTCAGTGTGAAAGGGGTCTTATCAGGGGTAGGGAACCTGCGGCTCTCCAGCTGTTGTAGAACTACATTCCCCATCATGCTTCTGGGAGTAATTGTATCCATCAGCCTTGCAATGCCTCATGGGAAATGTAGTTCTACAACAGCTGGAGAGCCGCAGGTTCCCTACATAGCATGTTCCTAGGTCCTAATGATGATGTCATCACTAGGTATGTAATAAAAACGGGCTCAGAAATGGCAAAATAAAAGTCGATTAAATTTCAGACAATTCAATGTTGTTGTCCGAGTCCAAAAAACAGTTGAATCGGAGTGTATTCTACCGAATCAGAAAGCTCCTGCGAGGCAATATAAATTAGTTACACATTTCTGAATAAACCGTTTATCATACGGATCATCGGAAAGGAGTGCCATCAATCTGCCGGAATCACACCGGGGCTTTTTCATGTTCATAGCGGCCCAGAGTGTGAAAGAACCCATAAATAGGTCCGGCAGGGCTAATCCTTCATGAAAGAGTTTGCGGCCCTTCCGTCAGCTCGAGAGCGTCATTAACTGAGCCGATGTTTTCCCTCGAATAATCAGAGAGCAGGCAGACCTCTGCAGGAAAAGAACGAGCACAAAAAAAAATCCTCTCGCTAACCTAGAATTAGACAAAATGAGTTGTTGTTTCAACAAATTGAGGAACGCTGAAACACAGTTAATTATGAATACGCTAAGTCTTTTGTAAGCAAAGCGCTGCAAATAATACTGTAATTACTATTAAATTACAGCTTTCAAGGCTTGCTTGCTGCCAGTGCGATGTGGTTATTAGGCTACTCTGCTGCATGGCGGTATAGTGTGCGCGCGCGCTCGGGTAATCACTGTAATCTGAGCAAAAGGGGATCTCAAGGCTTTACAGAAACGGGGGCACGGCAATTCCACATCAATGCACGCAATCTACAGCAGCAAACCGCACTACTGTTAACCCGCTGCTGCCTGGGTGTGCAAGGAAACTGCCCGGGCTCAGTCTGAAGTAGCGCGACGCAGCATAACACATGCACAGTGGGTATAGAACCCCCCCTTTAAAATAATCACATTTGTTGCTTTGCAGTCTGAAATGAAGACAGACGCGATTTTTGTTTTATCTAGCTGTATTTATTTATAACAAAAATTCAAAAACGGAGTTGGAAAAAGGACCCCCCCCCTCCTATAAATGACACTCGATCAGGTGTAGCTAATCTCCTTCTCAATGGCGCACAAAGCTATTTGACTTTCAACTGTGGTCATTTTGATTAGCTCAGCATGAAAAGAACTTTCCTGGAGCTTTTCAGTGCCTGGTAGTGCAACTGAAGCAAACAATCAATTATGGCAAGGCACTGCTACTGGGATCTCCGGGATAAAGTTGTGGGCAGGCACAAGCCAGCAGATGGATACAAAAACATTCCAGAGGCTTTATCGATGCCTAGAAGCAGGAAAAAGGATCAGCCCCCCCCTTGTGTCAGTATTTTGTTGGACCACCTTTTGCTTTAATTACTTTCTTTAGTCTGCTGGGATTTGTCTCTACTAACTTTGTACATCTACAATATTTGCCCGCTCTTCTTTGGAGAACTGCTCAGGTTCAGTTACATTTGATAGTGAACGTTTGTGGACTGCAGCCTTCAAGTCATTCCACAGATTTTCGATGAGGTTTAAGTCTGGTCTCTGACTAGGCCATGCAAGGACATTCACCTTTTTCTGTGTGCTCATTGTTGCTGTGTTATTTGGGTCATTGTCATGTTGGAAGGCAAATCTTCTTCCCATTGACAGCCTTCTGGCAGAGGCAGCAGATTTTCCTCAAGAATTTGAAGGTATTTTGCCCCATCCATTCTTCCTTCTATCCTGACAAGCGTTCCAGTCCCTGCTGCAGAGAAACAACCCCATAACTGGATATTACCACCCCCCATTACAGAAGATTACCACCCCCCATAACAGGAGATTACCATTTCCATAACAGGAGATTACCACTCCCATAAAAGGATATTACCACCCCCATAACAGAATATTACCACCTCCATAACAGGATATTACCACCCCCATAACAGGATATTACCCCATCCATAACAGGATATTACCCCCTCCATAACAGGATATTACCCCATCCATAAAAGGATATTACCCCCTCCATAACAGGATATTACCCCCTCCATAACAGGATATTACCACCTCCATAACAGGATATTACCCCATCCATAAAAGGATATTACCCCCTCCATAAAAGGATATTACCCCCTCCATAACAGGATATTACCACCTCCATAACAGGATATTACCACCTCCATAACAGGATATTACCACCTCCATAACAGGATATTACCCCTCCATAACAGGATATTACCCCACCCATAACAAAATAGTTATAGGACAATACCTCCCCATTATAGGACAATACCTCCACCATTATA
>BLSH010235152.1:1034840-1044936 GCA_018402905.1 Glandirana rugosa | reverse complement strand
CCCCCCCCCCCCCCCCCCCCCAATACATACCTTATTGATGAGGATCTGGTATATATTTTGGGGAGGGGAGATTCCCACTGCATTATTACCAAAATAAAGGAAGTTTGCAGGAAAATGTGAATTGCATTTTGAAACCCTTTTTACCTTGCCTACCTTTACATGGCAGAGATGCGCCACTTCACAGGCAGATTTAGGGGACCCCCTCCCCAGCATGTTCTTTTAAAGGAGTAGCGCATTTTAAATTTGTTGTACTTTAAAACTGAATTCCACAAATTCAGCAACTTTGTAAAAAGTGCAGGCACACCATGCATTAACCACTAAACGACTGCCCTATTGTAGCTTTTACTGCTACAGGGTGGCCACTCTGTATATATATATGTGATTTTGCTCTTCCGGTTACGGGGCGCCACAAGTGCACCGCTTCTGCTGTGATTAGCCACAGCAGAAGCTAATCAGCGGGAGCCGGCCAATGGAAGTCCGCCGGAACCCGCTGATCGGGGAGGAGACACACAGGACAGAGCTCTGCATATGTAAACAGTACAGAGCTCTGTCCTGTCAGCTGAGATGTGATGGATTTTGTTTCCCTGCAAAGCACCTCCTTTAGTAAAAGCACCTCACAGTACACACATAAACACTGGCTAGGCACACGTTTAACCCTTTGATCGCCATAGATGCAATGTCGCGCGACGGTCGCGCAATTGTCAGTTAATTGAAAAAAATGGACTGGTCATTAAGGGGGCAAAGTCTTCCGGGGCTTAAGTGGTTAAAGGGGGTGCAGAAAGCAATAAAAACTGATATGGATTTTCACTCTTCACTCTATCCAAAACTAAAAAAAAAAAGTTTTGCCTTTAGTTAAACTTTAAATTCACAGCTCGCTGAAAAATGTGATTATTTTTGTTGGGGTAGTGCCCGGCCCCCAGTGTGTTTTTTTTTTTTTTTTCTTTTATTCAATCCCTTGGCTAGTAGCCCTAAAAACGGAGAAAGCTGATTTGACAGATTCAGCTCCCATTGATTTCAAAGGAGTTTTGGTATCCAAAGTTTTGATTTGTTTGGCCGAACATCCCTGAACTGAGCCAACGTGTAATCGGCTCATTCCTACTGAATTTACAAACTCTGTTTAACTACTTCAGCGCCGGAAGGATTTAACCCATTTACGACCAGGCCATTTTTTTTGCGAAACGGCACTGCGTCGCTTTAA
This sequence comes from Glandirana rugosa, assembly GCA_018402905.1. Taxonomy (NCBI): domain Eukaryota; kingdom Metazoa; phylum Chordata; class Amphibia; order Anura; family Ranidae; genus Glandirana; species Glandirana rugosa. The sequence goes on along the minus strand of BLSH010235152.1, from coordinate 1,043,738 downwards.
CTGACAATTGCGCGATCGTGCAATGTTGTACCCAGACAAAATTGACGTCCCCCCACAAATAGCGCTTTCTTTTGGTGGTATTTGATCACCTCTGTGTTTTTATTTTGTGCGCTATAAACAAAAAAAGAGCGACAATTTTGAAAAAAAAAATATTTTTTTAACTTTCTGTTCTAATAAGTATCCAAAAAAATTGTAAAAACAAACAAATGTATTCATCAGTTTAGGCCGATATGTTTTTTTATAACTATTTTTGGTAAAAAATAATTGCAATAGGCGTAATATTGATTGGTTTGCGCAAAAGTTATCGCGTCTACAAAATACAGGATAGATTTATGGACTTTTATTTATTTATTTGTTTTTTACTGGTAATGGTGGCAACCAGCAATTTTTAGCGGGACTGCGACACTGCGGTGGACAAATCTGACCCCAAATGACACTTTTTGGGGACCAGTGACATTATTATATTGATCGGTGCTATAAAAATGCACTGATTAATGTATAAATGGCACTGGCAGGGAAGGGGTTAATACTAGGGGGCGATCAAGGGGTTAAATGTGTTCCCTGGGAGTGTTCTAACTGTAGGGGGGATGGGCTGCCAGGGACATGACAGATCTCACTGTTTCCGAAGACTGAACAGTAGACCTCCGTCATGTCCCCCGTGAGAACGGGGATCTGCCTTTACATTGGCAGATCCCCGTTCTGCCTTTGCACAGAGCGATTGCGGGTTGCAAGCAGATATCGAACCCGCGGGACCCGCAATCCCACATGCACGGACGTACGAGTACATTGGTTGTCGCAGTATATCTGTGTGAGCAGGTCGGCAAGTGGTTAATCACTTCTTGACCACCTTAGAGCAGTTTTAAAGCTACAGGATGGCAGCTGTGCGCTGGATCACTTATATATATCATCCCGCACTTCTTCCGCCCTGCAGGGGGCACGCACGCTGCAGGCGGACCGCTTCTGCTGTGATTATACACAGCGCAGGCACTCGATGTCCGCCGGCACCCGCCGGTCATTGAGAAAAGACTAAGAAAGGAGCTTTGCTTTGTAAACAAGGCAGGGTTCCGTTCTGACAGAGGGTGAAGGGATGGATTCTGCGTTCTTGCAAAAAATAAAATCCATCTCTTCCCCTAGTAAAAGCAGCACACTGTACATAAACACAGGCTGGGCACACAGTTAACCCTTTGATCACCCTAGACAGGGTTTCTCAACCAGGGTTCCTCCAGAGGTTGCTAGGGGTTCCTTGAGCAATGATCAATTTCTACTTCTCAGATAAATCTCCAATGAATCATTGATCTTTTTAGCTATCTGTAAGGGGGGGAATTCTTCCCAATGACCACATGTGTAAGGAGCATTCTTCCCATTGACCGTCACGCTAATGCATCATGAGTTGTAGATTTTTAATTTTTAGCAGGGGTTTCCCGAGACCAGAGAATTATTTCAAGGGTTCCTCAGTGTTGAAAAGGTTGAGAAAGGCTGCCCTAGATGTTAACCCCTTCCCAGTCAGTGTCATGAGTACAGTGACAGTGCAAATTTTTAGAACTGACCACTGAATTAGTGTCACTGGTTTCCACAAAGTGTCAGTTAGTATTTGATTGTCCGCCGCAATATCACAGTCCTGCTATAAGTTGCCGCATTTTCTAATATAATAAAATAAATAAAAATTCCAGTATATATCCCATAGTTTGTAAACACTATAACATTTGTTTAAACCAATCAATATACGCTTGGGGATTTTTTCTACCAAAAACATGTAGCAGAATACATACTGGCCTACATGTATGAAGCAATTTTATTTTTTAATGTTTTTATTGGATATGTTTTATAGCAGAAAGTAAAAAATACAGTTTTTTTTTTCACAATTGTTTTTTTTTTTTGTTTGTGGAAAAAATAAAAAACACAGAAATGATCAAATACCGCAAAAAAGAAAGCACTATTTGTGGGGAAAAAAAGGACATCAATTTTATTTGTGTATGCCGTTGCATGACCACGCAATTGTCAGTTAAAGTAATGCAGTGCTGTATTGCAAAAAAAAATTAAGGGGGGTAAATCTTCTGGAGGTCAAGTGGTTAAAGTCAGGATGGAATACAAACAATCCTGTGTATATAAACGAAGACTTAATATTTTTTTTAAACTATTGCGGTCAGGTGTTACATGGGTGTCTTCTTATCTTCTATGTGCTGTGTTGGGTACATGTAAGGTCGGCGGCTGCCTTGAATGACCTCGGCGCAGAACTAGACTCAGACAATCTTCTCCTTCATTCAGTGTGAAACAGGTCAGCTGTGAAGGAAATATCGCTTACAGTAGGCATCCTGCAGCTGAGCTTTTGCCTTGGCCCAATTTGTTTTAATTTGTTACACAGCACTGTGTGGCTGAGAAGCACTGAGCGCTTCTTCCTCTTCCTAGGCCTGCCTTCCCGATGACACCAGCAAGGTGGCCCTGTGATCAGAAGGAGGAATAGGTGGGTAAACAATCACCTGGCACTGCCACACGTGACTGTGCTCTGCTCAGGAATCATAGAGACCAATTTTCAGCTTTCAGCGCTGTCACACTTTGAATGACAATTGCGCGGTCATGCTACACTGTACCCAAATTACATTTTTATAAATGTTTCCCTACAAATAGAGCTTTCTTTTGGTGGTATTTGATCACCTCTGGGGTTTTTATTTTTTGTGATACAAATAAAAAAAGACCGAAAATTTTGAAAAAAAAAAGTTTTTCTTTGTTTCTGTTACAAAACTTTGGAAACAAGTATGTTTTCTCCTTCACTGATGGGCACTGATGAGGCTGAACTGATGGGCACTGATGAGGCAGAATTGATGGGCACTGATGAGGCGGCACTGATGAGGTGGCACTGATGGGCACTTATATGCAGCACTGATGGGCACTGACAGGCGGCACTGATAAGCAGCACTGACGGGCACTGATAGGTGGCGATGAAATGCAGCACTGACGAGCACTGATAGGTGGCACTGATATGCAACACTGATGGGCACTGATAGGCAGCGCTAATGTGCACTCATAGACGGCACTGATGGGTGGCACTGGTGGGTGGCACTATTAGGCAGCACTGATCAGGAGGCACTGGCAGGAATCACTGATGGGCATTGATTGCCATACCTGGTGGTCCTGGGTAGCATCCCTGGCGGTCCTGGGTGGCATCCCTGGTGGCCCTGGGTAGGCACATCCCTGGTGGATAATCAATCAGTGCAGACCCCCCCATGAGGACAGCAGCCGATCGGCTCTCCTCGCGCGAGTAGAGGAAAAGCCGATTCGCGGCTTTTCCTGTTTACACCGTGATCAGCTATGTTGGGACACAGCTGCTCATGTGGTAAAGAGCCTCCGTCAGAGGCTCTTTACCTAGATCAAAGTTGCAGTGTGTCAGAGTGACCACACCACTGATCGCCGTGCTGCGCATATGATGTCCAGTCAGGATAGCGAAACCACCGCCCGGCTGACCTTTTGCTATAGGCCGGGTGGAAAGTGGTTAACCAGTTCATGATTGTCCTACAGCAGATGAACTGCTACAGAACGCCGTTCTGTATATATACGTGATTCTGCACTGCCGCCTAAGGGGCGTGCGCACTCCACCGGAGGGCCGCTTCTGCTGCCCACAAAAATACTGGCAGACAATTTGTATTCTTCTGCAGGAAAGCCTTGCATGGGTCATGGACTTTCCAGCATGACAATGGCGCTAAGCACAAGGCCAAGGTGACCCTCCCAAGGTCACAGCAGAAAAAGGTGAAGGTTCTGGAGTGGCCATCACAGTCTACTGACCATAATATCATCGAGCTGCTCTAGGGAGATCTCAAAAGTGCGGTTCATGCAAGACGACCAAAGACTTTGCATGACCTGGAGGCATTTTGCCAATATGAATGGGCAGCTCTACCACCTGCAAGAATTTGGGGTCTCATAGACAACTATTACAGAAGACGACACGCTGTCGCTGATGCTAAAGGGGGCAATAAACTTTATTAAGAACTAAGGGGATGCAGACTTTTGAACCCATTTCATTGGATAAGATAACTGATACAAAGACAGAGCTGTGCCGCTCCAGGTGGGAATGATTGCTTCCTTCATCCTTGTTGTGCAGGTCCAGTCCGAAGCTTGGATAAGAGCCAATGGTTCAAGAAAAGTTCACCGCACTCCCAGGTATGAAGCAGTGATGATTATTGAAGATGAAAATCCATCAAGATACATCATAAGACATCATGAGACCGCTATGCAGGCATGGCAGGATTAACGCGTTTCACAAATCAAGGTTCGCTTAGTTATGACTAAGCGAACCTTGATTTGTGAAACGCGTAAATCTTGCCATGCCTGCATAGAGGTCTCATGATGTATCTTAATGGATTTTTATCTTCAATAAAGTAATCATCACTGCTTCATACCTGGGAGTGCGGTCAACCTTTCTTGAACCATGGGCATTTCATTGGTTTACTTGTTGCCTGGTTTTGTTTTATGATTTAGCCATTCTCTTAACACCTCCAGTTACAGAATATGAATCCCATAAGAAATACAAGAAATGGGTTTTGCCGGCTCACTCGTGTTTTCTTTACAAATGGTCCATCCTGTATATTACCAATTCTTCAAGGGGGGGCAAACTTTTGAGCGCAACTGTATACATGCGCGGTCGTGCGATGCTGTACCCTAATAAAGTTTAAGTCATTTTTTTCCCACAAATAGAGCTTTATTTTGGTGGCATTTGATCACCACTGGGTTTTTAATTTTTTTATGCTTTAAACATAAGAATGAACATTTTGAAAAAAAAAAACAAACAATATTTTTTACTTTCTGCTCTAAAACATCCAATAAAAAAAATTAAAAACAAATTTCTTCATCAATTTAAACCAATATGTATTCTGCTACATATTTTGATAAAAAAAATCCCAATAAGTCTATATTGATGGCTTTGCGTGAAAGTTATAGCGTCTACAAAATATGGGATATATACTAGGATTTCTTTTTTTTTTATGCTAGTAATGGCAGCGATCAGTGACCTATAGGGAGACTGCGATATTGTGGCTCACAATGGGATACCAACTGACACTTTGTGGGAACCGGTGACATATTTTTGGGAAAAAAAATCCCAATAAACGTATATTGATTGGTTTGCGCAAAAGTTATAGGGGTTGCTTTACTAAAGCTGGAGAGTGCAAAATCTGGTGCAGCTCTGCATAAAAGCCAATCAGCTTCCAGGTTTTATCGTCAAAGCTTAATTGAACAAGCTGAGGTTAGAAGCTGATTGGATACCATGCACAGCTGCACCAGATTTTGCACTCTCCAGCTTTAGTAAATCAACCCCATAGCGTCTACAAACTATGGTATGTATATATATATATATATATATATATATATATATATATATATATTTTTTTTTTTTTTTTTACTAGTAATGGAGGCGATCAGCGACTTATAGCGGGACTGCAATGTTGCAGCAGACAGTCAGGACACTGACACTTTTTTGGGAACCAGTGACACTAATACAGTGATCACTGCTAAAAATATGCACTGTCACTGCACTAATTACACTGGCTGAGAAGGGGTTTAACATCAGGGGCGATCAAAGGGTTAAATGTGTGCCTAGCCAGTGTTTATGTGTGTACTGTGTATTACTTTTACTAAGGGATGTGCTTTCCAGGGAAACAAAAACTGGCACATCCCAGCTGACAGGACAGAGCTCTGTATTGTTTACATTGGCTGAGTTCTGTCCTGTATTCCTCCTCACTGATCAGCGGGTGTCAGCGGTCATCCATTGGCCGGCACCCGCTGATTGGCATGTGCTGTTACTAATCACAGCACAGCCGGTGCACCCCCTACCCAGAAAAGCAGAATCACGTATATATACGGGATTCTGCGCAGCCGGCCCGCACTGTAGCGGTAAAGCTACAACGCGTGGTTAGGAAGTTAAAGAGTAACTCCACTTTTGTTGAGACATTCCCCTCTGGGTGATCTCTGTACATTGCAGGGAATTTAACAAACTTTGTTGCAGATTTCTAACTTTTGTCATTCTGAAGAAATAGCTGTTTCTCTGTGTCCATGTGGAAAGTGAATGTGAATGGGAGCGATTTTATAATTATCAATCAGCTGCTGCACATGCAGGGCTCTAATGAGAAAAGTTGCCGGTGTACTGCCCAAATACCAAACTCGCCAGAATACAAAACCTGTGTCACTTCCGTTTTATTTAAAGTATAACATCGTAATCCTCAGGAATTTCTGTTGATGTTCCGCAATAGGTGATTTTCTAAAACTCCGGCAAAGGACAATAGTCCGGTGCACGGTATATGAGTGGAGGTTTATACTCCACTCATATACTAACCAAGAAAATGGCCGTCTCTTAGGCGGGGACAACTTTGACCCCGTTTGCTGCTGTGTTCCTATCACAGCAACAACTCTGGGTAAAAAACTGTAGTCCGTTGCCGATGTTTTGTAGCAACAGAAATTCGTGCTAATTACCAATTTATAATTTTAAAAAAAAACGGAGGTGACGCGGGCTTGGTGCTTGGGCAGAACACCGGGTGTGCATCCCTTTAGATATGATGACATATTGGGAGTATCTCACATAAAATGACACTTTTGTTGCATGGGATGCCCAAACTCTGACTTGTATCTTAGTGCAGACTTCACTAAGAAAATCAGTCAGCCAATCACACGAGTAGGAAATTATATTTCTGTGTACAGAGTGCCTCCAGGCTGCAATATTGCATTTTATGGAAAATTACAGCTCTGCAGATTAAAAAGGAAAGATAATTTTTAATAACATTCAATTACAATATGACTTTTGTCGCAATTGCGTGCGCTATATTATGTTTTTTTTTTTTGTTTGCCATTTTTTAACCCTTTAAGGCTAGTTAGGATTAACCTCTAGACTTTAACCACTTCACCCCCAGAAGGATTTCCAATGTTAGGACCAGAGCCCTTTTTGCGATTTAACTGACAATTGCGCGGTCGTGTGACGTTGTACCCATATGAAATTTGCGTACTTTTTTCCCCCCAAATAGAGCTTTCTTTTGGTGGTATTTGATCCCCTCTGCATCATCTTTAATCACTGCTATAAACAAAAAAAGAGCGACAATTTTGCAAAGAAAAAAATATTTCTTACTTTTTGCTAAAATACAAATCCCAAAAAAAAATATAAAAAAACAAATTTATTCATCAGTTTTGGCTGATTTATATTCTTCCTCATATTTTTGGTAAAAAAAAAAAAAAATCACAATCTGTGTTTATTGATTGGTTTGCGCAAAGGTTGCCGCATTTACAAACCATGAGAATTCATTTCTGGCTTTTTTCAATTTTTTTTTTTTTTTTACTGGTAATGGTGGCGATCTGCGATTTTTATTGGGACTGAGGATTGCAGCGGACATGTCGGACATTTCTGACACTTTTTTGGGACCAATGACATTTATACAGCGATCAGAAATTTAAATATCCACTGATTACTGTATAAATGTCATCAGCAGTGAAGAGGTTAACCTGCAGGGGGAGATCTAGGGGTTAACTGTGTTCCCTAGGCGTGTTCTAACTGTGAGGGGGCTGGGCTACCATGGGCATAAGAGATATATCTAATCCCAGTGACAGGGATAAGTAGATCTTTTAAATGCCCACTGACAGAGCGGGGAACCGCCACGTTTACATTGGCAGTTCCCCGTTCTTTCTCCCTGCGAGGTCATCGCGGCTCGCCGGCCGGGCACATTCCTGCAGAGTGTGGGGGGCACGAGAGCACGCTGCCGGAGGCACGTTCCAGCCCGCTAACTGCGCGTGCCGCCGTTTATAAACGGAGATACGCTGCCACAGTGCAGCAGTAAATGTACGCGAGCCGGTCGGGAACCAGTTAAGGTTAAGAAAGGCTGGTTTAGAGACACAAAGCAGTCTTTGCAACTATGAGTATAATAAAATATTAACCGATTGTATCTGAATCCACTAAAACAAAAAAACATGTCTTTCTTACCCTGTAACAATAATTTCTGGGTAGGCTGTAGTTCCAAGGTTCCATATTCCTCCTGTTATCGGCCATTCCTGTACAGAACAGAACAAAAAGGTTACTATACTGCCTGGATATACCACTACCCACTTTGTACGTGATTGCTCTCCTCGCCAGCTAAGTATTGTTTTATAAAACTTATGTACATGCTGAGCTTAGTAGTGCTCCATAGTGAATGTGCCTTTCAAAACAAGTCTATAAGCCAGGTCTGACTGACTGAATCCTAAGACGGAATAGTAAGATAAGGGAAGAGTCACTGTTCTGAGCCTGACTCACACAGTTGTGTGTATACATCTCAACTTGAGCTACTGAGCTCTGTAAACAATGAGCTTTTTACACCAAAAGAGGCAAAAAAAAAATGAATTTTCAAATGCAAAAATGTACATTACTCACAAGAAAATCAAAGCTGAGCTCCAGGGAGGAACAAATTAAAGTGGTTGTAAAGGCTCAAGGTTTTTTACCTTCATGCATCCTTGCTGTACCTGCAGAAGGGGCCAGCCTGAAGTCATCCAGCAGGACATTCTGACTTAAATTCCACATTAAAGTGATTGTTTTTTTTTTTTAAATAACAAACATATTATACTTACCTCCTCTGTGCAGTTGGATTTGCACAGAGCAACCCGGATCCTCCTCTTCTCGGGTCCCTCTTCTGCTCTCCTGGCCCCTCCCTCTGGTGAGTGCCCCCTCAGCTAGCAGCTTGCTACAGGGGTCACTGAGCCGAGTCGGAGCTCCGTGTATCCATTCAAACACGGAGCCCCGACCCGGCCCCCTCTCTCCCATGATTGTCTGGTTGATGTTGATTGACAGCCGTGGGAGCCAATAGCTCCGCTATTGTGTCTCAGCCAATCAGGAGGTCTGGGACAGACATGGCTGCAGAGAGAAGGGGCTCATGTAAGTAATTGGGGGGGGGGGGGGGC
>BLSH010235152.1:999584-1033923 GCA_018402905.1 Glandirana rugosa | reverse complement strand
CAGTTAAAACACACAGAAGGTTTTTTATCTTAATGCATGCATTAAGATAAAAAACCTTCTGCCTTTACAACTCCTTTAACCTGCGATCCTTTGGCAGCCGGTGGTCATCTTCTTCTTAGCAATGGAATGTGGGCATGCTGTATAATGCAGTGGCTGCTAGTCCTGCATTATACATGATGACATCTGCGGGAGAGACGGTGGCAAGTCCGGTCAGGTGCTGTTAAGAAGAGAGGCTTCAAGGAACTAGTCGCCATGACCAGAATTGGAGAGTAGTAAGACTGCAGGGCCCTGGAATATGGTAAGCAATACGCTTATTTCATCTTTTAGCCAAACAAGCATTGGGTTCTGTATCAGTCAGGCTGGAGGAACATTTAACAATTTTGCTACTGTAGTTCAGCTTAAAAAATTGACCCAAGACCTGCTTTGTGTGCCGCTCAGACTCTATTGAAGAGGGGGCAAGTCCTATGATATCCACCGCTGGGAGTGCTGGTTTGGGAGGGAGCTTGTCCCAGCTCTTGCAAGCCGAGAAAGTCTCCCTATGGCCACACATCCATTACATTCCTGAGGTGTCCTAGACTCCGATCAGGTCAGGGTACCAATGCGTTTTGCTCCGCCCCTCGGAGCTTAGTCATGGGGAACATGACTAACTCTGAGGGACGGGGCGAAATGGATTGGGGGCGTGACCTGGTCGGAGTCCAGGCTGAGGTTGTCACGCACACCTCAGGGATGTCATGGATGTGTGGCCATAGGGAGACTTTCTCTTCACTCTCACCTTTTCAGAAAGTACACCTCAAGAGAGCTTCCGTTCAAGCTGGTGCATGTCTACAGTTGTCAATGCGCATGCATGTGCGGTTCCTGGCGCCAAGCGGGCTAATTAAACTCAGTTTGTAAACAAGATCAGTGCTGTCTGATCTGCAGCTTCCCCGTGTTACCTGCTATCTGTGCCTTGAACCTGTGATCTACTCCTGTGACTGACCCGGCTTGCCTCTGACTCTTCCTGCCTTCTGCTTGCACCCGACCCCGGCTTGTCTTGACCTTGATCCTGCTTGCTGATCTGGTACTACACTGTCCGCCTGTTACCGACCCGGCCTGCACCTTGACCCTGCCTTGGCTTCTGCATCTGTTCCAGTATTTCCTGCCCGAGTGTGATCCGGCCTGCCTGTACCTGCCTGTGCTCCACATCCTGCAAAACCTGTCTGCTGTTAGCCTCATTCCTGTGTGGGGCATACAGATATCAGCTGACCCAGCTCCTGTATGCTTGCTGTTTGGATTTCCATCCTGCTAGTGCACATCACTGAGTTAGCGTAGCGGCCCTCCTCACAGCGATCCTGCCAGGCACTCATACCATTCTGCACTCCCAAGCTTCCTGTCTGCTCTATCAGGGGCTGCGAGTCAGATACGTAAGGGAGGCCTTCCTCTGCATAATCAGGCTCATCTACCAGGTACGTGGAACGGGACACAGCTTTAAAAAGTGTTAACCACCGGCTTATAAAGGCATTTAAACATTGATATTAGATAGCCAAACCTTCCCCATTCACAGGGCCAGTGCTACCACGAGGAAAACTAGGCAGCTACCTAGGGTGCACTGCCACCTAGGGCATCTGGCCGCTGGTTTTCCTACTCTTCATCTCCCGTCGGTCTCCATGCTATGTAGGATGCCTCTGTCTGCAGCATGTAACTAACTCACATGGCAGCCGCCCCGTCCGTAAGCAAGTAGTGTCAGAGGTGCAGCGCAGCACTGGAGGACTGTGTGCCAATGGAACGGAAGCACACATCCCCTGCGTGCTGCCGCCTCTATGATCAGTGACCTGTCTGTCTGTCCCTCTCTGAGTCGCTCCCTCTGCCCCCCATGTCACCGCCATTTGTAGAGACCGATCTTCCTCCTGGCCTGTGCTGTACAGCGGCAGCGCGTGCTATAGCCTAATCGGATCGGAGTAGTGGGCGCCCTAGGGCTGGTGACAGCTGTAGCCTGGAGGCATCGAGACAGGGTCGTCGGAATGCATTTAGAGCCCGGTGAATGAAGAACACTGACATTGTATTAGGAATCAGGTAGATCAGTGTAATGGTCAGGTAGGTCACAGGAGTTACATGGGCAGGGCAAAGGAGGTGGAGTCAGGGACAGAGCCAAGGGGGCGGAAAAATTAGGTTTTGCCTAGGGTGTTAAAAATCCTTGCACCAGCCCTGCCCATTCATGATGCATGCCCCCCCCCCCCAGCCATGTTAGATCCTTCCTTCCCTCATTCTCTGAGCACATTACCTTGTTGCTGTATCCTTGTTTTTTGTTCTTTGCTCCAACAGAATACAGCACTGGGATCAGGTCAGGGGGGCAGTCTGCGAAATACTCCGTACAGGTCACAGGAGACTCATGGACGTCCATGGAGTACGGGTTCTCAAAGATTGGAAAGCTGACAGAAAGCAAAAGCCGGTTAGTGGGTTAGCTGCTTGGTTAGAGTGCAGATAGCATATAGAAAATAAAATGGTTGTAAACCTAAAAAAAATAAATAAATAACAGTGAAGCTTTTATAATATTTTTCTAATGTTCCTGTGCTCTAGTCGATAATTTATTTGTTGATCCTGCCAGTCCCTCTGACTTCCTAGTTCTTTTTGGCAATGATCTGTAATGTTTAACTGGCTGTCTCCCTGGTTCTTGCAGCTGCCCCCCCCCAACAATGACGTGGTGCCAGACCTCACCCATACGCCTGTGAGTGTTTACATGTTGCCATGGAATTCATTAATGGAGGACTAGAACAATGCAATCACTGAGCAGCAAATGATATCACCTGTGATGTATTTCAGTTATCCTGCAAACCTGGCCTGTTAGTGGGTCCCGAGGACAGGAGTTGAGAACCACTGATCTAGGTCTTGTCGATCAATGATAATTGCACATGCATTATATAACCTAAACCCTGTATCGCACAGCAAAAATGTTCTATGATTCTGTAACTGACCCTGTCAATTCTGAAAATAAAAACTATTCTGTTAAAAAAAAAAAAAAAAAAAAAAAATGGAATAAAAATGATTGAAACAGAAAAAGTAAAAAAAATCAGCTGCCTTGTAATGTGTGTGGGGGAGGGGATTAGAATGGTGCAAAGTAACTGACAGCTGTCACTTAGATATCGGCGCATATTATGCACATTATGCAAATATGTGCACATGCAGTAATATATAATGCAACGCGGTACATCCAGAAAATCTCATCCCTTTAATTGGTAATGTGGAATATAAGGCATGCATGCTATAGATGAAGATCTGCTGCTCCAAACAGACTTTCTCAATGGCGGGTTGCCATGGTAACATTGCACGAGGATTTTTATAAGAGTAAAAAGGCTAGTCGAGTCATTAGGAAAACACGAGTGTAATTTTACCATTATCAGTGTCAAGCAATTAATTTTATCAGGGAAATGAGTGAGTAAACACGCAGAACCCCGCGCTAAATGTTACCAATTATTTAGACAATTAATGTAATCTTCACCAAATCCTATTATTAATATTTTTTTTTTCTCCGTTCAGTCCCTCGCCTGGGTTAGGTCAATAATGTGCTTGCAATGTGCTGGCGACTTAATTACACTCGGAAGCCTGGAGTCCCATGTCAGCCTGACACATCCTCAGAGACTCCTGAACATTGCAAGGAAACAACAAGGAGCCCCCCGACTCAGCTGCTGGGTCACAGATGTGTGAAGGAAAGGAACTGCTGACATCAACTGTCACCATCTAAGCGGAAAAGATTCAAGTTCTACTGAGACAGAGGTGGTGCTGCCTGGATGCCCCCCCCCCCCCAAGCCCTGCTATTCCATTAATATTGTGCCTTCCATAATTTGCACCAATGACATTAAACATGCTGGAAACAGCTGCATGCAGGCTGTATCTGCGATAAAAAAAAACAGCTGCATGCAGGCTGTATCTGTGATAAAAAAAAACAGCTGCATGCAGGCTGTACCTGCTATAAAAAAACCCAGCTGCATGCAGGCTGTACCTGCGATAAAAAAAACCAGCTGCATGCAGGCTGTACCTGCGATAAAAAAAAACAGCTGCATGCAGGCTGTACCTGCGATAAAAAAACAGCTGCACGCAGGCTGTATCTGCGATAAAAAACAGCTGCATGCAGGCTGTACCTTCGATAAAAATTAAAACAGATGCATGCAGGCTGTATCTGCGATTGAAAAAAACAGCTGCATGCAGGCTGTATCTGCGATAAAAAACAGCTGCATGCAGGCTGTATCTGCGATAAAAAAAAAAAAAACAGCTGCATGCAGGCTGTACCTGCTATAAAAAAACAGCTGCATGCAGGCTGTATCTACGATAAAAAAAACACAGCTGCATGCAGGCTGTATCTGCGATAAAAAAAAAAAAAACAGCTGCATGCAGGCTGTATCTGCGATAAAAAAAACACAGCTGCATGCAGGCTGTATCTGCGATAAAAAAAAAAAAAAAAGCTGCATGCAGGCTGTACCTGCTATAAATAGAAAAGCTGCATGCAGGCTGTACCTGCTATAAATAAAAAAAACTGTTGCATGTGCAGAATTTTTATTGCTAAATTTTTAAGCCATGCATTCCAAAGACTTCAAGAAAAAATGTATATACAGTATCTCACAAAAGTAAGTACACCCCTCACATTTTTGTAAATATTTTATTCTATCTTTTCATGTGACAGCACAGAAGAAATGACACTTTGCTACAATGTAAAGTAGTGAGTGTACAGCTTGTATAACAGTGTAAATTTGCTGTCCCCTCAAAATAACTCAACACACAGCCATTAATGTCTAAACCGCTGGCAACAAAAGTGAGTACACCCCTAAGTGAAAATGTCCAAATTGGGCCCAATTAGCCATTTTCCCTCCCCGGTGTCATGTGACTCGTTAGTGTTACAAGGTCTCAGGTGTAAATGGGAGGCAGGGGTTTTAACCAGTTCCGTACATTTACAGCTGCAGAGTGGCAGCGCCCCGCAAATCGCCGTTTATAAACGGTGGCTCGCGTGTGCGCGGTAGCAGGCGGGCTCTCGTGCCTATTGAATAACATGGAGAGGTGAAGAAAAAAAAATGCTAAAAAACACGGCGCTAAAAAACGTCCGTGTGTATGAGGCCTTAGGATGAATCTTGTGTTGGAGATTTCAAGAAAGGAATACAAAAGAAACCACCGTCTATCTAACCATTTGTATTTCAAAAATACAATTAAGAATTGTTACTGAATAGATAACTGGATTAAATGGGGATATTTATTATTGTAAGTTCAGCGTAAATGCTATGCTGACAGCCTTGCTGAGATGATTAAATAAAGACAGAGGGGAATAAAGCTGCAGGCTAAAAAGGTTTACAATTCCAACATAAAGGGGACTACCAAGCAGCCATAACCATCTCTATGCAAATAAAAAAAAAAACCTTACTACCAGGGGCGTAACGATAGGGGTTGCAGGGGTTGCAATTGCAACCGGGCCCCATGGTCCAGGGGGCCCATGTGCCTCCTTTGTACACTTGGATAAGAGGGATGGTGGGGTGGCATTTAGAGGAACCAATCTCCTCCATTTTCTTCTATCCAGTTTACTTGTCTTCTGTGCTGTTCCCAGGGTCCCTGTGGTACCGTAATAAAGGGACAAGTGATAGAAGTAAAGGGCCCCAGGATCAGTGGGAAGAAAGAAGGGCCAGGCGTCAGGGGTCAGGGGGCCCTTCATAATTTCTTGCATCGGGGCCCTGAAGGTTCTAGTTACGCCTCTGCTTACTACCTATAGACCAGGGATATGCAATTAGCGGACCTCAAGATGTTGCTGAACTACAAGTCCCATGAGGCACAGCAAGACTCTGACAGCCACAAGCATGACACCCAGAGGCATGATGGGACTTGTAGTTTTGCAACAGCTGGAGGTCCGCTAATTGCATATCCCTGCTATAGACTTTGGTCCAGATGTGCAAAATAAAAAAAAGGAAAGCCAACCGGGTGACCAAGCCCAAGAAATACATTTAGAGTCACCCTGGTATTGATAAATAATTTGATTTCTAAAAGGTTTACAACTCCTCCATAAAGGGGACTACAAAGGACTCATAACCATCAATATAAGGGAGTACCAAAAGAAAACATTTACTACCTACAGGGTCCGATCCACATGTGCAAGTAACAAACTTCAACCCCCCCCAGGGAAATGACTAGATATTGCAGTGAATATTGTATCTATTGATACACTATATTACCAAAAGTATTGGGACACCTACTTTTACACGCACATGAAATTTAATGGCATCCCAGTCTTAGTCCGTAGGGTTCAATATTGAGTTGGCCCACCCTTTGCAGCTATAACAGCTTCAACTCTTCTGGGAAGGCTGTCTGCAAGGTTTAGGAGTGTCTATGGGAGTGTTTGACCGTTCTTCCAGAAGTGCACTGGTGAGGTCAGGCACTGATATTGGATGAGAAGGCCTGGCTTGCAGTCTCTGCTCTAATTCATCCCAAAGGTGTTCTATCCGGTTGAGGTCAGGACTCGCTCATCCATGTCTTTATGGACCTTGCTTTGTGCACTGATGCGCAGTCATGTTGGAATAGGAAGGGGCCATCCCCAAACTCTTCCCACTAAGCTGGGACCATGAAATTGTCCAAAATGTCTTGGTATGCTGAAGCCTAAGGCCTCATACACACGGACGTTTTTTGACGCCGGCGTTTTTTGCAGCTCTCCATGTTAGTCAATGGCCCCATAAAAACGTCGGCGTTTTTGAGCTGTAGGTGGCGTCGGCGTTAGTGAGCAGAAAGTAGAACCCATGGCCATCGCGTTCTGAGGCTGTAACGTTTTGACTTTTTTGACGCCGACGCCACAAAACGCCAACAAACGCCACCTAATATTGTACCGGCGTTTTCTGGCGTTTTTAGGTTGAAAAATAGCAGAGGGATGATTTTTTTTAAAAAACGCCTATTGACGCCGACGCTCACTAACGCTCAAAAACGCCAATGCATAACGCCGAAAAACGTTGACTTTTTTTCCTTGACGTCGGACCCGACGTTTTGTTTATTTTTTTAGATACGCCCGTGTGTATGAGGCCTAAAGTCTCGTACACACGATGTGACGGTCGTACGACCGGACGTCCAAAATCGTATGTTGGCTGTTGTGTCTCGCATACTGACGCGCACTAAGCAATCGTAGAACCAAGCCGAATGTAGAGACATGTTACGAGCGTATAAAGAGGAAGTTCAGGTGAATGTGATTTGTGAATTAGGAACGTAGGTTTCCCAGAACGGACACTTCCGGCCGTTCCTGACTTCTGAGCATGCGTGTTTTGCACAGTACAACTTGTTGGACCAACTTCTCTGTACACACGTTACGATAGTCGTACGACCGCTTGTTGTACAACAAAAGTTTTATAGTTTGCTCATCCAACTTCTGTTGTACGACCGTCGCATGACGGCTGTTCTAATCGTGTGGTCGGATGATCGTGCAACAAGAGGCTATACGACCGTTTTCATACAACTGTCGCACCGTGTGTATGAGGCTTAAGAGTTCCCTTCACTGGAACTAAGGGGCCAAGGCCGACCCCTGAAAAACAACCCCACCCCATAATCCCCCCTCCACCAAATGGTTTGGACCAGTGCACAAAGCAAGGTCCATAAAGACATGGATGAGTGAGTTTGGGGTGGAGGAGCATGACCGGCCTGCACAGAGTCCTGAGCTCAACCGGATTTATTATTATTATTTCAGGTACTGTCATTTTATGCAGCGCTTTACATATATATATATTGTACATTCACATCAGTCCCTACCCTCAAGGAGCTTACAATCTAAGGTCCCTAACTCACATTCATACACATACTAGGGCCAATTTAGGATCCAATTAACCTGCCAGCATGTCTTTGGAGTGTGGGAGGAAACCGGAGTACCCGGAGGAAACCCACGCAGGCACAGGGAGAACATGCAAACTCCAGGCAGGCAGTGTTGTGGTTGGGATTCGAACCAGCGCCCCTATTGCTGCCAGGCGAAAGTGCTACCTACTACACCACTGTGCCATCCAGATTTAGGATGATTTAGAGCAGAGACTGTGAGCCAGGCCTTCTCGTCCAACATCAGTGCCTGTCCTCACAAATGCTCTTCTGGAAGAATGGTCAAACATTCCCATAAACACTCCTAAACCTTGTGGACGGCCTTCCCAGAAGAGTTGGAGCTGTTATAGCTACAAAGGGTGGGCCTACGGACTAATGCCTCATACACACGGTTCGACAATCGCACGTACGATCGTGTCGAATCGTATGTTGGCTGTTGTATGCAGCATACTGACTGCACTACACGATCGTACGGCCAGGGAAAGAACGTTCAGGTGCATGTAATTAGCATTCACCCATTCCTGACTTTGGAGCATGCGAGTTTTGCACAATACAACTTTGTTGTACACACGATACAACGGTCGTATGAGAGCTTGTTGGTACGACCAAGTTTTCTAGTCTGCTCATACAACTCCCTTGTACAACCGTCGTAGGTTCGACTGTTCAAATCGCGCATACGAACGATCTATTTCGCGTACAACGGTCGTGAGTACGACCTGTTGTATGCGATCGTCGAACCGTGTGTACGGGGCTTAAGCCTGGGATGCCATTAAAGTTCATGTGTGTGTAAAGGCAGGCGTCCCAGTACTTTTGGTGATATAGTGTATATTGGCACATAGAGGAGCTGGATTTTTTTTTTAAAAAAAGAAGGTGAACTGAGCCTTTAAAGGTACATATACATCAAAATTTACACACGTGACTTCAAGTGTCCTCTGCAAAAACATGTCTATAGACAATATAATGCCAGACAAATGTAGCAATAGTATAATGCATAGTAAATATAAATCATCTATGGTTAAAGGTACTGTCCGTACAATTTCATTGGGGCTAACCTGACCGGATAACATGGGAAATGCAATAGGCATCTTACTTGCTTTGTGTGAGATCGACCACGATAAGGTCCCTCTCCATCAACACAGCCACGGCGTACGGTTCCTGGAATTCTAAGAGCAGAGACAAGTTAATTGAGTTTCCTGTTCTGTAATCAGAATTAAACTAATAAGGAAGAGAAATGACACAATTTCAGATGTTTTCTCTTCTTGCACATTATCACAGATGCCCCAGCCCCCCAATCTAATATTCCGGGGTTTGAAAGATGTTGGGGAGCATAGGTGTGCGCACAGGGAGTGCCAGGTGTGTCTGGGCACACCTTAATCACCCTGTGCAGCACAGATTCCCCCTTCTGCCTTGCCCCCTGCAGCGCTGCTGGCTTCTTTCCTCTTCCCTGGCTGCTGCAGTGGGCACACACGGGGGGATGTTTTAGGATGAGTGGGGGAAGGGGCCAGTAAATATGTAAATTTACCGGCCACTTCCCTTTCTGAATGAACACAGTGAGTGATCAGTACCGTGTGGTTGAGCTTTGGAGTGCACACCCTAATGCAATAGGCTGCGCACCTATGTTGGGGAGTTCACCTGCCTACTGATTTCTTATACTTTATGGGGTCTGTGGTGCTGAGATTCTATGATTTAATCCCCCAGGTCTGCAATTCTGTACTAGCCAATAAGAGGGGGTCCCTCTTTCCCTGAGAACACCCCACTCCTCTTCCTAGGAAACATTAACAGAGCATAGGACTACATCAGGAAGATTCGATGGGTCAGCTTGACTCCCCCTTTCCAGCAGTTACTTAGTAGTGCAGCTCCCCCACTCCCCTTCCAAGCAGTGACTCAGCAGCTCTCCTTGCACCCCGCTCCCAGCAATTAATGTACAGTGCTGTGAAAAATATTTGCCCCCTGTTTTTTTTTTTTTGCATATATGTCACACTTAAATGATTCAGATCATCAACACATTTTAGTATTACACAAAGATAACCCAAGTAAATACAAAATGCAGTTTTTAAATGATGATTTTATTTATTAAGGGATGAAAGCTGTCCAAACCTGCCTGGCCCAATGTGAAAAAGTAATTGCCCCCCCTCCTTGCTAAATCATGAATGAACTGGGATTAACCACACTTTTTTGGAAAGCCGAGTTAAATTTCCCTTGCCACACCCAGGCTTGATTACTGCCAGACCTGTTGAATCAAGAAATCACTTAAAGCGGAGTACAAAAAGTGTACCTGCTGACTTTTAATAATCAGACACTTACCTGTTCCACGCTCCATCGATGCAGCCGCCCGCAGTGTAGGATTGCCGCATCGTCCCTTTAATCCACAGATTCTGTGGCTGATCAAGGTGGTAATTAAACTCACTTGGTGCCTTAGGCTGGGTTCACAGCTCCGCCCCCAGGATGTGACCTCATATGGGGCGGGACCTCCAGGTGATGTCATCTGGTGGCCACGCCCCATGCCAATATAAGGCACAGCACAAAGCGGCGAGGGCATTCTTGAAGAAGACGCGTCGTGTCAACATGGGAAGAAAAGAAGAAGAAGAAGAGAGGGAAGGGGACAGCGGACAGCGGAGAAGACCGGCAGAAGACGCCGCGCAGAGGAGAAGAAAAGACCCCTCAGAAGATGACAGACCCCGCAAAAGAGCCGAAGAAAGGAAGACACCGGAGAGGGGAGAAGACCACCGGAGCAGATTTAATAAAATATTTTAAAAAGCTGTGTGGTTTTTTTGTGTACATATTGCTTTCCTGGTAAATGGGTAGGGGTACGATGTACCCCATACTCATTTACATAGGGTGGGGGGCCAGCATCTGGGGGCCCCCTTGTTAAAGGGGGCTTCCAGATTCCGATGAGTCCCCGCCCGCAGACCCCGACAACCACCCGCCAGGGTTGTCGGGAAGAGGCCCTTGTCCTCATCAACATGGGGACAAGGTGCTTTGGGGTGGGGGGTGCAGAGCCCCCCCTACCTCGAAGCACCCATACTCCCCATGTTGAGGGCACGCGGCCTGGTATGGTCCAGGAGGGAGGGGGCCGCTCGCTCGTCCCCACCCCCTTTCCTGGCCTGCCTGGTTGCGTGCTCGGATAAGGGTCTGGTATGGATTTTGGGGGACCCCCACGCCGGTTTTTCGGCGTGGGGGGTTCCCCTTAAAACCCATACCAGACCAAAGGGCCTGGTATGCTCCTGGAGGGGGACCCCATGCCAGTTTTTTTTAAATTTGGCGTGGAGTTCCCCTTCAAAATCCCCAGAGCACAAAGTGCCTGGCATTGTCGGGATCAAAGTCGGATCCCTGTTCACAGACAAACGGTCCGACTTTGACCCTATGTAGGACCGCAAATCGTACAGCAAAGTAGGATCAAAGTCGGGCCGTTTTTTTGTCGGATAGTGTGAACCCAGCCTTATCTGAATTCAATTAGCCTCAGAACAACCTGTGTAATTCATAGGTGTCCTGGATTAAAGGGATGATGTGGCAACCCTACCGCAATGTCGATCTCCTCCCCCGCCTAGGGTTGCCACATCATCCCTTTAATCCAGGACACCTATGAATTACACAGGTTCTGTGGCTGATTAAGGTGGTAATTAAACTCACTTGGTGCTTTATCTGCATTAAATTAGCCTCATGTTACAACCTGTGTAATTCATATGTGTCCTGGATTAAAGGGATGATGTGGCAACCCTACCCCTGCCTCCATACGGCGCCGGCATCACAAGTGTGGGCATCCGGCTTTGGCTCCAAAGCCGTGCACGCACTGCGCATGTGCGAGTCATGCTGCGAATGGCCGGCGTATCTTCTGGGACCTGTGACGTGTCCCAGAAGATCGCCGGGGGGGGGGGGGGCGAACTACCTTCCGGCTAGGAGAGGAAGTGGTCCTGGGACCCGGTCCCCATCCAAAAAATGACATAGGACTGGTAACATCTTCTTTTGTTATATCGGTGGATACATCCTGCATATGCCTCTTGTCCATCTGGTTTTACTACCTGGTGCAACCTATTGTAGCGCAGCCCATTGTGTACATTGACTGATTATACTTTTAGTATTTTGGCTGCAGCTTGTTTTGGACTTTAGCGCGGTAATTTTAAATACACCTTAATATTAACATTTGTTTGATGATCTGAATCATTTAAGTGTGACAAATATGCAAAAAAAAAAAAAAATCGGGAAGGGTCAAACTTTTTTACAGTACTGTACATTGCTGGGAGGGGGGTGCAGGGAAAGCTGAGTTGCTTGGAGGGGGGGGGGGCAAAGTGGGAGCTGCGCTACTAAGTAACTGCTGGGAGGGGGAACCAAGCTGCCAAGTGATTGCTTGAGAAGAGAAGGGGGTCAGAGTGCTGACGACGTGGTAAATCACAGTATAGCATGATTTTTATTGGTCATGAATAGGGCTGTTTGAAGCTGAAACGAGTTGACTTCCTGTGCTGTACAGCACATTGAGCACAGATAAGGATATCTGGGGAGGTAGAAGTGCTGCACTTTTGCTTTTTGGGGACAGAGTGCTGAGTTGCTAGTAACTGTTGGGAGGGGGAGCAGAGGGGAGCTGAGCTGAGTTGCTTACTCCCTGCTGGGGAGGGGGAGGTGAGCTTCTGGGAAGGGAAGCAGAGCTACTGAGTCCCTGCTCAGAGATGCGGAATAGCAGTGGGGAGCTGAACTAATGCATGGAGGAGGGAGCAAGAGAGACTGAGCTGCTAAGTGGCTGCTGGCAGGGGGGAGCAGGGAAGCTGCAGACACAGTGCCTGCAGCTACAGAGGTCAGTGAGAGCTTGTCTTAAAGGAGAAGTGCAGCCAAAGCTTGTTTAGCTATACTTCTCCAATGGGCCACAGGAGTGCAGTTCGTTCTGCAATTCTGTGACCCGTCACAGAGCCGGTCCAGGCTCAGGCAAGATCGTGAACATATGGTTGGGATCCACCCACATACCTGGACCAGCACCCGGATCAGCCTCACAGCGAGCCGCTGAGACCTGAGCTGGCCTCTCCCATCCCCTCCACAGCCTTGCCCTCCAGTGAGCGCGCGCGGGGGGGGGGTAAGGTTGCCACATCATCCCTTTAATCCAGGACACATATTAATTATACAGGGTCTGTGGCTGATTAAGGTGGTAATTAAACTCACTTGGTACCTTATCTGCATTAAATTAGCATCAGAACAACCTGTGTAATCCATATGTGTCCTGGATTAAAGGGATGATGTGGCAACCCTAGGGGGGGGGCAGAGAAGAGTCAGTGACTGACAGTCACCAGCTCTCTGCTCGGTGTTTGATCGCTCAATTCTAAGTGTTATAGCCAGCAGGGGACAGGTGCAGCATCAGACCGATGTTACATCCACCTAGGTACGTATGATTAAAAAAAATAAATACATTTTTCCCATACTTCCCTTTTAAATCTAATTTACTGCTTGCTAAAGAACAGTAAATAGTAAGGTTAATGATTCATGTGCGACTCTCTTTTACAATTAGGGTTGCCACCTCATCCCTTTAAACCCGAACACATGAATTACACAGGTTCTGAGGCTAATTGAATGCAGATAAGGCACAAAGTGAGTTTATTTACCACCTTAATCAGCCACAGAACCTGTGTAATTAATATGTGTTCGGGTTTAAAGGCATAAGGTGGCAACCCTATTTACAATACAGTGCAGGGGACCAATCACCAGGCTCAAGTAGGGGGCTGGTATAAACCTTAACCAGATCAGCCTTGGTCATACACAGGACTTTTTTTAGTCTTCCTTCCCAGAGGCAAACAGAGTGTCAAGGGAAAAATAAGTATGAGGCCCCAGGGCCGATCATTCACAGGTAATCGCTCTATGAACGATTACCTGTGAATGGCCATGATTAGTTGTCAGCCTTCTATTCCTGTCAATGGTGCTTCAAACCACAGCTAATCGCCAGGAACCATTGCTGGGTCTCTCGCATGTAATCGCATTTGCAAGTGTGAATAGGGTTGCCACCTCATCCCTTTAAACCAGAACACATATGAATTACACAGGTTCTGAGGCTAATTGAATGCAGATAAGGCAGGGTTGCCACCTCATCCCTTTAATCCAGGACACATATGAATTACACAGGTTGTTCTGTGGCTGATTAAGGTGCTAATTAAACTCACTTGGTGCCTTATCTGCATTAAATTAGCCTCAGAACCTGTGTAATTCATATGTGTCCTGGATTAAAGGGATGATGTGGCAACCCTAGCAGCAAGTGAGTTTAATTACCACCTTAATCAGCCTCAGAACCTGTGTAATTCATATGTGTCCTGGATTAAAGGGATGAGGTGGCAACCCTGCCTTATCTGCATTCAATTAGCCTCAGAACCTGTGTAATTCATATGTGTTCGGGTTTAAAAGGATGAGGTGGCAACCCAAAGTGTGAATGAGGCCTAAGTAGCGTTGAGGACGAATATTCAAGTGAAGCTGTCACTTTGCTCTTTAGAAGCAAAGCACAGGTAGACTTTAAGCAAACCGCACCCATAGCCAGATTTTGATTACATGACCAAGTAAACATTTAAATGGATTGTTTAGGTAATGTTTGAGGTGCACCCTGGGCCTTCATGGTCTGTTGCACCACAAAACAGCATGTTAGGTAGACCTTCACGCTGCTTTACCGTTGTTTACATCTCATGAATTGCGGAATCATTACACATCAATACCATCTCTCCTCTCTTACCATTTGAATAGGGTGTTTCACAAAGGGTTAAAAAGTCCACAATCGGGTGATCCATCTCTAAGACGGTGATGGCCTTTCCGTGCATGATGGTCAGGCTTGGTCTTCTGCTGGCTTTATCGTAGGACAAGCCTCCGGAGAATATGATGAACGGCTCGCTACAAGACAAGTCAAACACAAGGCAGCTGTTTATACACACAGACAAGCAGAGAGAGCGTGTGATATTAATGTGAACCGCCTCTGGGCCTTGTGTAATGAATCCCGGGATAAGCTATTGTTCCCATACATGAAATCTTGTTAGCATCTTCCAACCACATAATAATATTTTTAATCTCTTTCCAAGGTCAACAGATTGACATGTCTAATGCAGCAGTCATAACCCCGAGCAATATGTAGGAGCATGTATGCGTACAGATGTTCAGCTCTGCAAAAGAAACCATAGGCAAAATAGAAACTTCACTACCCCAGTGCAAGAAACCATGAAACCTCCGAGCCTGAGGCCCTTCCCACTGATCCCGGGGCCCTTTATTCTTGTTGCGGCATCCTTTATTACAATACCCCAGTGGGACCCTTTCACATGTTCTGCAGTGGGCCCCCTACCTGCTGTCTTGGGGCCTTCCCACGGTGGTGGAATGCCAGAGCCCAGTCACAAGTGCGACCTTTGTGACCATGGTAGTTCCGCCACTGGTGTCAGTAGGGCTGTGAATGGTGTCAGTCAGTAGAGCAGTGGACGTGGTCCATAGGGCAGTGGACGTAGTCCATAGGCAGTGGATGTGGTCCGTAGGGCAGTGGCCTTTGTCAGTAGGGTAGTGGATCACTTCCCATTCATTCACAAACCGAAGCATAGTAAACATAGTGTACTATGCTTCAGCTATGAATGGACACAGGAGTGATCGCTACTGATCACTCATTGTGTTCATTCAGAAAAGGATGGGGCTGGTAAATTGTATATTTACCGGCTCCTTCTTCCGCTCTCAATCCTGACACATTCCCTGCAGCATCCGGCAGGAGAGAAGCCAGTAGGGTGGGGGGGGGGGGGGGTAGAGGAACCAATGCCCTCCAAGGGAGAGGAGGAGAAGCTGGCTTTCAGCGGTAGCAGGAAGAAAATGGAGGGCATTGATTCCTCTATATGCCACCCCTGCTGCCCGTCCTCTCCAGGTGTACAGGGGAACTGCACGGGCACTCTGGAGTATGGGGCTGGGTCGCAATTGTGATCACTATAATTACGTCCCTGATTTAAACACAGAGATCTTATTGGCTACAGAGACTTCTCATGATACGATTCATACACTACGCGATAGGGGGATCAAAAGGCACTTCTTAGGGCCCGTGGATAGGCAAAATAAGTGCAGGTTGAGGGCACTTGTGACCTCCAGTATTATAGTATGCTTTATATTTTTCCAGTCTATAAAAGGAAAGGTGCAAAAAAAAAAAAAGAAGTAATGTTAAACAAAATGGCTGACACACCGGTGGAAAAAAATATATATATACAGTATATATATATATATATATATATATATATATATATATATATATATATATATAAATACTTTCACAGTTTATTAAAAGGCCTATCATACAGCACAGTTAGGTAATATTAGATAATAGTTCAGCTTTGCAGTGCTGGAGGCTCAGGCTTTAATTACATATATTGGAAATGTTTTACCTGCCCAAAGATTTGTATTTCTGTCCATCCAGTCTTGGGATTTACACAGCATAGTTTTGCTTAGTAAGTGAGGGAATCTGAGCTTTCTCTACTGCAGTTTCACATTTACCTACAGGTGGAGACCTGACAGTGAACATATACAGGAATCCAAACCCTGGGCTGTGACTGGACAGTGAAAGGAGAAGAAGCACACAAATTACCTCTCTGCCCTCTACAATCAACATGCTCTTTGCATTGCGACACACCTGACTGACCCCTTGTGCTGCTTCCCAGTCTCCATCTGTGAGCTATGTTGTTCAGGGACAGCAAGATTCTAATATCAGGTCACATTAAGGTGCTTACACTGCTTCCATTTAAAAATATATATTTAATTAGTTAAATTAATTAAAGGCCTGTGGGCAACTGAACCTAATAATGGTGTCTGACTACCAGGTAAGAAGTGAACCTAGAAATAGAAGCTTTATCTCATCGAAAGCTCTACAAAGCCTTCAGGCTCCAGGATACCATATGATACAGGGGGTGCACAGTAAAGTTGAAAATATCTGGATACAGTGGGCTTTAAGAGATTCTGTCACTTTGCCATTAATGACCAAAGTCACAAGGGTAAGTTGGCAGAGTTTCATACATTTTCAGTTTGTCATCATGCCCAGGCAGGTCTCTGGAAAGGGAATCCTCCTGATCCTCAGTAGACCCTACTTGCCCTCCCTCAAAGTTCCTTGCCCCTTTGTCATGCGACAGTACTTGGTCCTAGCGACTGGGTGCATGGATTGGTCACATGCTCGATCATCCTAAGAAGTGATGGGTAGTGAAGCTGCAGAGGAGAAAGAAGCTGCAAGGGAGCACAAGAAAGGTATATGGGGATCTGGGAGGTCTTGTCTGGAGACACTGTCTATTTGCCCTGCAAAAAGTTCCGGCACTTGACTCCACCTGTCAGTGTGCGCAGTGCTGCAGCTAAGACTCGCTTAGTGCCCAGCCAGCACAGACCTGCTCACCCACCTGTCCGGTCCCCTGCTCGCTCTACAGAATGGAGGGGAAGCTGGATGTGCTCCACCTCCTCCCCATGTCCCCCCTATGTCTGCCCACAAACCCCTGCGTGTCTATGTCCTTCTTCCCCGTACTCTCCTCTTGTAAGCTGCCTAACATACCTACCAACTGTCCCAGATTCCCCGGGACCATCCCGGGATTTCAAGTAAATTCCAGTGTCCCACGAATCTGTGCTGAATCCTGCAGTGGAGCCCAGTACCGAAACAAGTTCCGGCACTTGACTCCACCTGTCAGTGTGCATTGTGCTGCAGCTAAGACTCACTTAGTGCCCAGCCAGCACAGGCCTGCTCGCCCACTCGCCAGGTCGCCCACCCGCTCTACAGAATGGAAGAGGAGGAGAGGCTAGAACTGCTCCACCTCCTGCCCATGTCCTCCCTATGTCAGTCCACAAAACCCAGCGTGCAGCCAAACTTGTGGCTGTGAAAAGTTGTGTGGGTGGGAATTGTGAAGCAGTTCACACAATGCCACTGCCTGAAACTCTGGAGAACAGCCAGCCTCGGGTGAGTGAACTCTCCCCCCTTTCTCTTCCTTCCATGTACCATAGTGATCCTTCCTGCCTTCCATGTGCCATAATGGTCCTTACTGCCTTTCATGTGCCATAGTGATCCTTCCTGCCTTCCATGTGCCATAATGATCCTCCCTGCCTTCCATGTTCCATAATGATCCTTCCTGCCTTCCATGTGACATAATGATCCTTCCTTTTATGTGCCATAGTGATCCTTCCTGCCTTCCACATGCCATAGTGATCCTTCCTGCCTTCCATGTGCCATAGTGATTCTTCCTGCCTTCCACATGCCATAGTGATCCTTCCTGCCTTCCACAGGCCATAGTGATCCTTCCTGCCTTCCACGTACCATAGTGATCCTTCCTGCCTTCCATGTGCCATATTGTTCCTTCCCTCCATTTGCCATAGTGATCGTTCCTGCCTTCCACATGCCATAGTGATCCTTCCTGCCTCTCAAGTGCCATAGTAATCTTTCCTGTCTTTCACATGCCATAGTGATCCTTCCTGCCTTTCTATGTGCCATAGTGATCCTTCGTGCCTTCCATGTGCCATAGTGATCCTTTCTTCCTTCCATGTGTCATAGTGATCCTTCCTGCCTTCCATGTATCATAGTGATCCTTCCTGCCTTACACATGCCATAGTGATCCTTCCTGCCTTCCATGTACCATAGTGATCCTTCCTGCCTTCCATATGCCATAGTGATCCTTCCTTCCTCCCTTCCATGTACCATAGTGATCCCTCTTCCTCTCCTATATATACCATAGTGATCCTTCCTTTCATAGAACAGTGATCCTTCACTCTCTCCAATCTCTCTCCCTAAGGGTTGGTTCACACTGGAGACTCCAGATTGTGGCACAGCAATCAAATCATATTTTATAGATACGAAGAAGCCCAGGGTTGTTTAACCATGGCCCCTAAACCCATTTTCATGTTTGGTCACACCCATTTTTTGGTCACTGTCCCCCTGAAATGTCCCTTCACAAGTTCAAAAGTTGGGAGGTATGTAAATAGGGCCTGAAACATGTAAGGCACACACCACAGTAAAAACATGAATGGATCACAGTGCAGAACCCACTTTCATTCTGGTTTCTGTTTGCTGTTCAGGGAATTATGGGAATATAATATAAAGACAAATTATAAAGACACATCGCAGTCATTTATACTACAAGTACTGTAAAGAATATTTCATTTATTAATGAATACATAACAGGGCTAAAGGGTGTTTTTTTATATTTGTTTGGAGCTTTAATTTGTCTAAAAAAAAAATTCTAAATCCAGTGAAAGACTGCGAATCCTCTGCATCCAGATGGCTTCCCATCTCCCAGTGTCAAACCGTGATTTGCAGAAGGGAGACTATGAGGACGATACATTACATTTATGGGTCGGTGTGTATGGGAAGCAGTGAATGATGGTTTACCTGCGATCAGCAAACTGTACATGAATCATACATTAAGAACATAATAAGGCCGCTGTGTGAATAATGGTTCGCTGTACAGGTATTAATCACTATTATGTTGCACATTAACCTGAGCTGGTAAGATTGCCATACACAAAACTATTATTCATGAAGAATCATGGAGAGTCTCTAACATGTGAAAAGCAGTTCTGATACACAGAGGTGTTGTTTATGTGCAGGGGAGGAATTGAACATGGGTCATGATTTGCACAAAAACCCTAAAGTGAACCTGTGCTTTACCCTTGCAGAGAAAAACAGGTTTACTTAAAGTGGTTCTAAACTAAGCCTTAAAGGAGAAGTACAGCCAAAGCTCATTGGGCTGTGCTTCTCCTGTGGATCACAGGTGTACAGTTCGTTCTGCACTCCTGTGACCCATTTTCAGCTGACAACACAGAGGCGGTCCAGGCGACTCGGGAAAGATCGCAACAATAGAGTCAGGATCCGCCCACATGCCTGGACCGGCACCCAGCTCAGCCTCTTACCAAGCTGCTGAGAGCCGGAACCGGCTCCTCCCGCCTCCTCCACAGCCCAGCACTCAAGTGAGCATGGGGAGGAGGGCAGAGCAGAGAGTCGGTGACTGACAGTCACCAGATTCCTGCTCAGGGAGCTGTGAGAACCGAGTGATCGGCAGTGTTTTATCGCTCGGTTCTCAGTGTTGGAGTAGGCGGGGGAAAGGTGCAGCATCCACCTAGGAAAGTATGATTGTCAGAAAAAAAAAAGCCATACTTCACTTTTAAGGTTTTTAACCTTACTTCATTCTATGCATTAACCGCTCTTCCCAGCGGCTAACAGAAAGCTCCTGATCGCTACTTGTGATCAGAAGCTTTCCAATCATGTGACCGCCATGACAGCCAATCATGCCAGTCACATGATCATAAACCCCGCCTTCCAGCATCCTAAACCCCTTAAAGGGCCGGGAGGCGGGACGGGGTTTATGTTCCTGTGACCGGCGTGATTGGCTGTCACGGCGGTCACATGATTTGAAAGCTTCCGATCACAAGTAGGGATCAGGAGCTTTCCGTTAGCCGCTGGTAACGCTCGACACAGGTGTATTTACACTAATTTATCTAAATATGCTTCCACTTGGCGCCAAGGCCCACCCAGCTAGAGGCCGCATATTTGCGCGCAGCCCCGGCGCCAAGGGGTTAAGGTAAAAAACCTTCTGTACTGCAGGATCCCCCCAGCCCCTCCCACCCTTTCTCATCCTATACTTACCCAAGCCCAATCCAGTGATGTGCACGAGAGAAGTGGTTCTTGCTGCTGTATCCTTCCTCACTGTAGATGAGATTGATATGTAGATTGATAGTAATGGGAGCCATTGGTTCTCGCTGCTGTCAATCAAATGTTGTGATGAGGGAGTGGGGCCGGGGCTGAGCCAACAGACGCAGACAGGGCGGCTCAGGAGCGAGCATGCACGAGTGCTCCCATAGCAAGCAGCTTGCTATAGGGGCACTTGCCAAAGAGGAGGAGCCAGGAGCGCAGACAGGGGACCCTATAAGAGGAGCATCAGGGCTGCTCTGTGCAAAACCATTACACAAAGCAGGTAACTATAACATGTTTATTATTTTACTTTTAAAAAAATAAATTAAGGTTTAATGTCACTGTAAGTCCCCGTTCACACCTGGGCTTTTTCCATTCTGCCTGCGATCCCAAAATGCTTTAGAGAACTCATTCATTTTCAATGTGCGGTTCTGCCGCAATGGCCGCACATTGCAATCTCGGCAAACCACATCACGCAAAGCTTGTCACTCAAAAAGGAGCAGAAGCTTCTTTTGGGCGACAAGCTTCAATCCTGCTGAAAGGCGGGTGGGGGAGGAGAAGCCGGCTTTCAGCTGCTGCCGGAGGGAAATACAGTGGATTGGTCCCAGTAAATGACGCTCCTGTCCAGGTTCCGGGGGGTCAACGAGGAAGGGACGCGATCTACCAGTCATCTGCCCGCAATCAACAGGTAGATCGTGACTGAAGGGTTCTCCAATCCCGCTGTACGTATATGTTTTATTCTGATTACTTTTTGAACACGAATCTGGTGATATCTCTTGTACATACATTCCAGTGGAATTAAAGGCCAAATTCTGGAAATTTCCTTCTCCAGTTTCCCACCATGTGTACAACTACTGGTGTGAAAACAGAAAGTCATTGCAAATCTTCTGATTATCATTATCTCATTATTTGAGGGATCGTTCTCATCTATGTAGAACCAGGAGTGGAGAAAATGCTCAGAGCCAATCTAAAAAATACATTGAACTGTCAGAATCAATAAAAAGCGTAATTTTCATCCTTGCATAAGGGAACTATAACCGATATTCCTCTGTCCCCATATTACTAAGAATACATAAGAAGCACCTTTGTAGGAGAACATGATGCAAATTACTCGCCTCTAGCAGGATGGGGGGAGTGAAATCTTGGCTATCGTAAAGGCTCCATTCACACCTCAGCGTTTTGTAGCATGAAGCTCCAAAACGCTGGAGGAGAAAAATTTTTATTAATCACTATGGAGGTGGCTCACATCCACACTCCAAGTCACAGATGAAGCTTAAAAAGGTTCTGGAGGCAGATTTTTGTTTTTATTTCCGTAGAAATGAAGGGAAACAACTTGTGCATTTTTGTGCACATTCACGCGTTTTTGCGCGATAAAGGATAATACCAAGGAGTTATCAAGTTGCAAGCTTAATTTCTGCTTTGGTTGGTGTCAGTGGGAGAAATAGTGCCCCATCATTGGTGTCAGTGGAAGGAATAGTGTCCCATCATTGGTGTCAGTGGGAGGAATAGTGCCCCATCATTGGTGTTAGTGGGAGGAATAGTGCTCCATCGGTATCAGTGAAAGGAATAATGTCCCATCATTGGTAACAGTGGGAGGAATAGTGTCCCATCATTGGTAACAGTGGGAGGAATAGTGCCCCATCTTTGGTATCAGTGGGAGGAATAGTGCCCCATCATTTGTTATCAGTGGGAGGAATAGTGCCCCATCATTGGTATCAGTGGGAGGAATAGTGTCCCATCATTGGTGTCAATGGGAGGAATAGTGCCCCATCATTGGTGTCAATGGGAGGAATAGTGCCCCATCATTGGTATCAGTGGGAGGAATAATGCCCCATCATTGGTATCAGTGGGAGGAATAGTGTCCCATCATTGGTGTCAATGGGAGCAACAGTGCCTCATCATTGGTGTCAGTGGAAGGAATAGTGTCCCATCATTGGTATCAGTGTGAGGAATAGTGTACTATCATTGGTGTAAATGGAAGCAATAGTGCCCCATCATTGGTCGCAATAGGAGGAATAGTGCCCCATCATTGGTGTCAGTGGGAAGAATAGTGCCTCATCATTGGTGTTAGTGGGAGGAAAAATGCCCCATCATTGGTGTCAACGGGAGGAACAATGCCCCATCGCTGGTGTCAGGGGGAAGAGTAGTGCCCCATCGTTGGTGTCAGTGGGAGGAATAGTGCCCCATCATTGGTGTCAATGGGAGGAAAAGTGCCCCATCATAGGTGTCAGTGGGAGGAATGGTATGGCATCAGTGGGAAGAATGGTGCCCCATTGTTGATGTCAGTTGGCAGAATAATGTCTTCTATCAGTAGGAGGAATAATGCTCCAAGGGCCGAATAAAGGCAAGCAAAGGGCCGCAGTTTGGAGACTACTGGTATACAGAATGGCAGGGGAATAAGATAGAAGCAGGGAAAGGGTCCAGGCAGGGCTGGGAAGGACTGGGACAGGTACAGGTAATACAGGGTAGCAGGAAGCCAAAATAAGTAAGGTGTCAGATCAGAAAAAAACCCTACCCCCCAAAAAAGTAAAACCTTCCTAACAGTCATAAAATCTCTTTGTGCCTGTTTGTTTATTACATTTTTGTTAGATAAAATATGTTAGGGTCAAGGGTCAGGCTTGGAGACCAGTAGCTATAGCAGTAGAGAAGCTCCTACTGCCTAGCGGGATAGGTATTCAAGCAGGTCACCCTGGCGGACGACCTCACCCGAGGCAAGGAGTCTAAGCACTAGACGGTGTCACCAGAGCTCCTGATGGTGGGGATGGGTTTTGCTGCATGTTAGTACCAGGTCGCAGCCCTCAGGATCACCCTACCAGGAGGTTAGCAAGCCAGGGTCCAGTAGCAGATGTAGCAGGTAGGGATCAAGCAGAAACACAGCCAGTAAAAAAGCCAAAGGTGGGTAACAAGTGGACGAAGATTGGGATCAAGAGGAAGCGTAGATGAGGAACAAGCTAAGGGTCGGTAACTGGCAGTAGCGAAGATACAGACAGCAGCAGGAGTGACAAGAGCAAGATATTGACTGGAGAAGAACATAATAATCTGGCAAACAGGAAGTGCAAAGGCATGGCTTAAATAGGAAGTTCATGGGAGGAACAAAGGGTTCAAGGTTCAAGAGAAACAAGACACAAGGCAAAGTTGTCTAAGGAATCAAGCAGGGAGGTGTTCTGCATCTCAGGTGGCTCAGCAAGAAGAGATAATGCGAGACACAGCAGAGGTTGTAGGTTCAGATCTGGGTCCTGACATAATCCCTGTTGATCCTACCACTCACTGAAACTTCCTTCTCACTGGCAGCGGTGATCTGTAGGCTCCTAATACCCATGCAGCTTTACCACCAGAGTGCACATGTGCTTCTATTATGTAAGCCGTGTCTACTCACACGGCTGTGGAGCATAACCTTACTAGCTGCCTATGGTAGCAAGGCCCAGATCAGGAGCTGGATTAGGCCGCAGCACACCACATTTCCTAGTGATGGCGCTATGGCATTTTCAGGCCCTCCCTCCCAGCCTATGCAGAGAGGAATGGAGCTGTCAGTCAAGCATCTGATCCATCCCGTAGGTGTTGCTGCCTGAAGGAGCTGAAGCATCGTCACCAGGGCATGT
Organism: Glandirana rugosa; assembly: GCA_018402905.1. Classification (NCBI taxonomy): domain Eukaryota; kingdom Metazoa; phylum Chordata; class Amphibia; order Anura; family Ranidae; genus Glandirana; species Glandirana rugosa. The sequence continues at coordinate 1,009,917 of BLSH010235152.1, read as the reverse complement.
CAGGAATCAGAAACAGAGATGGGCAGATCTCCGTGGCTACACTTAGGTAACTGAGACGAGGCTGTGTATGCTTTTGGTAAGATTTATTTACAGTGAAATCAAAATCCATCCAAACACCAGCACACAGGAAACACAGCAAAAACTGAAGGTGCCACAATCATATAATCAAAATTCCTAACTAACAATATAACTAATAGGCAGCCTAAACTAACTATATACTATATGTACAAAAAAAGGGGAACACGGATAAAGAGGGTAATACCAGTGATGCAAGGAAGAGGGGGGGACCAGGACTGGGATCAGCAACAAGGGGAGCAGATATAAGGCGGCAGGGTGCAAGGTACAGGATGCAGAGCAAGAGCAGGATGAATGGCAAGCAGCATCTGGCTAGCAAAGCAAAACACTGAAGCGAAGGGTAATTGTAGAGGAGGGACTAAATACCCTCCCAGCAGCAGCACCAGGTGGAGACTACTGGAAACTGCTGGCTGTAGGGAGACACCTGGGATCGCCCAGGGAACTACAGTGCCACCAGCAGGTGATCCAGGTCCTGACAACATTTGATACTCTGCAGTTCAGGCAAACTCTGACCCGTGCTGTGCCAAGGTGAGTAGAAGAAAAACAGTTGCGTGACCAAGAAATTTAAAGATTAAAAAAAGTATTAAGTACAATATTTTTTAAAGCTTTTCTTATTTCTTGTATAGAGTGGCAAATAAACAAAACATGTATCAAATTTTTAGTGCTTCCTGTGAGAATTTTTCCCCTTACTTCCTCTCTCTATGACACCAGGACAAAAAATAAGGGAAGCGGTATTCACCGGAAAATAAAGGCATAGTTGAAATAAAAACATTACCAGAATTGTAATCCATCCTAGCTCTACATAAAATGTGTTTTGACCAAACTGGAAGCTGTCCTATTGGATAAAGTACATATATTCGAGAAACTCTGGAACCCCTGGGTGATCCATTACCTGCTCCCTGGTTTCTATGAAACCTTTCTGCTCCCATACTTTTCCCATCAAACTATCTCTATCCTTCCATTGGCTCTGTCACTATTCTAATAACCTGGACAGTGGGGTGGAGGTGGAAAAACTTGACTGGCCTGCACAGTTTGGGGATGGCCCCTTCCTGTTCCAACATGACTGCTCACCGGTGCACAAAGCAAGGTCCATAAAGACATGGATGAGCAAGTTTGGGGTGGAGGAACTTGACTGGCCTGCACAGAGTCCTAACCTTAACCCGATAGAACACCTTTGGGATGAATTAGGGCAGAGATGCAAGCCAGGTCTTCTCGTCCAACAACAGTGCCTGACCTCACAAATGCTCTTCTGGAAGAATGGTCAAACATTCCCATAGACACTCCTAAACCTTGTGTACAGCCTTCCCAGAAGAGTGGAAGCTGTTATAGCTGCAAAGGGTGGGCCAACTCAATATTGAACCCTGCAGACTAAGACTGGGATGTCATTAAATTGGAGTTCCACCCATTTAAAAGTCAGCAGCTACAAAAAGTGTAGCTGCTGACTTTTAATAAACAGACGCCCACCTGTCCCACGGTCCAACGATGCGGCCGCCTGATGTCCCTCTCCTCTCTTCCTCCCCTCCGCAGCGCCGGCTTTGCAAGTGTGGGCGCCCGGCTGTGGCTTCACATCCGGGTGTGCACTACGCATGTGCGAGCTGCGTTGCGCGTTATGAATGGCCAGGCAATCTTCTGGGACCTGTGACATGTCCCAGAAGATTGCGGGGAGCGAGGGGGGAGAGCTAAACTTCCGCTTGGTGCTGCGGCGCCTGGAGCGGAAGTGGGAGCTGGGTACCTGTGAAAACTGGGTGGCCCCCCCCCCCCCCAAAAAAATGACAAAAAAATGACATGTCAATTGTGGCATGTCAGGGGGTCACCAGTATTTAAAGCGGAAGTTCCACTTTTGGGTGGAACTCTGCTTTAAAGTTCATGTGCATATAAATGCAAGTGTCCCAATACTTTTGACAATATAGTGCAGTGATGGTGAACCTTGGCACCCCAGATGTTTTGGAACTACATTTCCCATGATGCTCATGCACTCTGCAGTGTAGTTTAGCATCATGGGAAATGCAGTTACAAAACATCTGGGGTGCCAAGGTTCGCCATCACTGATATAGTGTATACCTTTGGGCTGGAGCTGTGCTTTCAACTAGAGGCATAACAAGAACCTTCAGGGCCCCAGTGCAAGAAATTATGAAGGGCCCCCCTGATCCCTGGCCAGGGTCCTTCCCTCTTCCCACTGATCCTGGGGCCCTTTACTCCTGTCCCTTTATTACGGTCTCACCGAATAAATGAATAGTTGTGCACCACGCCTCCCATTCATTCGGAAACGGAAGTATAGTAAAACAGTTTACTATGCTTCCGTTATGCATGAAAGAATTGGTACCAATCACGGACTCTGTCCATTCAGAAAAGGAAGGAGCCGGTAAATGACAAATTTACCGACCCATTCCCATCTCTCCATCCTGACACATCTTCTAGGAGAGAGGAGCGGGAAAGACAGCAGCTCTGTGGGGGGACCAGGGAAGCACACAGGGACCCTGGGAACAGCAGAAGACAAGTAAACTGGATAGGAGGAGCAGCAGGGGCAGCATATAGAGGAGCGGCGGAGACGCGGAGGTTAACAGCGGGAGAGGGTGATTCCAGTTATATGGCATCTGCTGTCTCCCATACACCTTAAAATCGGATGCGATTGGATAAGATTTGGTCGGATGCTGGAACTTGGACATTATCACTGAGACCTTAAGGCATTTTTATACTTTCCTTTGGTGAGTGTTTTCATATAGGGGGGTATAACCTCCCGTATTTTGCTCACGTGGTGTGGCGGTGGACAATGTTGGAACAAGATCCTGCCCTTAGCAGGGATCAATTTAGTCGATATATTTTCTGGGACTTTTCATAGGAAGTCACAATTTTAGCGCTGCTTGCACTTTATAAAGATATATGGACTTATATTATTGAGGTGCTATCCAATACATATAGAGGAAGCAATCTCCTTCATTAGGAGGAAAATGGAGGAGATTGGTTCCTCTAAATGCCGCCCCTGCCATCCCTCCTATTCAGGTGTACAAGGGAGGCACACGGGCCCGCTGGAGCATGGGGCCCAGTTGCAATTGCAACCCCTGTAGTTACGCCCCTGCTTTCAACAGCTTCCAAGAGGCCAGACTCAGGTGCTGGTGAATGAAAAAGTCCAGTGACCAAAGGGAGACGCATGCTGGTGGCTAATGGGATTACATGCTGACACTGAGCACAGTGCCACCAACAGGTAAAATAGGTGAACAATAAGTTGCTGACAGCCAGGTAAGGTGTTGAGAGGCTCAGACTTTTTAACAGAGAGTAGTTGGCAACCCAGGCGGGATGAAGAAAGTCAGAGGTGATGCAGACGTAAAAAAGCTGTACATAGGAGGAATGTTCTCATGCTGACACCACAGCCAAAAATCAGGCCAACTCTCTCTATGGAACAAGGTAGCTCTGGGAAAAAGGCCATATTTTGGCATTTAAAATATGTCAGAAATTTCCATAATTCACATGAAATTGATTTATGAATAACATATTTCAAAAAGGCAAAAGGTCTTTCTTGTTTTAGATTACATGAATCATAGCACATTTGTGAAGGTTTTTGCCATGGCACGCTTGCAGGTTCAGAATGCTATTATGCTTATGAGGAATGGGGTGAAGCAGCGCTCTGAAGAGCTCAAACACAGATGGAAAAAGCTTTTCTACACAACAAAGGCTTTCTTTGGACCCTAGAAAAAGGTTTTGCAAGTGTTTGATCTCCCTAAGCACAGGCAAAGCCTGCCGTCCATTGTAGATCTTTTTTGAAGTGCTCTACAAATACCGCATAGCGCAGCCACTCTAACCTTCTCTTTCAGAAAATAAATTCATTGTAAATCCTTTAGATGTGGGGGCAGCGTGCCTATGCTGTGTCCGAGATAAAACAACATCACCAGACCTGCAGTAGGCACGGGCGGGGACGCGGGGTCCATTTATGAGGACTGGGAGCTGACGTAGAGACGGATTAAAATTCCGGTCGGTTTATTTATTTTTTTCTTTTGCAGAAAACCAGGACATCTTGAGCTTGCAGGGCTCTACTTGATTACAGAATGCATGCCCTACGAGATTGAGGTCCCCGCACTTCATATTTCACAGATGTGATAAAATACAAATGTAGTGCATCCCCCAGAGCCGCTGATGAACAGGGACCCCCCACCCTGCACAGTAGACGTGTGCACTGCCGAAAAATTAGTTTGTTTGCGTTTTATTCGTTTTTTCAGTTCATTATGATCGAAATTCGTTATTTCAAATAAATACGTAACTTCGAAAAAATCGGGAAATTGAAAAATTCAGAAATTCGAAAATTTGTGTAGCGCCCCCATAGTGTAGGTGCGTTTTCTAGCAGGGTTTTGCTAGGTGAGGTAAAAATTTAGAGTGTAAAAGAAGGCCTGAATCTTTTGATCTGGGCCGGGAGGAGTGGACTTGACAGATGAGGTCACCAGAACCTCCCACTTCTTTCTAGAAACCTGGGGAAGGGTTTCTGGTCAGAGAGTTGGGAGATAGGTGGAGCCATCTGGAGTGTTCTAGGGAGCCCTGACCAATCCAGGATTGGCAGGGGGCAGGCCTCATTAAATACTCTGAGTCAGCCCAATTTGGGAAGAGTAGTGTTGGGTGGAAGTCTGGAGATGTAGCAGAGGTGCTGTGGAGGCCTCTACCTGGGAGATCGCCTCCATCTGGGGGGGTGACCTTAAGGCCTGGAGGTTCGGTGCAGCCAGGAGTGGTGGTCATTCCTGGAGTCGCACAGGGGAACAGGAGAACAGCGGAGGTGCTACACAGTGAGAGACTTTAAAGTGATCCACTGGTGCTGTGAGTGATGGTCCCTGTGGGCTGGAGGAGAAAGTGCTGGAGGAGGCTGGGAGAGGAATAGTGGACAGTCTGTGGAAACCTTGGGAGCCAGTCAGGGGAAGGAGAGTCACTAAAGAAAAGCAGATCGGTGGGACCTGGAAGAGAGATGGGCTGGGAGCTGTAGTCCATCGGAGCCCGGTTAGCACTCAAGTACTTTGCTACCCATTCAGGGGCCCGTGATCCCTGGCCTGTAAATGGGTGTTCCTGAGGTCCTGCTAATGCAGAGTAGGCCTCACCATGTGCTAGCTGCGGTGAAGAGAAAGGAGCAGAGAAGCTTGATAAATTTCCTTTCAGGCTGGGAACTAAGTGATGTGCTGGAGAGAAGTAAAAGAGTGATAATCTGCAAGTTCTGTGCTAGAGAGAAAACTGTAGGAGAAACGGTCAGCAAGTGAGTGCTGGAGAGTTGTGAGGAGTAACAGTCTGCAGAGGGACGGTCTGCAGTGCAAGTGCACATATACAGGCCTGTATATGGAGGTTGTGTATCATAATTCTTTGGGCATCCACAGTCACCCTTTTTCCCTATCCAAGTTATTTCCCCTAAATAAATCAACAAAAACAAGAGCCAGTCTGGTCAGTGTCTCCGGATGTGTGAAATATGGTGTGATGGGCAGCTATAAGCTGAACCACAACTACCAGCCACTGTCAAGGGAGCACATGGCTACATTTGGAAATTCGAAAATTTGGAAATTCGAAAATCCGAAAATAAGAACAAAAATCTGAAAATCCAAAATAATAACTAACTAATAATAACCAACTACGAAATTATAGGTATTGGAAATTCCTTTCAAATTTGGCTGTTAGCGAACATAACGAATACAAATTTATCCATACGAATTATCCAAAATAACGAATACTGCATCTAAACAAATGGAACTGAACAAATAAATAATAATAAATAATAATAATTATAAAGCGGTTTTATTATTATTTATTATTATTCATTTGTTATGTTCTATTCGTTTTGATGCGGCATTCATTATTTCGGATAAATTCGTATTCGTTACGTTCACTAACAGCCAAATTTGAAAGTAAATTCCAATACCTATAAGTTATCATTTCAGATTTTCTTCTCAGTTTTTCGAATTTTTACATTTTCGAATCTTCAAATTTTCGGATTTCGAATTTTCAAAAAATTTGTTAAACAGATTTTCGTTATACGAATATTTGCGAATTAACAGTTTGGAATGAAACGAATTGCACATGTCTACTGCACAGCCAGACACACCGAATTTCCATAGGCTCACTTGAGACAGGAAACAGTCCAGCAACTTTGTTTTTGTATTTTATTGGTGAATAATAAACTTGGATGGGATGATTATGGGATGCCCAGTAATGTCTTCAGGGACGCTTCAATTATATACAGCATCTGTATATACTCCTCTTCCTCCAGCACACCACTTGCTTGCAGAAGACAACACAGACCCAGCTGGAACACTGTTTGATGAATCTAGCAAGGCTCTTAGCCAGATAAGGCAACAGCCCTTTACAGGCAGGGACCGAGGGCCCCTTTGGTATGTAGAGAAAGGTTCAGTGTCCAGCATTCCTATGGCTACTGATCCACGCACTAAAAGCCCACCTGGCCACAGCTGCCCCTTTCACTAGCCCTCCTGGCTGCTTCCCATAGTCCTCTCAGACTGTCACACTCACCAGCCACCCAGCTATCTTCTCCCTGGAGATATCCTGGATGTGCTAGCTGGCACCTGCTGTCCTCACTCTTGCTCCCGTGCCTTTGGACAGGACTCATCCGAGTGTCTTGTGAGGATCCCTCCAGCACCCGAGCCCCAGACCTGAGGTCACCCCTCAGATTAGGGGGCTACATTCAAGGGCCACGGACAGACTCCTCAGCACTCTATCTCCAGCTTCCACTCGAACTCCACACTGCTCCCTGCTGGTCTGAGTATTTAAGAGATGCCCCAGCCAGCCCACTTGGACATGGATTGGCTGGGGTCCTCATCAATACTCCAGGCAGCTCCTCCTAACCTCCCTCTCATTCTTCTGAAAGCTTCTCCAATGTTCCAGCAAGAAGAGTGAGGTACCAGAGGTGCTGCCGGATGAGCGATCCAGCCTCCCTGAGACACTCACCCTGACCCAGGCTCATCACAGGCTTGGCTGTCAGCCAAGCCTAAATTTACCTACACTATCTAAAAATCTATTTACACTTTCTAGCACACTAGAGGGTGCTACACAAAGATACAAGAGCTACACTGTAATCAGAGGGGCACTGTTTATACCCAAGGAGATACAGGGGTTTAAGAGGCAAACGATCCTTGTAGCATACAGTATTTATTAAAAGATTCAAAAAGGAGTCTGATGTGTTTCAGGGATCTGAAATCCTTCGTCATGGGCTGAAGGATGAGTGCACTTTGAAAGAAAATGTATTTATCCTTTTTGCTCCTACCCCTGACTTTACCACCTGCATTTACTGCTAGCAGGCTGCACAGCCGGCACGCATGTGAGCACCCCCTGCTGGCCTGTGCTCTGATTGGACACAGCACAAGTTTGTCAGCAGGTTACGGTCAATCATTTAGGCTGCTGATTGGCTGTGGCCTTCCGAAATGAAAGCCAGAAGGGAAACCCAGCCAGATCAGGTTATCCCTCCTTCAGTCCTTCATAAATGCTGCTGCCAGACTCATCCACCTTACAACCCTCCCAGCGTTCTACCCCATTATTGGTGTCAGTGGAAGAAATAGTGCCCCATCGTTGGTGTCAGTGGGTGGAATACTGCCCCTAGGGACAGATAAAGGCGAACAAAAGGCAGCAGTTTGTAGACCGCTGCCCTAGACATAGTCAAGCAAAAAATATGTCCCTTATATCTAATGCAGGGCTTTAATGTCACTGCTACATCCAGATTTAATGCCCACATTAAGGCCATTCATAATGCTGTCAATGTATACGCGGTACAGTCTCGGGTGGTGTCAGTGTGAAGAATGAGCAGGGGGTCTATCTGCAGACATATCACCATTTATTACATATTCCACTGCAGTATACAGCCGCTCGTCATACTGATAATATAATACAAGCTTACCTGTTTTTACAGGTTTTGTATTCAACCTTTAATATTGGTCTACAGGATTCAGGTTTCCTTCCATCTCTTTGATTCTTCCCTGTATGAAACAAAACACAAACATATATAGAAAAGTAACACAGAGACTGCGAATGGCTTCTTATCTAATGCATGCATATGATTCGTAAAGCGGTATTAAACCCAAATGCAAACATTTATTGCACTGCAACTTACCAACTCTTATCTGTGATGGCTGCATTCCTTTCCTTTTTTTTTTTTTTAAGGCGTTCTTTCCTTTATTTTCACATGGTGATCTGGCCAGTAAGTCTGTTTTTTTAACAGGACAAGCTGTCCTGGAGATGTAGCAGTTAGTCCCCGGTCGCACCGGGACGACTTGTTGATCGGAAAATTGCATATTTCATATTCCTTATAAAGATTGACCTCACAAATATCTAATAAAGGCCCTAATATCCTGGTTATTCTGGTCACCTTCTATGACTCATCTTATAGGAATGTCTGATTGTAAACTGACCAAGTCCTTGAGGGGTCATATTGCAAAGGGAGTTGGCTTGGGGGTTGTATATTCCTTATACAGAAGTCTAAATATCACAGCCCAAACTGGAATAGGCTAGTCTCGTCTGCAGAGCTGCATCATGAATGCGTCTGGTCTGATTACCTGGCCACGCCCTTTATGGGGGGGACTCTGTGGCAAAACAGCATCTTTAGTGAAGTATTCTTGTCATATTTTCTTTATCTGTATCTGTCATTAATTTTAATAAATGTTATACTTTTATGTATTTGTGTGATCTTTCTTTGCACAGATTGAACACAACCCCCAAACACGTGACAAAAACACTTGTCATGTGATTTGATTGTTTAAAATTGTCATACCCTATTGTCCACAATGGAAGCGGTCAAATCGGTGCAGCTCCGATTTTGAAAGTATTTGTTGCACTGCAGGTGCGACTAGCTTAGACATCTGTACTGACATGCGACTTTGAAATCGTGTGACTTCAAGTGAACAAACCATGTACCACTGGTAGGGGTGCTTACAATGGTCTGCTTTTATCTAATCTAATGATTGGTAAGCTGCGATATATTATATTTTTGGGTTTGAGATTAATGCCTCTTTAAGAATAAGTCATGGGAACAGGGCTTTGGCCAATAAGAAGGTGAGATTAGGTGAGGGGCAGTGATCACGCCACACCTTTGTCCAGTGATGCGACTTCCTGTTCACTTTTCTCCTGCCTTGCTTGTAAATCTAAGGTATCTTTTTGCTGAAAATTCCATGCAGAGACTCCATTTATAAGGTTGGGATTTCAGTAAGGATATTGTTTTATAAGCCTGGGGACTTCCACCAGGGATGAAAGGCTTACACTTACCATGGGGAATAGTGACTTGAAAGGGCCTGGCAGGGTTCTTCATGTTCCATACGGTGAGGCTGCCGTCCGAGTGACTGCACATGAACTGACGTCCTTCATGGTGCCAGCCTATGGAATGAATTGCCTGCAAACAGAAATTCAGCCGCACACTAACAAATCATTGGTTCACCCCTACAGGTTATATACAGTACACAATTCAGCCATAATATTACTACATATAAAAGGGATATACTTCAGTGTGTGTGCCAAGTGATGGCATTGTTTTGCAGACATGTGTTGTGACAGACCCCGTACTCTTGAGGAATATGTCTGCCGTATAAGCTTCCCTTGCCCAGTACCAGCATGATCCAAGATCCCTCAGCTGAATTCCTGGACTTCCGTCACTTTGTAAAAAGTGCAGGCATACTATGAGTTAAGTCCAAGGAGGTGCATGACATCTCCTGAGCTTATCCCTATTATTTACATCAGACACGTTTATGGCTCTCCTGGAGCATACACTGACACTCTGGTGCTGTGAGAAAGGAGAGAGAGGCACACAGAGTAGCTATGCCCACCCCTCCCCTCTCTTGCCCATTCAGAGAAGCCTTTGTATTTTGTGAATGAGTTCACATAATGCAAAGGCTTCTGTGATTGGGCATGAGTTCACATAATAAAAAGGTTTCTGTGATTGGGCAGAAGAAGGCAAGGAGCAGGCATAGCAGCTGCACTGACTCTGGGAGTGCAATAAAACTGTCAGATGTAAATAATAAGGATAAGCCTGGGGGTGTCATGCATCTCCTTGGACTTAAAGAGATACTAAAGGTTTCCTTTTTAAAAAAATGTTTTAAAAAAATAAACATGTTATGCTTAACTCCTCTGTGCAGCAGTTTTGCACAGAGTGGTCCCGATCCTCCTCTTCTGGGGTCCCCCCAGGGGCGCTTCTGGCTCCACTTCTTCTCGAGTGCCCCGTCGGAGAAGCTCTTTCCCTGGGGGCAATCGTGCGGGGAACGTTACCTTGTCCTGCTGCTGCGTCCATTGACACAGACGGCAGGACTCG
>BLSH010235152.1:982260-993106 GCA_018402905.1 Glandirana rugosa | reverse complement strand
ATACACAGGTACGTACAATCGGGTACACAGGTACGTACATCGGATACACAGGTACGTACAACCGGATACACAGGTACGTACAATCGGGTACACAGGTACGTACAATCGGGTACACAACATGCATGGACACATGGGCTAACATGCATGGACACATAGGCCAACATGCATGGACACATAGGGCAACATGCATGGACACATGGGCTAACATGCATGGACACATGGGCCAACATGCATGGACACATTGGCCAACATGCATGGACACATTGGCCAACATGCATGGACACATGGGCTAACATGCATGGACACATAGGGCAACATGCATGGATACATGGACTTACATGCATGGATACATGGGCTAACATGCATGGACACATAGGGCAACATGCATGGACACATAGGGCAACATGCATGGATACATGGACTTACATGCATGGATACATGGACTTACATGCATGGATACATGGACTTACATGCATGGACACATAGGCCAACATGCAGAGATCTTTACAGGCAGTAAAAAAAACAGTTAAAAACCATCCAGTGTGCATGAGGCTTTAAGTCCTGGGAAGGTTGGTGCCAGGGAGCTCAGTGGAGGCTCTCAGCTGTATCACTGTGAAATCAATACTCTTAATGCTGGATGTACAGCACACAGGGAAATACAATTACTAATCATATTCCAGTGTTGTTTCCAGTGGATTGTGCCAGTAAGGAAAGGGGGGAGGATATAACCTTACATTACCTTAACCTTGATGGAGACTAATAACCTTACATTACCAAAAAACCTGGATCAATGTGTGTGGGGGAATGGTGTAACATGAGTGTACTACATGCTGACCCCTAATAACCCGTGTAAGGTTTAAGGAGCTCCAGCGAAGAGTTTTTTCTTATTTGGGTAGAAGGGGTGAAGTTTAAAACTTGTGGTTGTTACTTCTGTCAGCGTGCCTGCTGGGGAGATTTCTCTTTATATGCTTTTATGTCCCCAGGTATTTTTTGTCATCGGGTATTTTATGTCATCTGGTATTTTATGTCATCGGGTATTTATTTGCCATTGGGTATCTTTTGTCGACGGGTATTTTATGACATCGGGTATCTTTTGTCGACGGGTATTTTATGTCATCGGGTATCTTTTGACATTGGATATTCTACATCATCAGGCATTTTATGTCATATGGTATTTTAAGTCATCGGGTATTTTACATCATTGGGTATTTTATGCCACTGGGCATTTTACGCCATCGGGTATTTTACGTCATCGGGTATCTTACGTCATTGGGCAGTTTACGTCATCGGGGATTTTAGGTCATTGGGCATTTTACGTCATCAGGTATTTTACGTCATCGGATATTTTACGTCAACGGGTATTTTACGTCATCGGGTATTTAACAGATTCCCTGACCTGAAACTCTCATACATGCTGAATGCCACTATCTGGCCATAATGCCTTTCAAGGCCGGGTTCACACTGTGCGATGACAGACATTGCATGTGATTCGCACCGCACTGCTGTGCAGATCACATGCGATGTCTGTGCGATGCAATTTGAGCCAAAATACAAATTGTATGGCTCAAATCGCATCGCATTCACACCAAAATGGTGCAGGACCTTTTTTTTGGCCTGCACTGGAATCGGATCGCATTGGGTGTTCACGATCCGATTTCTGCACCATTTCACAGTTCGCACTGCGATCCGCGGACCAATTTGGGGGGTGTCATTAACTTTGTACTGACACCCGCAGCGGTTCGCAGATCTCAGTGTGAACCACTGTGCGGTTCAGGTGCGATGCGGGAAACGGCACTCAATTCGGAGGGTTTCCACATCGCACTAGTGTGAACCAAGCCTTAGACACCGTGCGGTTGGTTTACTAAAGGCAGATAGACAGTGCACTATGCAAGCGTAGATGCTCCAGAGCATAATAAATGATAAAAAGCTTTACTGACTTCCAACATCCAATCAGCTACAACCAAAAACGCTGTTCTTTTAATTTTCCTTGTATATGATTGGGTATTCTTGGTAAAGGGAAGTAAAGGGAGATCAAATACCAGCAAAAAAAGCTCTATTTGTGGGGGAAAAAGGACACAAATTTCGTTTGGGTACAACGTTGCACGACCGCGCAATTGTCAGTTAAAGCGACGCAGTGCCGAATCGCAAACCCAAGTGCTCTGGTCCTAACCTGGGAAATTCTTCTGGGGCTGAAGTGGTTAATTAACGTCTGCCCTGCCTCCCCATGCATGTCACTCTTGAATGATGAGCGCACTGCCCCCTGTGCCTCCCGGATATGTACGTCACATATCTCAGGAGGCATAGCTTTCCATTCAAGAACAGGAGGAGGGGGGTGATCGGAGCATCATCCAGAGGCCCGTTCGCTGAACCCGGAATAGCCGGCGGGCCTCACAATGATGTCAGAGACAACATGGCAGCGAGGGACAGGGCTGTGGCCGGGCATCAGAGGATCTCAGCGGGTCAACGCTGGATCCACCTGGATGGGTAAGCATCTAAAATGTGCAGTTACCACCATCAGGCAAACGGTGGGGAATTGGGAACGTCCGGAGTTCCTCTTGAATTTGCTCCAGAGCTTAGTAAATGAGGGGAAGCTCTGCTGACTTCCATCATCCAATCATGCTCAAGCAAAAATGCTGTCTTTTATTTTTTTTTATTTTCCTTGCATGTGATTGGGTATTCTTTGCAAAGTGAAGCTTCACCTCATTTACTAAACTCTGGAGCAAATGCCCTTGCAAAGTGCACAGTCTGTTTGCCTTTAATAAATCAACCCCCAAAGTGTACATTGCATTTGTTTTCTGAGGTTCCTCAAATGAGCTCACCACAGCGCGGATGTTTCTGTCACTGCGCTCCCAGTCATTAAGCTGCTCATCAATCAATAAAATATTCACTCGACAATTGTACATTTTTTTTTTCCTTGAACCGCTGCATCACTCACTACAGCAACTGTAATATTGCTGCTGCTGTTCATGTCAGCGAGGGAAGTGTTAACTAACTCAACGGTCGATGCATGCACAGGAGGAAAATCTATACTGTGCTATTAGCAAGATAAATAAACAAGAGATGCCACTGGGATCCCTGAGCTCCAATGCCCCAGACACAACACAATATTCCACTCAGGTAATCAGCTATAGGAAGAGATGAGAGGCAAGGACGCCATTCTCACCATTCATGAAGAATTGGGATGTATAGGTAATCCTACCACCCCATTCACCTGTCCTCATGTACTAATGTAACACTAAAATGTATTTCTTTAGTTATTTCCTGTATTTATATATCACAGACACATTATACAGCTCAGAGTATATAGAGCCAGTCACATCAGTCTCTGCACCGCAGGAGCTTACACTCTAATGTCCCCTCCCCCACAGTCACACACTATTATTATTATACATTTATATAGATCTGACAAATACCGCAGCGCTGTAGAGAGATCACTGAGCCAATCACATCAGTCTCTGTACCAGAGGAGCTTACACTCTAATGTCCCCTCCCTCACAGTCACATCAGTCTCTGTACCAGAGGAGCTTACACTCTAATGTCCCCTCCCCCCACAGTCATATCAGTCTCTGTACCAGAGGAGCTTACACTCTAATATTCCCTCCTCCACAGTCACACACTATTATTATACATTTATATAGCTCTGACATATACCGCAGTGCTGTACAGAGATCACTGAGCCAGTCACATCAGTCTCTGTACCAGAGGAACTTACACTCTAATGTCCCCTCCCTCACAGTCACATCAGTCTCTGTACCAGAGGAGCTTACACTCTAATGTCCCCTCCACCCACAGTCACACACTATTATTATTATTATACATTTATATAACTCTGACATATACCGCAGTGCCGTACAGAGAATGCTGAGCCAATTACATCAGTCTCTGTACCAGAGGAGCTTACACTCTAATGTCCCCTCCCCCACAGTCACATCAGTCTCTGTACCAGAGGAGCTTACACTCTAATGTTCCCTCCTCCACAGTCGCACATTATTATTATACATTTATATAGCTCTGACACATACCGCAGTGCTGTACAGAGATCACTGAGCCAATCACATCAGTCTCTGTACCAGAGGAGCTTACACTCCAATGTCCCCTCCCCTACAGTCACACACTATTATTATTATACATTTATATAGATCTGACATATACCGCAGCGCTGTAGAGAGATCACTGAGCCAATCACATCAGTCTCTGTACCAGAGGAGCTTACACTCTAATGTCCCCTCCCTCACAGTCACATCAGTCTCTGTACCAGAGGAGCTTACACTCTAATGTCCCCTCCCCCCACAGTCACACACTATTATTATTATTATAATACATTTATATATCTCTGACATATACCGCAGTGCTGTACAGAGAACTCTGAGCCAATCACATCAGTCTCTGTACCAGAAGAGCTTACACTCTAATGTCCCCTCCCACACAGTCACACACTATTATCATTATTATAATACATTTATATAGCTCTGACATATACCAGAATGCTGGACAGAGATCACTGAGGCAGTCACATAAATTTTGGTTTGAAAAAGCAAGATTACGATTGGTCGGAAGAAACCAAGCAGAGTTGCATGTCTATAGAGGCTACAAATATGGATACCGCCAGCAGAGGAGGGTGGCCGCGAGTGGCTCAAAAAAGAAAAAAAAATATTGCTCCCAATTTTCTTGTCTGCTAATGTTCTAAGGCAGCGTTTCTCAGTCCCGATACCCTTTACAGGTATTATCAGTCCTGAGGCACCTCAGTCTAAAAAAGCAGTCCTGCGAGCTTAGAAAATCAGTTTGCATCATACAGAGTGCAGGGGTCAGAGGTGTAGCAAAGCCTCGTTCACACAGAGGTACTCCTGTGCCAGGGCCATGTTTGCCCACATGGGCATGCACGGGGACCTACAGGTGTTCTGTGCATCCTCATGAGGGCAGTCCATTTCATGTCAAATGGGATGCAGCGGCTGCATGGACACAGCCACTGCTCCCAATCTGACATCCATGTGGGTACGGGTCCCCAAACACACACTCTCTACATTCATGTCAAATTGGCAGCAGCAGCTGCATTCCCAACTTACATGAATAGGACTGCCTGCATGAGGATGCATAGGACACAGTACATCCCCATGCAGGCAAACATGGCTCTGGCAGTCTTACTCATACCTATTAACTCTCTGAGAAGGAAATTGGTGCTTCTACGGTCATTGCAGCCCATAAAGAGGAGAGGGGGGTGACAGAGAAATACACAACACAACTGGTATTCCTCAATAGCCATAATAGCTACAGATTATATAGATCCATTTTTTTGCAGCAAAAATATGTGCAAATCCAGATATTGCCATTTAAAATAGCAGTGACATCATCACTGTGCTGCACATAGCACATAGCCTGGCCATAGAGCAGAGATGTGGAAAGGACTCATCAAGCTCCACCCACTACAGACTGCCTGCAGAAGACTACTGGAGGGGACAGAGACAAGACCAGTCACCCTGCCCAAGGAGAGAGCAGAGCTATGGGAGGGGCCCAGCAGGCTCCACCCACTACAGACTGCCTGCAGATTACTAAAGGAGGGGGCGGAGACAAGACCAGTCACACTGCACAAGAGAGAGAGAGAGAGAGCAGAGCAGTGGGAGGGACACAGCAGGCTCCACCCACTGTGGGCTGCCTGAAGAAGACTACCAGAGTGGGCAGACACAACACCAGTCATCCTGCCCAAGGAGAGAGAGCAGAGTTGTGTAAGGGGCCCAGCAGACTGCCTGCAGAGTACTACAGGAGGGGGCTGAGACAAGACCAGTCCCCCTGCACATGTAGAGAGAGCAGAGCCAAGGGTGGGGCCCACCAGGCCCCACCCACTACAGACCGCCTACAGAAGACTACTGGAGAGGGCGGAGACAAGACCTGTCATCCTGCCCAAGGAGAGGGAGCAGAGCTGTGGGAGGGGCCCAGCAGGCTCCACCCACTATGGACTGCCTGCAGAGTACTACAGGAGGGGGCTGAGACAAGACCGGTCACCCTGCACCAGGAGAGAAAGAAGAGCTGTGGGAGGGGCCCAGCAGGCTCCACCCACTACAGGCTGCCTACAGAAGACTACCGGAGGGGGCAGAGACAAGACCAGTCCCCCTGCATCAAGAGAGAGAGCAGAGCTGTGGGAGGGGGCCAGCAGGCTCCACCCACTACGGATTGCCTGCAGAGTATTACAGGAGGGGGCGGAAACAAGACCAGTCACCCTGCACAAGGAGAAAGAGCAGCAGTGAGCGGTCTTTTTTACAGGAAGCTACTGCACTGGATTACCGTACAGATCTGGAAGAAATACAATAAGCAGTGCACCCTAAAGGTTCAACTAAGAACACACATGCCTCCATTATCTAGATTCTAGACAATGTTGGCTTATTTTGGAGCTCAGCTGTAAGCTGATCTATACATTGAATATTTGTAGAAGTGGGAATATTAGCGGGATCAGGGCTATCTTCGGGCCTCCCCATGGTGGTGAAATGCCAGGGTGCAAGTGTGACCTTTGCAATCCCGATAGTTCCCTCACTGGTGTGAGTTTTTAATTTTTGTCATTTTAATTTTATTATTTTTACCATTTCATTTTATTTTTTTTACAATTTTATTTTTTATAATTTTTTTTTTTTTTTAGGAGCCCTGTTGGGGGGCTTTGATGAGATATCAGGGGTCTAAACAAACCTCAGCTCTCAATCTCCATCTGTGTGGCCTCAGCTGCACAGAATGAATGGACAGGAATAGCTGTGCACCGCGCCTCCCAGTACAGCAGCTGGCAGGAGAAAGGAGAGGGGGAAGACGGCAGTGCTGGGGGGGACCAGGGGAGCACACAGATCCAGGAACAGCAGAAAAGTGAACTGAATAGGAGGGGCGGTGGGGGCAGCATATAGAGGAACCAATCTATTCCATTGAGAGGAAAATGGAGGACATCGGTTCCTCTAAATGCCGCCCCCTCCATCCCTCCTATCCAGGTGTACAGGGGAGGCACGCAGGCCCCCTAGAGCATGGGGCCCGGTTGCAACTGCAACCCCTGTAGTTACGCCCCTGGATAAGGGCCATTCGGGAGCAATGCTTTTCTATGAGCAGAGTAGAATACGAAGATTCTCTCACCTTTCCTTCATCTCTTGGCGTGTCACTTAAATGTACAACTGGACCCGGATGAGTCTTGGTAGATCTACAAAGGAAACAAAGAAGCAGTGTGATTTCAGATGCTTCATGAATGTCACACCTAGATGAGGATACTTTTATAGATTCACAACTTCACACCCAGGAGACTCTGAGCTGATTTAACAATGTTTTATTTATATGCAGGTTTTTCAGATCTTACTCTGCCTTATAATAGTTACATCAGTCCCCGCAAATGCAGAATTCCTTCCATATGTGCATGTGTAGCGCTTAACCATGGCCAGGCTATGGACGTTCCAATGTTTACATATTCTTTTTTGTTTGGTATTCCTTATTAGAGGAGAACAGAGTTCCTCGGATTTTCTAAATTTTATACAATAATCAAATGTAAGGACAACAGTTATAACAGTATGGCTTACAGTGCGGCTCCATTCATTCTATGGCGCGTGGCATCAGGCACCGCGTATATGGGCATTTTGAGCATTGGGCAACAATGAAACAATGAATGGCACAGCAAACGCAACATAAGTTTTTTTTTTGTGCATTCCCTGAATGATTTCACACGTTTGCAGAATGCACCCGATTGGCTGTCATAGTGGTCACATGATCAGAAGCCCACCGGCTATTGATCGTTAGTGAAGGCCTAGAGCTCAGTAAAGAAACATCAATCGCCCAGTGATGTTAAAGCCAACCCTTTTGCTGCCACATATGTGTTACACGGGGGGACAACTGGTTAAAGACCCACTCCAGGGCTCCCTCCCAGCCACCTCTAACCCATCCTAATAGGCTTTTTTTCCCTGTATCATGTAAAGCCAGATATACTCATTTAAGCCCCCCCTCCAAGTATATTCACCTAAGTTCCCCTCTCCAAGTCCCTCGCCAATGATGGTTCTAGGTCCTCCCAGAACCTTGCCTACTGCGCACACCCGGAGCGCTCTTTGATCGATGGGTCCAATCACAGCGGCTCTTTCCTGCGTGTTCTGCTGTGTTTAATCACAGCTGATCACGATGTAAACACACTTGCCAGTTATCAGCATTCCTTACCTCACACGCTGTCACACTGTGAGGAGAGGAGAGAGCTGGTAAACACCCAGTGTGAAAGGGGACATTTATACTGATAATCAGTGCAGCCCCAACAGTGCCCATCAGTGCTGCCAATCAGTGCCCATCAGTGCTGCCAATCAGTGCCCATCAGTACTACTACTCAGTGCCCATCAGTGTTGCCAATCAGTGCCTCCTCATCAGTGTTGCCTATCAATGCTCATCAGTGCTCCTTATCTGTGCCACCTATCAGTACCCATCAGACCTGCCTATCAGCACCCATCAGTGCAGCCACACCATGTCAATCAATGCTGTCAATCAGTGGCTCCTCATCAGTGCCACCTATCAGTGCCCCCCAGTGCCATCTATCAATGCCCATCAGTGCTACCTATCAGTGCCAATCAGTGCTGCCAATCAGTGCCTCCTCCTCAGTGCCAACTATCAGTGCCTCTCAATGCCGTCTATCAATGCCTAACAGTGCCACCTATCAGTGCCCATCATTGCTGGCAATCAGTGCCTCCTCATCAGTGCCACCTATCAGTGCCCCACAGTGCTGTCTATCAACACATAACAGTGCCACCTATCAGTGCCAAACAGTGCTGCCAATCAGTGCCTCCTCCTCAGTGCCAACTATCAGTGCCTCGCAATGCCGTCTATCAATGCCTAACAGTGCCACTTATCAGTGCCCATCATTGCTGCCAATCAGTGCCTCCTCATCAGTGCCACCTATCAGTGCCCCACAGTGCTGTCTATCAACGCCTAACAGTGCCACCTATCAGTGCCCATCAGTGCCGCCTATCAATGCCCATCAGTGGCACTTAACAGTGCCACCTATCAGTGCCCACCAGTGCAGCCTCATCCTCTACCCTGCTGACCCTGTCCTATGTCCTGTTGACCCCATCCTCTGCCCCATTGAGCACATATGTGGCACTCGGACAAATCATGTCTCACCGCCTGATGAGGAAGCCAAAGCTGTTCACTGTGAACCACTGCAACTTTATCATCAGACCCTGAGACAAGAATGGTATAACACAGCTGGGGTGGGACAAATCAAGATGGGGGGGGGGGGGCATCCAATTTTAGTCTTGCTTAGGGCAGCACAAAGCCAAAATATGCCACTGCTGCCAACAACTGAGGATGACAGAGGACAACATAAGGTGCCAGCACTGACCACGGCCTTATCAAAACCCATCAACGGGTGCTCTAGGAACCAAAAACCCGAGGGAACCGTTATCTGTATAATAAAAGTTTATGGAGAAATGAGCGAGGTGCATTATGTTCTGAGTCACCCAAACTCACGTCGTGTCATCTACCAGAGAAAATAAACAATCGAGAACATGATGTTCCATTCTAGCAGCAAAAATCAATTAACTGCGGCTCATTTTATGGCTAGAATCCACTTAGAAAAGAAAACAATTGCATTTACTGTTTCATTAGTGAAGTGAAGCAGCGTCTGTGTGTGTGGGGGGCGATAAAATATGCAGGGACGGGAGGGGGGGCTTTATACTGCACAGACCCAACTGGCAGCAGGTAAATCCACGCCGAACCAGATCTCAGACACGACCGTTGCGCTATTTGGACCGCCGTGACTGGATTCTTCAGAAGCGGATCTCTGTCTGTTCCCTGTGACTGGTAGGGCTGTCAATCTAACCTGCTCAATATGGCCGCAGCAATGTACGCCTGGCCGACTCCAGAGATTGGCTGGCAGAGGGGAGGCGGGCCGTGGCCTCTGAGGTCACTAAATGTGATACAGACACACGATGGGCCGGACGCTTCACGTTTCTGGATGCTGTGAGCTCTCCATTGGCTTTATAGTGCTGTACCAGGGTGGATAAAAATCGATGATTTTTTTTTTTTTTTGAATTTTAAAAATCTAATTTTTTTTATTTTTATTTAATTTAGTTTAATAAAGTGCTTTTGGAGTAAAAATCTATCTAAAGATAGTTTTCTATTTAAGATACATTAATAATTTAGTGTATTCAGCATGAAATAGAGCTTAGTTAGCATGAGGCTGTATATTCTGAAATATTTACATTTTT
The DNA here is from genome assembly GCA_018402905.1 of Glandirana rugosa. Classification (NCBI taxonomy): domain Eukaryota; kingdom Metazoa; phylum Chordata; class Amphibia; order Anura; family Ranidae; genus Glandirana; species Glandirana rugosa. Next base: position 982,913 of record BLSH010235152.1, on the reverse strand, counting down.
GGTAAACTCATTCAAAGAATCCAAGCTCTGCAAGCTGAGATAACATGCACTGCATTGGTGCATTCACACAATGTCACAGTAACCATGAGATAAAACAAAGTTCAGGAATATTCCTCTATGTACACTACAAACTGTATGATTGAATCGGTTCTGATATCGCTGTTTTACTAACCTGACAGCTTATTCTAAACTGTTTGCAAATATTAAAGATTATAACTACCAGCAAGAATAAGTCCTTACATTTAAAGAGCACCTGTCATTTCAGATCCATCATGGCAGCGCCTGTAAGCCGGCATCCACTCACCTGGCGCCGTCACGTCCCTCACCTTGTTGTGTCACTGCCGCATCACCAGCCGTCCCATTAAAGTGAATGGGACTATCGATGAGTCAACAGCGGGTCAGGGGAGGAGCCGCTGCGGGTCAGAGGAGGAGCTGCTGCGGGACAGAGATGACAGTTGCTCTTTAAAAATTATGATTTGAATCAAATCCACCCTGTGCTGTACAGTCAATATTTGTGTAGTACAACCTCTTCCAGTCTATAATACCCTTTCATTACCAGGCCACATTTCCCTTTACAGTAATGTGATAGTTTGACTGACAGTTGCTCCATCATTCAACACTGTCCCCAAATGAATTTTATATCTTTTTTGAGC
>BLSH010235152.1:947465-958279 GCA_018402905.1 Glandirana rugosa | reverse complement strand
ATGCTTAGGGGGTAAGCATGCAGATTTGTGCTCAGTGTTTTTGTGGGGGGATTATTGTTGACACATGCACTATATTACCAAAAGTATTGGGACACCGGACTTTACACGCACATGAACTTTAATGACCTCCCAGTCTTAGTCCGTAGGGTTCAATATTGAGTTGGTCCACCCTTTGCAGCTATAACAGCTTCACCTCTTCTGGGAAGGCTGTCCACAAGGTTTAGGAGTGTCTATGGGAATGGTTGACCATTCTTCCAGAAGAGCATTTGTGAGGTCAGGCACTGATGTTGGACGAGAAGCCCTGGCTCGCAGTCTCCACTCTAATTCATCCCTATTGGGTTGAGGTCAGGACTCTGTGCAGACCAGCCAGGTTCCTCCACCCCAAACTCGCTCATCCGTGTCTTTATGGACCTTGCTTGTGGGGCGGGGTGGCTGGCGGGCAATGGCACGGGAGGGTTTTTTACCTTAATGGAGAGAATGCATTAAAGTAAAAGACCTTTTGTCTTTATAACCACTTTAATTGCTGCAGCACTTAGATAAAGGAGAGTATAGTCTTCATTACTCCCCTATACCTCCTCTACTACAGACAGCAGCCTCCTCCACTCACTACGGCCTTATGGAAGAATCTTTTGTACAACTGAGCATCTGTACTTCTGAGGAACCAATCTGCCAAGAGCTGTACAAGAACAGATCCTTCACGTATATTTCCTGCCATCACAGAAGGCTCAGGCATGCGTTCTTGTTGCTGAGTCATATTTTGTTTTATGGCTCACATTGCGCTTTATTTGCTTTCTATCCCCCCCCCCTGCACACAAATACATGTTTATCACTAAGTCGGAATGTACGCCATCTAAGACCGGTACTTGTTCTACAGCAGCGGTCTCCACACTGCGGCCCTTTGCTTGTCCTCCCAATGAGAACAGCAAGTGGGCAGCATTTCTTGCACTGACACCAACAGTGGTGAACCATCCATCTCTCTGACACCAACAATGGGACATTTTTCATTCCACTGACACCAGCAGTTAGAACCTATTCCTCCCACGAATACCAATGATGGGGCACTATTCCTCCCACGAATACCAATGATGGGGCACTATTCCTCCCACCAATACCAATGATGGGGCACTATTAATCCCACTGACACCAATGATGGGGCACTATTCCTCCCACTGACACCAATGATGGGGCACTATTCCTCCCACTGTCACCAATCCTGGGGCACTATTTTTCCCACTGACACCAAGGATGGGACACTATTCCTCCCACTGACACCAAGGATGGTGCACTATTGCTCCCACTGACACCAATGATGGGACACTATTCCTCCCACTGATACCAATGATGGGACACTATTCCTCCCACTGACTCCAATGATGGGACACTATTTCTCCCACTGATACTAATGATGGGGCACTATTCCTCCCACTAACACCAAAGATGGGACACTATTCCTCCCACTGACACCAATAATGGGGCACTATTCCTCCCACTGATACCAATGATGGGGCACTATTCCTCCCACTGACACCAATGATGGGGCACTATTCCTCCCACTGACACCAATGGTGGGACACTATTCCTCCCACTGACACCAATGGTGGGGCACTATTCCTCCAACTGACACCAAGGATGAGGCACTATTCCTCCCACTGACACCAATTATGGGACACTATTCCTCTCACTGACCCCAATGATGGGACACTATTCCTCCCACTGACACCAATGATGGGCCACTATTCCTCTCACTGACACCAATTATGGGGCACTATTCCTCCTACTGACACCAATGATGGGGCACTATTCCTCCCACTGACACCAATGATGGGGCATTATTCCTCCCACTGACACCAATGATGGGCCACTTTTCCTCCCACTGACACCAATTATGGGACACTATTCCTCCCACCGACACCAATGATGGGCCACTATTCCTCCCACTGATACCAACTGACTCTGGGACATTTTCTACTCCCACTGGCAACTCCAGCCCACATAAAGTATGAAGGACAGTAAACTGGCTCTTTGTTTAGAAGGTTTGGATACCCATGTCCTAGAGTATCGATATACAGGTGTGGGATGGAGCACTAGGGTGGTTGGGTCAAAACCCAACCATGGCACTACCTGCCTGGAGTTTGCATGTTCTCCCAATGCCTGCGTGGGTTTCCTCCGGGTACTCTGGTTTCCTCCCACACTCCAAAGACATGCTGGTAGGTTAAGTGGCTCCTGTCTATATAGGTCCCAATATGTGTATGTATGAATGTGAGACCTTAGATTGTAAGTTCCTTGAGGGCAGGGACTGATGTAAATGTATAATGTATATGTAAAGCGCTGCGTAAATTGATAGCGCCATATAAGTACCTGAAATAAATAATAAATAAGTGGTCATCGTTCTTACCTTTCTTTGTTAAATTTAAGGGAATGAAGAACAGCTGGCCTCTTCTGTCTCAGGTTCCATAAGTGAAGAGTCTCGTCGGCACATGCAGTGACCAAGGCACCCTATGGACACGGGGGGGTGTGCATAAAACAGGTAAGTTATTAAATAGTTATGATTTCCGGTCCATTACAATTACAACACCACTGAATAACATGCAGCAATAACAGTTTAACAGAGTTCAGGTCCCAAAAACATTTTAATAGGGTCGCGGTTTGGGTCCAAACTTTTGCGATGTTCGAGAGTTCTGGCGCGAACCAAACCGGGGGGTAGTTCGACCCAACTCTAGTTGGTAGAAGTTCCTTGCACACACTTCTGCCACTCAGATATGAACCTGTCAGGGGAAATTTTTGCCACTTACCAAACTGTAGGGAGCATTCTTCCCTCTGATCATCACCATAATACATAATAAAGTCCCACGCAGTGCCAAGACAAGGACATCCAGCGTGCAAGGCAAAGGTGCCAAACTGCACAACCCCCCCCCCCCCCCCTTCCTTGTTCATGATGTGCAAGCTTAGGTGGTCCTACGCCCTGCTTGTCAGAATCACTGCTGCCGTCACTCCTCCTGTCAGCCTTGTAACAGAAGGAAGGCATCATCATCCCTACAGTAAATCACTGTGCCCCAGGGCAGCCACCCCTCTTGCCCACCCCTTGTCCCGGCCCTGGCCCCACGCATGGTAATTATTAGCAGGGAATCCCTGAAACCGGAAAGTTATTTCAAATGTTCCTCCATGTTAAAAGGTTCATAGGAACAAGTGTCCTTATTGGAAGATTTTCCCTTCATTCCTGTTCCATCGACAACTGTAAATCACTTGGGCTATTTTCACACTGGGGCGGGGCGAGAGAGTTAAAGCGCCGCTGGAAGCAGCAGCATTTTTCCGCTGTTACAGCAGCGCTATGGCGCCGCTCTGTAGTTGGCAACACGGCACTTTTAACCCCCCACAACGGGTTAAAAGTGCCGGCGCTCCGCGCTTCCGAGGCGGTGTTCAGCCGCTTTGGAAGTGCTTGCCATTGATATACACCGCTCACCGCACCGCCCCAAAGATGCTGCTTGCAGGATTTTTCCTAACATAATGCAAGCATACCGCCCCACACTCTGCCTTTCACACTGGGGTGCATTGGGACACGTTTTTCAGGCTCAGTGTGAAAGTAGCCTAACTATTCCAGGGACAGTGGTCAATAGTGAATGTGCCCAAAGGGAACACAGACAGCCATGAAAAAATCTGATTCAGAAAAAAGAATGAGAGCACCGCACCGCTATCCAGTTAGTGATATCCCAGGAGCCTTGTATGACCCCTGAATTAGATGCTGATGGTGCAGAGAAAGCAATGAGAGCAACGCATCAGTAGTTCAAGAGTCCAAACTGATGATCTTTTTACGAATATAACAAGATTACATAGGATTACACAGGCCGGCCAGCACATAGCTTTTGTCTCCTGTTCCAGATTAAAGAGGAAGTAAACCCAGATTGTGTTTACTTCCTCAATATAACCCTGTAAAGTAGAAGCATAATGGGCTACTATGCATCGCATAGTAGCCCATTATGTGCCACTTACCTGGAAACGAACCCTGCGGCGTCCAGCGATGTCCCCGCTCCAGGCCGCGTCCATCTTCTGCCCCTCTTCCTTCCGGGGGGCCGCGCCTCCGGCTCTGTGACTGTCCGGAGTCGCGTGATGTCACTCTCGTGAATTTGCGCGGGAGCCGCCAGTCACGGCACAGGGTCAGTGGAGGAACGGCACGGAGGCGACATGACGTTGGCACATGCAAAACACTGCATATCTCCTGAACCATACAGGATTAGGGGATATGCAGGGAGCCTACAGGTAAGCCTTATTATAGGCCTTATTCTAGGCTTACCTGTAGGTTAAAGTGGTTGTCACAGGTTGACAACCACTTTATTTCTTCTCTTACTGGGTGCAGAGTCCAGTTTTGCTCACACAAGGAGCTTTTAAAGCCCTGATGAAGGAGGGTTGCTGCTTGTCCCCAAAATGTGTTTGCCGCTTTATCCTGCGTTATCTTGCATGAATAAAAAGATCCTCAGTTTGAACTGTTAAACGAATGGTGTGTCACTGTCATTTCTTTCTCTGCATCAGAATCCAATCCTTTAGTCATATAAGACTCCTGGGATATGGGAGTTGCTTAAAGCTGAACTCCAGCTTTTGTTACACTTTACATAGTTGGCCCAAATGAACTCTGTCCCTCACTCATTCACAAAAAGCAATGTATTCTAGCAATGAATCCAAAGCTTCCTTTCAGTCAGAGGTTGTGACATCATCAGCCCGCTTCGGTGGCTCCCGCTGCTGTCAATCTGCCCAGAGAGGAGGGGGACAGCGGTGCTCTCAAGCACAACATTGGATTGGATCGGGCTCAGGTAAGAATAAGGCCCCTTTCACACTTGTGCGACGCATTTTTACCGTGATTTTTTTTGCAGCGATTTTGCCACGATTTTACCGTGATTTGGGATCAGACTTTGTTGCAACTTTGGCACAATGAAAACATATTACAAAGTCGAACAGAAATCGCATCTATATTATTCAGGTGCGATTTGCATGCGACTTTGAGGGTTTAACATTGAAGTCTATGGACCTTAAGCTGCATCAAAGTTGGGCCAAAGTAATGCAGGGACTATACTGAAGTCGGCACGACTTGGAGTTGTACAGATATGAACGGTACTCACTGGAAATAATGGGGAACGGCTTGTCATGCGCCTTTGCACCCCCAAGTCGCAGGACAACTCGCACAACTGTGAAAGGGGCCTAGGAGGGGTCTAGGCAGAAGTCTATGGAAACCCTGGGTTGATCCCTACCTCCCCCTTGATTCTGATAACACCTTACTTCTAGGCAGAAATCTATGGAAACCCTGGGTTGATCCCTACCTCTTCCCTGATTTTGATAACACCTTACTTCTAGGCAGAAATCTATGGAAACCCTGGGTTGATCCCTACCTCCCCCCTGATTCTGATAACACCTTACTTCTAGGCAGAAGTCTATGGAAACCCTGGGTTGATCCCTACCTCCCCCCTGATTTTGATAACACCTTACTTCTTCCATAAATCGTCTCTTCTCCAGCTCTGATTGTTTATAGGTACTGGATTCTTATCCTTCTCCCCTTCTATCCCCTCCCTTCCTCCCGGTGGCTCCCTTTATGCTCTCCACCTCTCCTCCCTGTGCTATCTTTCTTCCTCTTCCTTCACTTTTCTCCCCATTTTTCTTTTTTCACCATTCTTGAACTTATCCTTCCCTCACAAGAATCCAACATTCTATATTGATCTATGTCAGGGATATGCAATTAGCGGACCTCCAGATGTTGCAGAACTACAAATCCCATGAGGCATAGCAAGACTGACAGCCACAAGCATGACACCCAGAGGCATAGGCATGATGGGACTTGTAGTTTTACAACAGATGGTGGTCCGTTAATTGCATACCCCTGGTCTATGTGGTTCGTTGTGCAAAGACCAAACACTACCCACTTATTGTATACCTTCCAAGCCCTAATTCATAATTACTCTCTGTGATTACCTCCTTTTCCCTCTCTATCCACTCTTAGGACCCCTAGAACTAAGTTTTCTATCTTATACTGAGGCAGTCCCACCTAGAGCTCCCTCTTAGTAACCACTACTTGCAGGAACGGAATCCACACTGACCCCTAGTCATTACTTATCATTGGTCACTTATGTAACCTTGGATTTACACACACCGAGTTGCCTCCTAGCGCCTCTATGTGTATTGTTGTTATTTATGTTACGCTAAAGTGGTCTGCGTCCCTACAATCGGGTTATGACACTGTATAACCACTTGCCGGCCACGTAGCGACTATAAGCGGTGACAGCAGGGCTCTGTCCCGCGAATCGTTGCTTACAGTCGTCACCTGTCGGCATGACGGTTAGGGGGGGAGTGCGCGCTCGCGCCCACCGCATGCTCCCTGAGCCGGGCCGCGGGTCGGGTGGACTCGATGTGCGCCGGCGACCCTCGATGGCTTGTGACAGAGCCAGAAAAGTTCTGACTGGTGGCATGTCATAGATCTACTGATCCCTGTACTCGGGATCAGTTAGATCTCTGGTGCCCCTGACAGCCCAGCCCCCTCACAGTTAGAACACGCCTAGGGAACACAGTTAACCCCTTCTCTGCCAATGACATTTATACAGTAATCAGTGGATATTTAAATTTCTGATCGCTGTATAAATGTCATTGGTCCCAAAAAAGTGTCAAAAATGCCCGACATGTCCACCGCAATATCACAGTCCCGATAAAAATCGCAGATCGCCGTCATTACTAGTAAAAAAAAATTGTAAAAACGCCAGAAATTAATTCTCATGGTTTGTAAACCTGGCATACTCTCTGAAGCCGGGGACGTCACCGGAGCATACGCTCTGAAGCCTGTGACGTCACCGACGCATACGCTCTAAAGTCGGTGACATCACCGATGCATACACTCTAAAGCCGGTGACATCACCGCCGCATACGATCTGAAGCCGGTGACGTCACTGGCGCATATGCTCTGAAGCTGAAGACATCGCTGGGGCATACGCTCTGAAGCCGGTGACGTCACTGACGCATACGCGATGACGTTACCAGCGCATACGCTCTGAAGCCGGTGACATCACCACCGCATACGCTCTGAAGCCGGTGACATCACCGCCGCATACGCTCTGAAGCCGGTGACATCACCACCGCATACGCTCTGAAGCCGGTGACATCACCACCGCATACGCTCTGAAGCCGGTGACATCACCACCGCATACGCTCTGAAGCCGGTGACGTCACTGGCGCATATGCTCTGAAGCTGAAGACATCGCTGGGGCATGTCGCTGGCGTATGCGCTCTGAAGACGGTGATGCCACCGGCGCATACATTCTGAAGGCGGTGACGTCACCGGTGCATACGCTCTGAAGCCGGTGACGTCACCGGCGCATGACTCTGAAGCCTGATCCAATTCAGGGACGGCAATAGAGGAGGTTTTCTTTTACCTTCATGCATAGAATGCATGAAGGTAAAAAATCTTGAGCCTTTACAACCACTTCAACCCCACTGTGTATTTTGGTAGTGGCATGAAGGAGGCAGGAGTGGCAGAGAAATGCATAGAAAGGTGAGTATAATGTGGTCGGGGTAGGGTAACTTTACACCTTGAATGTGACAGTTTCTCTTTAAAGTAGACATTTTTTGGTAACAGTTCAGTTTTCATAGGTTTTGTTTATTAGATATTTATGTTTTCTGTGCAAAGAAAGATTGTGCAATCCAGATGTAACCTGTGTGGCCCACATCAAAGTATTTCTGTAAGTGGCCGTCTGTTCTTCAGATTGGCACAAAAAAAAAAAAAAAAAAAGTGGGTAAATCTGGTGCTCACCTCGTTGATAAGGAACTGGAGATGCAGGACGGCTGCTCCGCTGTCATGCTGACAATGGCAATCAACGCCCGGCCGGCCCAGTCTGTTATAATCGATAGTTAAGGATTTTACTGGTGAACAATTATCAAGCAATTAACCTCGTTAGTGTCACAATTATGTAACCAGCGTCCCTCCCGATCTGGAGCAGCTGAAACGTTAACCCTTTCCTGAATTAGGGTTGCCACCTCATCCCTTTAAACCCGAACACATATGAATTACACAGGTTGTTCTGAGGCTAATTTAATGCAGATGAGGCACCAAGTGAGTTTTATTACCACCTTAATCAGCCACAGAACCTGAGTAATTAGTATGTGTTTGGTTTTAAAGGGGTGAGGTGGCAACCCTATCCTGAATGGCGCCTTACCAAAGCCTCCAGTCTCCCACATTGTGCGGGGAGCGTTATGCCCAGATGTACATTCCCCTCGGGGGATGGGGATAAATGCCAGGAGGACTCTGTTATGGAAAATGTCATCTGCACGCAGGCCTCAGAGCAGACATCCATTCTTTCCTCTTCTGCTCCCTCCTTCCCTGTGCTGGATACACAAAGGGTTATCACTGATGTCATTTTGTAGAGACTTCCAGGAATTGCAGAAGGTTGCAGAGATGACAAACAGAAATATATAGCGCAACCTCCCCACGGGGGGGGGGGGGGCACATCGCCGCACCGGAGGCTTGCACATACATTGTAATCACATTTAGCTTTTCAGCATCAAACATTGGTGTTGGGTTCATGAAACATGAGAATAATGAGGCTGAATCAGTCCGATTCCCTATGCAGGGGCAAGGAAGACAACAAAAGGCATCCATAATGTACAACAGTTATAAAAAGCGCCCATAAACCAAAATGTCTCAAAACTTGTGACTGGGTTCACACTGCGTCCGGTAGTGATGGGCTCGGGCACGTTTGAAACCCTGCGTACCCGGATCTCGCCAGGAGGCGGACACTGCACAGCAGGGAGACATTTACCGATTTGTGAAGCTGCGGACCGGGAAATGTCTCACTGCCTGTGATCAACGCTGTGCAGTGTCGGCTTCCTGGCGGGATCCGGGCACGCGGGGTTTGGAACATGCCCAAGCCCATCACTAGTCTTTGGATGCGGCGCACAGCAGGGGTCTGGTAGGTCCCTGTTCTCCGTTTCAGGGACCAATCAGGCTCGGATTTTTGCCTGAATTCGGACCTAAAACGGAGCCAAAGTGTTAGGAAAAGATCCATGTTTTCAGCTGATCAGGGCGCCTGTGCGTGGCACCAAACGGCTCTATTTAGATCCTCCATGCCCAGCAGATGGTGCTGTCCGTTCTACAGCGTTACCAGTGCTTTTCAGCGACCTGTTCTGAGCTTCCTGTTTACCTGCTTGAACTCTGCCTGCACCGACCCCCGGCTTGCCTACGACCACTCTTCTGTCTGACCCCTGTGTACCTCCACCTGCCTGCCTGTTAACGACCCTGCCTGCACCCGGCCATCCGATTGCCTGCTCCTCCTGTACTACTTTACCCGCATGTTACTGATCACTACTCATCAGTCTAGAACGGACTTCTGGAAGACATCTTACCATCACCTGTGTCCAACCCAGCCCTTGTGCCCTTTTGTGCTCCAGTGCTCCCTGTCTGCTCTACCAGGGTTTCTGGAACCAGGGCCGTAAGAGAGGTTGCTTACTGCATAAATCAGGTACGTGATACAAAGACCCCTGTGCAATCTGATTCGCGCCCGCCCCGGAGCTGTGTGAACCCGCTCCATTGAGAGCCGGTCACAGTCTCCTGTCATGCGAATTGGATGCGGGGAGAACCCAGCCTAAATTGGTTGTAAACCCTTCCACATACGCAGTGAAGTGACCTGGCCTCAGGAGATAAACAGAGATGAATCACATCCTCCTACATAAGTTGTACCTGTTTATCTGCATCCCTTACTCCTTTACATCCAGTCAAAGTCCAGAATATTCAGAGAATCTCTCAGCTTCAGGAAGCAAGGGAGTGGGAAGCTAAAGTTACACCCTGCAGAGCTCAGTGAGAGCTGATTGGAATATGGTAATCTGTGCAGCGCTAAAATCTCCCGCTACAAATAAATTGTAAACAAACAAAATAAAGTGCAATCACAGTGCAAATGTGCAATAATATATATATATTATATAGGTGTATAGGCCTTTATAACGTGCAGTAAAGGAAAAAGTTCTCCAATTGGAAAAAGTCAATTAGTGTCCCTCGTAGAGTCACCAAGTGCATAAATAAGAAACCACCCCCTGTTATCACAGAGGCTTACCAAAGTAAATGGATACAGACGGACATACGTCCGCTGGGTCAAGGTAGGCAGAGGGTATAATACCCAATATAGTTCAGCTGATTGGAGGGAAGGGACACCCCCCCCCCCCTTCTAACAGCAAGCAGGAACAGAGCTGAGGCTGTCAATCACCGGTTGTGTGCTGGAGGTCCCTCCCCGTCACCTTTTTATCTCTTGGTGTCAGGAAAACTTGTCAGAGGTAACTCATGCTGATATCAGAGGAAGGAGGTAGCAGACAGAAATGACACTCAGTGCTCTGGATTCAGAGAAGTACACACTATAAAGCAGGGGTCTCAAAACTTTTCATACAAAGGGCCAATTTACTTTCCTTCAGCTTTGGGGGGGGGAGGGAGGGGGTGTGGCGGATTGGGTGGAAAATGTCCCTGACCAAGCACCCTGCAGAGCTCAGTGAGAGCCAATTGGACGTAGGGACACACACCCCCCCTTCACACAGCAAACAGGAACAGACTGAGGTTGTCAATCACAGGCTGTGTGCTGGAGTTCCCTCCCCTGTCACCTTTTTATCTCTTGGAAATCTCTAGATTATCTCAGGAAAGCTTGTCAGAGGTGACTCATGCTGATATTAGAGGAAGGAGGCAGCAGACAGAAATGACATTTAGTGCTCTGGATTGAGACAACCTCTAGGGACGAGATATCACACATGAACAGAGTTAGGTCTCGTGATTCACAGTTAAGACAGACGACGGAGGAAGGAGACTATAGTCG
>BLSH010235152.1:912430-933179 GCA_018402905.1 Glandirana rugosa | reverse complement strand
GCCCCTTTTAGGGCGCTGGGTGCATGAATTCCTATGGCGGGGATGGGGGGGGGGTGTTTTTTGAGGCAACTGATTAGAGCCAGAGGCTCTAATGGGCTTTAAAATAGGGAGCGCTGAGGGCACAGACGGAGCCCACCCAGGTGTGTTGCAACAGCGAATCAATATTCGCTGTTGCAACACTGATCCTCCTCCTGGCCAAACGGGAAGCAGGTATGAAACCCGTATGGTGATCCCGTCAAAACGTCAGGTGATCCTATTGGACGCCTAGCTCCGAGAGGAGACCCACCGTGGAAGCTGTTCCAGGAGAGGACATCGGAGCAGCTTTCTCTGAGCCCACCACGCTTACGGGCACTGGACCGGGGCAACCGTGCTGGGTGCCCAGAACACTCCATAAGGACCTTGACCGCTGCTCTCACCACCTGCATACAGCTCTCAACACCCCCAGACCTCGCCACATGTCCCGGCGGCATCAAGACACCTGCCCGCCTCGCGCTGGAGGACACTGGAGCCTGCCACCTGCCGCCATGATGGGGTAAGGACTGGGGGGGGGGGCTTGCTGGGGGTGTTAGCGCCGCCCAGGGGGACAGTTGTGCTAGTGCCGCTCCGCCGGTCGTTTGCCGCCCCGAAACCCCCCCCCCACCAGTTGCCACTGGGCAGGATCATCAGGTAAGAATAAGGGGGGGGGTGGATTTGAAAAATACTAATGAAGCCACCACATCTAAGAACTGGTAAGCTGCAATATTTTAAAGGTTTGTCTTTGGGTTTGCATGATCTAAAGCTTGGGAAATCTTGGGCTCGTCTGGCTTCTCACTCTCATTGGCAATGGATCCAGTCCTGAGCCACCTCTGACTCCACCAACCCCCCCCCACATACAGCTGCCAAAACCAAGTAGAATTCTTAGAATAGGGCTTAGTCTTTGGGTGGTTAACAAATAACCCCATAGAGAAGGGATATACAATTAGCGGACCTCCAGCTGTTGCAGAACTACAAGTCCCATGAGCCATAGCAAGACTGACAGCCACAAGCATGACACCCAGAGGCAGAGGCATGATGGGACTTGTAGTTTTGTAACAGCTGGAGGTCCACTAACTGCATATCCCTGCTTAGAGGAGTTCGACATACGGCCCATTTTGTCTAGAATCCGCCCAGAGCCGAGAGAGAGAGAGCTGAATTGTTTATTTAACTGAATTCCTTCTATTATGGGTTATAAATAATTAAATCAGCTCGTTATTTTGGTTCCTATATTTCAAGCCAGCTGTCTGTTTATCTGAGGACGATGAGAACATCCAGAGTTTAGCGCACCTTCCCAGAGTACTCAGCAAACACGTACTTTAAGCTTCCAATTTCCATATAAATGTACAATAAACAGGCCTGATTATTGATGTTTGGTTTGCAGGGATGCTGCAAGGTGTCTCAGAAACAAGGAAATGACTCGAACTTTACAGGAAAAATAAATCGATGCAGCTATAAATATATATATATTAAATAAAAAATATAAAAGACATATATATTAAATGTTCTATACTAAACACCAATCTATATCTATATAGCGCGTTTGTTGATGTTTGGTTTGCAGGTATGCCGCAAGGTTTTTCATAAAATGACACGGAGAAATAAATTGTTACAGCTATAAAAATATAGATTCAATCCTCTATAACTGCGCTTTCATTTATTGTAATTAACATAATTGATAATATTGATACATTTTAACCACTTAAGGATCGAGCCTCTTTTTGAGATTTGTTGTTAAAATCAGTTTTTTTTGCTAGAAAATTACTTAGAGCCCCCAAATATTATAGATTTTTTTTTCAGACACCCTAGAGAATAAAATGGCGGTCAGTGCAATACTTTATTTCACAACGTATTTGCGCATTTTTTGGGGAAAAATACACCTTTTTAAATTAAAAAATAAGACATCGGTAAAGTTAGCCCAAGTTTTTTCTATATTGCTAAAAAGATAATGTTAGGCCGAGTAAATTGATACCCAACGTGTTATGCTTCAAAATTACACCCGCTTGCGGAATGGCGACAAACTTTGGCACTTAAAAATCTCCATTTTTAAAAAATTCTACAGGTTAGCAGTTTTGTGTTACAGAGGAGCTCTAGTGCTAGAATTATTGCTCTCGCTCTAACGATCGCAGCGATGCCTCACATGTGTGATTTGAACACCATTTTCATATGCGGGCGTGACTTACGTATGCGTTCGCTTCTGCGCACGAGCTGTGCGGGACGGGGCACTTTACATTTTTTTTTCTGATTTATTTTACTTTTTATTTTTACACCGTCCTTTTTAAAAAAAAAATGTTGGGTTGCTTTAATTCCTATTACAAGGAATGTAAACATTACTTGTAATAGAAAAAAAGCAGGACAGGACCTCTTTATCTGGGGGTCAAAAAGACATCAGATCTCACATTTACACTAAAATGCAATAAAAAAAAATAAAAAAAATTCCCCTTTAACCACTTCACCCCCGGAAGGATTTCCCATTTTAGGACCAGAGCACTTTTTGCGATTCGGCACTGTGTTGCTTTAACTGACAATTGCGCGGTCGTGCGACGTTGTACCCAAACAAAATTTGTGTCCTTTTTTCCACACAAATAGAGCTTTCTTTTGGTGGTATTTGATCACCTCTGCGTCATTTTTGATCACCGCTATAAACAAAGAAAGAGCGACAATTTTGCAAAAAAAAAAAATATTTCTTACTTTTTGCTAAAATACAAATCCAAAAAAAAAAATATAAAGAAACAAATTTATTCATCAGTTTTGTCTGATTTATATTCTTCCTCATATTTTTGTTAAAAAAAAAATTGGAATCAGCACTTATTGATTGGTTTGCGCAAAAGTTGCCGCGTTTACGGAAGATGAGAATTAATTTCTTTCTTTTTTTTTACTAGTAATGGCAGCGATCTGCTATTTTTAGCGGTACTGCGATATTGCAGCGGACATGTCGGACCATTTTGACACTTTTTTGGGTCCATTGGCATTTATACAGCGATCAGTGCTATAAAAATGCACTGATTACTGTATAAATGCCATTGGCAGTGACAAAGTTAACCTGCAGGGGGAGATCTAGGGGTTAACTGTGCTCCCTAGACGTGTTCTAACTGTGAGGGGGCTGTGCTACCATGGGCATGAGAGATCTAACTGATCCCAGTGACAGGGATCAGTAGATCAGTCTTATGTCCCCACTGACAGAGCGGGGAACCGCCAATGTAAATGTTCTTTCACTCTGACAGCTCATCGCGGCTCGCTGGCAAACATAGGGTCCGCCCAAGACGCGGGCACACTCCTCCGGAGTGTGACGGGCACGAGAGCGCGCCGACGCCGGGGCATTCTCGCCCCCTAGCTGGATATCCACGAATCGCCGCCTATTTACGGCGATTCACGGAATAGAGCCACGCTGCCGCAGTAAAAAGGCGGCACGCGGTCAGCAAGTGGGTAAGACCATTGGGTGGAAGTGACGTTTGACATCGCTTCCGTCATCCAATGTTATGGAGCCCAGCGTGGGCCATCTTTCCCTCACTCGGTTCCAGGACTGTGAGGGGACAGCATTGGGTCTTCTCCGCCGCTACAGACGGATCCGGTACGCAGCGGAGACGACTGGAGCGTGGCGGGAGGGGAGAGTGGCAAATCTCCTGCAGCCGATAAAAGTGATCTCGTGGCGAATCTGCTGCAGAGACCACTTTTATCTGAAAGAGGACCGACCACCCGTCGTTTAAGAGGATACGGAGGCTATAGCAGCTATCTGCTGCCGTAACCCCAGTATTAAACGTCAAAGTACCGACGTAAAAACGACGACTGCTGGTCCTTAAGTGGTTAAAGCTGAGTTACAGCAATTTAAAGTGGAACTTTACTCTCCCAATCAACATAAACTATTTTAACTGCTTGCTGACCGTATAACTGACATATATGGCGGCAAAGCGTTTCTTCTGTGCTGGATCATGTACCTTGTATGTGACCAGCGCTTCCAGGTAGGGGGCGCGCTATGCTGTGATTCGTTACTGGGCAAGCCGATCAAAAGGTCCCGGCCAATGATAGCTCTCCTGCGCTAGATCATGCACTAGGTACGTGATCCGACACTTTCAGTAAGGGGGCGCACGCGCCACCAGCGAACCGCCTGTGCTGTGATTAAGCACAGCAGATGGCAATCAGCGGGTGCCGGCCAATGGATGACCGCTGGCACTCGCTGATTGTCAGAAAGACACACTGGACAGGGCTCTGACAATGTAAACAAGGCAGGCTGAGCTCTGTCCAGTCAGCAAGGAAGTAACAGATTTTCTTTCCCTGCAAAGCAGGGAGAGAAAACCCATTACCTCCCCGTAGCAAAAGCAGCACACACAGTCCATCAAAACACTGGCTAGGCACACGTTTAACCCTTTGAGCGCCCTAGATGTGTAACGCCTTCCCAGCCAGGGTCAGGAGTACAGTGACAGTGCATATTTTTAGCACTGATCCCTGTATTAGTGTCACTGATTCCCATAAAGTGTCAAAAGAGGCAGTTAGAATCAGACTGCCTGCCGCAATATAGCAGTCCCGCTCTAAGTCGCTGATCGCCACCATTACTAGTAAAAAAATAAATACATAAAAATTCCAGTACATATCCCATAGTTTGCAGACGCTATAACTTTTGAGCAAACCAATCAATATACGCTTATTGGGATTTTTTTTTCAAAAATATGTAGCAGAATACATGTTGGCCTATGTTTATGAAGAAATTAGATTTTTGAAATTTTTTATTGGATGTTTTATAGCCGAAAGTAAAAATATTGTTTTGGTTTTTTTTTGTTTTTTTAAATAGTTTTTTTTGTTTATAGCGCAAAAAATAAAATCCGCAGAGGTGATCAAATACAACCAAAAGAAAGCTCTATTTGTGGGCATAAAGGACATACATTTAATCTGGGTACAAACTTGCTGTATCTCAAAAAATTGCCTGGTCATGAAGGGGGCAGTGGTGGTTGGTGCTCAAAATTTGTGCAACCTGACCCCCCACTTGAACTACCCCCCTCCCTGGAGATCGCTCAAACTACCCCCCCCCTCCCCCCAGTGCTCGATCGAGGTGCGGGGAGGAGGTTGCGGAGGGAAGAGCCAGGGCCGTTGCTTCTCCTCCTGGCCAAACAGGAAGTGGGTCCTGAGACCCGATTGTCCGGGAGTCCCAAAACTCCCTTGCCAATCGGATCTCAGAACCCGCTTCCTGATTAGCCAGGAGGAGAAGCAGGAAGACATTAGCGAATAGTAATTCGCTGATGTCGCAGAAGTGGGTGGGCTCAGTTTTCGTCTGCGTTTCAGTGAGTTCTTACAGCCTGTTCATATATGTGCAGGCCAGCCGCAGTGTGATTTGAAAAATAATCCTTTGCGATTTCAGTCTCGCTCAGGTGCGATTTCTAATCTCCTACACCAGGGCTCGACAAACCCCAGGGGCCAGGTCGCTGCGGCAACCAGAATCCGCGTCCTGGCGAGTGGCGGCCGATCCTTCTCTCACCTCGCTATCTAACAGCATCATTCAGTGAAGAGCCGTTCTCTGCTCAATCTAATCTGAAGAAAAACAAAAATCCAGGCAGCCTGCCAGGTTTCTCACAACATCGCTGATTAGTATAAACATTGTATCTTTTAGTTCTTTTATCAAAGGAATGAACTCCTGTCTGTAGATGAGGTCAGTTTAACCACTTAAAGACTAAACCTCTTCTGACATTTGTTGCTTACAAGTAAAAATCCAGTGTTTTCTGCTATAAAACTACTTAGAACCCCCAAACATTATATCTATATATATTTTAGCAGAAACCCTAGAGAATAAAATGGCAGTTGTTGCAATATTTTATGTCACACGGTATTTGCGCAGCGGTCTTTCAAATGCAATTTTTTGGGAAAAAATACACTTCAATGAATTAGATAAAAAAAACTAATCAGTAAAGTTAGCCTAATTTTTTTTGTATAATGTGAAAGATGACGGTACACAGCGAGAATCGTGTTCTTTATCTTAAGCTGGATATGCTTTAGAAGAGTCTTTCTATGTCCTCTGATAAAGCCCTGTGTACCATCAACAATTACCACTCTTTATGTGCAGCTGGGCTTCAGTATTTCATAATGACTGGAAACCCACCAGACCAATGAAAGGCCATCATGGGGGACACACATCTAGGCAGGGGGTGGCTGCAAAGAGGCAGCAGAAGCACTGGGATACTTCTTTCACCTTTTTTTGTATTTTATTTAAAGTGTCTCTAAGGCTTCATTTAGATGTGCAGTTGGGTGGTAAAAATGTGCAGTAGAGACAAGTTTTTGTCACCCACTAACTGCCACCCTTCCATATCCTCTGATAAAGCCCTGTGTACTATCAACAATTACCACTCTTTATGTGCAGCTGGGCTCCAGTATTTCATGGTGACCGGAAACCCACCAGACCAATGAAAAGTCACCGTGGGGGACACACATCTAGGCAGGAAGTGGCTGCAAAGAGGCAGCAGAAGCACTAGGATACTTCTTTCACCTTTTTTTTTTTGTATTTTATTTAAAGTGTCTCTAAGGCTTCATTTAGATATTCAGTTGGGTGGTAAAAATGTGCAGTAGACATGTTTTGCCACCCTTAAGCTGCATTAGGCAGCAGATGAGGGCGTTTTACATGCCGCAGTCACGATTCATTCGGCATAATAAGGAGTTTCCCCCTATAACAGGTTTTTAGTGTCACTCTTTCTGGCCAGCGTATAACCCTGATGTAGCGGTGTTATGTTGGAGTTATTGACTGGCTGCTCTGCTGTGTGTAAGTTAGGGTTAGGCGGGACACAAATTCCTTGCCTTACCCCCAGGGGGTGCTGACAACCCAACACTACGCTAAAAAACAAATGGCTCCTAACCATAGGCGTGCGCAACCCCCAAAGCTCAAACACACATGTCTCAGCTGCATGGGACAGAGAATGAACAGGAAGTGTTCTGTGCTGAGCAGCTTCCTGTTCATTCACAAACTGAAGAAAAGTAAACACAGTTTACTATGAAACATAGAAAAGTGACAGCAGAAAAAGACTGAGTAGTCCATCGAGTCTGCCCCTTTTTATTTATTTTGTTTTTTTTGTTTTCACATTAACCTCGTTGTCCGACTATAGATTTATGTTTATCCCAAGCATGTTTGAAGCCATTTACTGTTGACTGTCTCACAACCTCTGTTGGTAGTTTATTCCAATCACCAATCACCCTTTCAGTAAAATAATACTTTCTAAGATTAGTTTTGAACTTCCCCCCAGTTAGTTTGAGGTCCCCGTGTTCTTGATTTTGGTTTCTTATTGAAAAGACCGCCCTCCTGAACCTTATTCACCCCCTTGATGTATTTAAAGGTTTCAATTGATGTCTCCCCTCTCCCTTCTTTCCTCCAGACTGTACATATTAAGTTCCTGAAGTCGCTGTTGATATGTTTTATCCCCCAGACCATTCACCATTTTGTTACCCGTCTCTGAACTCCTTCTATCTTATCAATATCTTTTTGTAAGTGTGGTCTCCAGAATTGGACACCGTATTCTAAGTGAGGTGTCTATTCTTCAGTTATGAATGAACACAGTGAGTGAGTGTGTTCACTGTGCTCATTTAGAAAAGGAAGGGGCCAGTAAATTACATATTTACTAGCCCCCCCCCTCCCCACAGCAGCCCCGGAGGAGAGGAGGTGAGCCAGCAGCAATGCGGGGAGGCCAACACGGTGGGGAAGCCTGGGCACCAGGGGGAATCTGTACCGCAGATAGAGATTGTGGTGTGCCCAGGCACACCCCCTGCGCACGCCTATGCTCCTAACTTTTTTAGCTGGCTCCTAGATTCAAAGCAAATTTGTAAAGCCCTGTCCTACACTACAATTCACATTGGAATCGCACCTGAACCGCTAAACGAAATCTCACCGCACCAACCGGCCTGCATATATGTGAACCAAGCTCTGAGTAAGCGCCCTTAGGGGGGTGTGAAACGCGTCAGTTTTCCCCTATTTTGTATCGTATGGACCTATTTTTGCAATAAAAGCATTGAAAGGAGTGCGGCCATCCAGAGTTCCCTTTTCTTTCTATATGTGAACCAAGCTCTGAGTAAGCGATTTTAGGGGGGTGTGAAACGCGTCAGTTTCCCCTATTTTGTATCGTATGGACCTATTTTTGCAATAAAACCATTGAAAGGAGTGCGGCCATCCGGAGTTTCCTTTTCTTTCTATATGTGAATCAAGCTATGAGTAAGCGCCCTTGGGGGGGTGAAACGCATCAGTTTTCCCCTCTTTTGTATCGTATGGACCTATTTTTGCAATAAAAGCATTGAAAGGAGTGCGGCCATCCGGAGTTTCCTTTTCTTTCTATATGTGAACCAAGCTATGAGTAAGCGCCCTTAGGGGGGTGTGAAATGCGTCCGCTTTTTCCCCTATTTTGTATCATATGGACCTATTTTTGCAATAAAAGCACTGAAAGGAGTGCGGCCATCCGGAGTTTCCTTTTCTTTCTATATGTGAACCAAGCTCTGAGTAAGCGCCCTTAGGGGGGGTGAAATGCGTCAGTTTTTTTCCCTATTTTGTATCGTATGGACCTATTTTTGCAATAAAAGCATTGAAAGGAGTGCGGCCATCCGGAGTTTCATTTTCTTTCTATATGTGAACCAAGCTATGAGTAAGCGCCCTTAGGGGGGTGTGAAACGCGTCCGTTTTTTCCCCTATTTTGTATCGTATGGACCTATTTTTGCAATAAAAGCATTGAAAGGAGTGCGGCCATCCGGAGTTTCCTTTTCTTTCTATATGTGAACCAAGCTATGAGTATGCGCCCTTAGGGGGGTGTGAAATGCGTCAGCTTTTTCCCCTATTTTGTATCGTATGGACCTATTTTTGCAATAAAAGCATTGAAAGGAGTGCGGCCATCCAGAGTTTCCTTTTCTTTCTATATGTGAACCAAGCTTTTTTTCCCGAACAGAATATAGATTTTTATATGTCAAGGCTGACAGGAGCCAGCTGGCCAGTGCTTATGTTTTTCCCAAACTTGCCAGCCTCTTTTTCTGGCCAAACCACACGTTGCCGGGTTCCAGGAGTAGACTGACTGGTTCCTGAATTCTGCCATGTAGCCGCTTCTGCTAGAAGTTCCATTCAGAAAACCTTCTTTCCCTCATGAGAAATAATAAAGAAGATGGTGCAATTTTATCTTTCTATTTTCTGTCCTATTAATTCTCTATTTTTCTCATCTCTCCAGAAGCTGGAATGAATGCACTTCATATACTGGTATGCTTGAATGTAATATTTCTCCTCTATTTCTATAGTCAGAATGTTACTGGATCGTAAAATTTATTCAAAGATCAATGATCAGAAAGCAGCGGTTAGTAAATTACGAGCTCTCCAACCGTACCTTCTTCCAGCGTTGATATTGTAAAGGGAATAGCGGAGAGTGATGGGAATGAGAATTGAAGGAAGGATGGATGGCTTTGCAATTTATTCTGGAGAACGCTCCACACAACGGCGATATTGCCAGACGGACTTCGCAAGCAATATCCAGAGCGCCGCTCAAAAAAAGAAAACCGAAACATTTCCATAAAGCTTATTAGTAAGATTCCCAGCTGAGATCCTTTATATCTGCGCTAAGTGTTCCACTCA
Source organism: Glandirana rugosa (assembly GCA_018402905.1). Lineage (NCBI taxonomy): Eukaryota > Metazoa > Chordata > Amphibia > Anura > Ranidae > Glandirana > Glandirana rugosa. The sequence goes on along the minus strand of BLSH010235152.1, from coordinate 923,599 downwards.
GTTCTGAGGGGCAACGACCTTCCTCCTGCGGAGCCGCAGCTTCCTGCCCGCTCTGACAGGTACTGCTGTCACACTAGGCTTGGACTGGCCCGCTGCACCACCGAAAAAGCCAGGGTGGTAATAAATTTTATGAATGAAGGTACCCTGGTGGAAAATACCCGGATTGATCTGCGCCTGGTGGTTTTAAAATAGTTCTGGTGCTGCTCACAGAAAAATGTCCATAGAGGAGGCGCTGGTGGGCAGCACGCTGGACCATCGGTCTTCATGTGTGGGCAGCGCTGGCTCTTGTCCTAAGGTAAAGTACCACCATGATTTGGGAAGGGGGGGGGGGCATTCATTCCTTGGACCTTCTATTCCTTTAATTTAAGGGGCTATTTTCCCATGGGAAAGCTGTTCTTGCCTGGTGGCCATGATCCTACTGACACCAATGAACTGAGGGACTATTCTCTCGTGGGGTACCATGATCCCACTGACACCAAAGAACTGAGGGACTATTATCTCCTAGAGGACATGATCCCACTGACACCAATGAACTGGGGGACTATTATCTCCTAGAGGACATGATCCCACTGACACCAATGAACTGGGGGACTATTATCTCCTGGGGGACATGATCCCACTGACACCAATGAACTGGGGGACTATTATCTCCTAGAGGACATGATCCCACTGACACCAATGAACTGAGGGACTATTCTCTCACGGGGGACCATGATCCCACTAACACCAAAGAACTGAGGGACTATTATCTACTGGGGGACATGATCCCACTGACACCAATGAACTGAGGGACTATTATCTACTGGAGGACATGATCCCACTGACACCAATGAACTGAGGGACTATTATCTCCTGGAGGACATGATCCCACTGACACCAATGAACTGAGGGACTATTCTCTCATGGGGTACCATGATCCCACTGACACCAATGAACTGAGGGACTATTATTTACTGGGGGACATGATCCCACTGACACCAATGAACTGAGGGACTATTCTCTCATGGGGGACCATGATCCCACTGACACCAATGAACTGAGGGACCATTCTCTCATGGGGTACCATGATCCCACTGACACCAATGAACTGAGGGACTAGTCTCTCATGGGGTACCATGATCCCACTGACACCAATGAACTGAAGGACTATTATCTCCTGGGGGACATGATCCCACTGACACCAATGAACTGAGGGACTATCCTCTCATGGGGGACCATGATCCCACTGACACCAATGAACTGAGGGACTATTATCTCCTGGGGGGGGGCATGATCCTACTTTAGCAATTAATTAAGGGATTATTCTCTCCTGCAGGGGCCACAATCCCACTGACACCAATCAATTAAGAAGCTATTCTCTCTTGGGGGTCCACAATCCCACTCACACCAATGAATTGAGGGAGTATTCTCTCCTGGGGGCCACAATCCCATTGACACCAATGAATTGAGGGACTCTCCTCTCCTGGGGGCCAAAATCCCACTGGCATCAATCATTTGGGAGGCTATTGTATCCTGGGGTCCATGATCCCACTGAGGCCAAAGAATTAAGTAGCTATTCTCTCTCTTGGGCAGCCACAATCCCACTAACATCAATTAATTGGGAGGCTATTCTCTCCCGGGGGCGAAAATCCCACTGACACCAATGATTTGGGAGGCTATTCTCTCCTGGGGACCATGATCTCACTGACACCAATGAATTAAAAGCTATTCTCTCCTGGGGGCCACAATCCAACTGACACCAAGGAACTAAGGAGCTATCCTTCCCTGGGAGTTTCGATCCCTCTGACTCCAAGGAATTGAAAGGCTATTCTCTTCGGGGGACCACAATCTCACTGACACCAATAATTTGAGTGGCTATTCTCCCACTGGTAGCCACAATGTCCTTGACTCCAATGATTTAGAGAGCTACTCTTCCACTGTGAGCAACTATCCAACTAACATCAATGATTTGGGGGCTATAAATATATTTTAAATACATATTTTTCTCATACTTTTATTGTATAAGTATAGTATTTTTTTAAAACTGCTGGAGCATAGAAGGTTTTTGAAAGAATTTACTAGGCCTCCGGTGTCACTAAGGTTGAGAATAACTGTTGTAGCTGCTCACAGGAAGGCTCCATGGCACATATTTGGTGGTCATGCCTGAAGGCGTGCAGGTTATGGGTCAGAATTTATACGCTCCTCCATAATTTATTTCATGTGAACCTCAAACGGGACCCCATGAAGCTCTTCTTGGCAAACCAATTGTCGAATTGCTACGCTGAGAATGGCAACTGGCTCTACATCTCTTTACTGCAACTAAATTAACCATTGTGAGGGCTTGGAAGACCCCTGCACTTAGTTTTGAGGCTGTCAAAAATCATGTGAACGATGTCATGGTGAATGAGAAGTTGACGGCCATTCTCTCAGACTCACATGATACATTTCTTCGAGTCTGGCAACCATGGTTTACTTATTTTCAGCCCTCCCTATCTGATAGTACGCTTCTCTCAATATAATGTTCCTCTGGCGTCCTCCCCGTGGACTCTTCTTCTTTCTTTCTCCTTGGCCCTTTTATTTTTCTCTTCCTATCAGGTCTTCTCTTCTTCTTATTCCTCTTCTGTTCACTATGCTTCATGCATCATATTTATATGGTTATCAGGCCGCCAGGCATGGCCCTGGCCAAGATGGTTATTTTGATATTATTATATTTTCTATATTTATTTTATTCTTTTCTGGTTATATTCTCCCCAATAGGGAGACTCCTTACTACGTATGCTTTTGTCTAGATGAGAAAGGTCTTATAATTGGACTTTAACATTTGTAGGCATCATATGGCCTTCATGATGCCTCGGAAAGCTATTTTGAACTTCCCTTTTATACTACCTGGACAGCTATGCTCGTAATCTGTAATGTTAACTTTACGCTTTGCGTTCCCCTTTTTATTATCATTTATCTTAGTTTTGTTTTATGCTCTATGTTTGTTTACTACACATTGTAACCATCTAACTCAGCCTTTCTCAACCTGTTCAACACAGAGGAATACCCTTGAAATAATTCTCCGGTCTCGGGGAACCCCTGCTAAAAATCAAAAATCTACAACTCATGATACATTAGTGTGATGGTCAATGGGAAGAATGCTCCTTAAACTTGTGGTCATTGGGAAGAATTACCTCCTTACAGATAGTTAAAAAGATCAATGGGGTCATTGGGAATTTATCTGAGAGGTAGAAATTGACCATTGCTAAAGAAACCCCTAGCAACCTCTGAAGCAGGGTTTCTCAACCAGGGTTCCTCCAGAGGTTACTAGGGGTTCCTTGAGCAATGGTCAATTTCTACCTCTCCGTTAAATTCCCAATGATACCATTTATCTTTTTAGCTATCTGTTAGGGGGTAATTCTTCCCAATGACCACAAGCGTAAGGAGCATTCTTCCCACTGACCATCACACTAATGTATCATGAGTTGTAGATTTTTAATTTTTAGCAGAGGGTCCCCGAGACCGGAGAATTATTTCAAGGGTTCCTGGGTGTTGAAAAAGTTGAGAAAGGCTGCTCTGGAGGAACCCTGGTTGAGAAACCTTGATCTAACTGCTGTCCTGATATGTTCTACTTTATCTTAATAAGTCCTTTGTAAAAGAGAACAACTGTTGTAGTTGACTTCCTTCTGGGATCCTTTCACTGAGTATGCCAACTTCCTTGAAACTGGAACTCTGAGCAAAATAAAACCTGACATATAAGATGCAGTCTAAGTCATGACAACCACTTTAAACTACAGGTAAGCCTATAATAAGGCTTACCTGTAGGTCCCGGGAATATCTGCTAAACTTGCACCGTTTAGGAGATATTCCCTGTATTTGCATGTGCCGACCTCATTGGCACATGCGCAGTGAAGAAACAGCCCAACTGGGCCGTTTTTTCACTAAGTGTTCCGTAAACTACGGCTCCCATGCGCATGCGCGGGAGTGGCGTCAGCGTGGCTCTGGCCAATCACAGTTCTGGAGTCCGCGCTGTGATTGGCCGGAGCCCGCAATCCCAGAAGATGGACAGAGCATGACGTCAGTCACAGCAGTGCTTGGGGACCTCTGCAACAGCGTCGATCTAAGATATTTCATATCTAGCTCATTATCCCTTTGTCTTGCAGGTGTTTTTTTTTTAAGCCTTGACAACCACTTTAAAGTAGTTGTAAACCCTTACATATACCCAGTAAAGTGACTGGCCTCAGATGGTACACAGAGATTAAAGTGATTGTAAAGGCAGAAGGTGCATTCTATGCATTAAGATAAAAAGCTTTCTGTGTGCAACAGCCTCCCCCAGCACCCCCTAATACTTACCCTGAGCTCCATTTCTCTCCAGCGATGTCCATGAATGTCTCGGACCTCCGGGACTCTCCCTCCTGACTGGCTGAGACACAGCAGCAGCGCCATTGGCTCATGCTGCTGTCAATCAAAGTCAGTTAACCAACCAGGAGAGAGAGGGGGCGATACCGAACAGCAGCTCCATGTCTAAATGGACACAGGGAGCTGTGGGTTGGCTCGGGTGCCCCCACAGCAAGCTGCTTGCTGTGGGGGGCACTCAACAGGAGAGAGGGGCCAAGAGCACCGAAGAGGGACCCGAGAACAGGATGATCTGGGCTGCTCTGTGCAAATTCATTGCAACAAAGCAGGTATAGTATAACATGTTTGTTATTTTTATAGAAGAAAAAAAACAAGACTTTACAATCACGTCAAACAAATCCTCCTACATAAACTGTACCTGTTTATCTGCAGTCTTCTCTCCTCTACAGCTGTTCAAAGTGCAGAATTTGAACAGCTTGTCTGAGCTTTCAGAAAGCAGGGGGCGGGGACCTGAAGTTACACTCTGCAGAGCTCAGCAAGGAGAGCAGGGAGCTGCCTGGAGGGAAGGGACACAGCCCCCTCCTCACAGCACACAGGAACAGAGCTAAGGCTGTCAATCACAGGCTGTGTGCTGGAGCTCTCTCCCCTGTCACCTTGTCAGAAGTGACTCATACAGATAGCAGAGGAACCAGGTTGCAGAGAGAAAGGACACTAAGGGCCCTGGACTGAGACATGTACACATTATAGAGGGATATGCTTTGTTCATATTTCATGTCTGAGGTTTACAACCACTTTAACACAGCAGTTTTTTTCCCCAGTACATGGTTAAACTGTTTATACTCCTGGTAGATTCATTATTTGTTTACTCCTTGTAAAAGGCCAAGTGGTTTAGCAAAAGCAGCATTTACAAGGATTGGGACAGACCATACTGCACTACCAGGGGGTGCTTACAAATGTCAGCTTTTATTCAAAAGATTAAACCTTTTTATGCAACAGAAAAAAAGAAATCTGTTGCTGTAACTGCTTAAAGGCTAAGTTCACCTTTCAGGAAAAAAAATAATAAATGCATATATTTTTGCAGGAAAAAAAAACGTATTATTTTTACCCACAGGAGCCTGCAAAGCATTGCACCTGCAATCAGTGAACGGTGGGCGCATAGTAAGGCTCCTGCAGACATGCCCTCCAACTTTCAGCCTCTACCTCTGTATGGGTTTCCTATTAGAAAGCTGTAGGAAGTGTCAATGAACTACGAGTGAGCTGTTCAGTCCATGGCAGAAGACGGTGGAGCCCTGCACAGCCACTCTGATTTTAAATGAGACTCTGCCAGGGAAAGGATTTCCCTCCCTAAATACAGCTGTAAGATGTAACGTGTTCCTAAAGGCGAACTTATCCTTTAACCACTTCCTAACCGTGCCGCGGCTGAAAGGCAGCTACAGCGCGGCTCTGTTGTTCTGGGAGGGCGTCCATGGACGTCTTCCTGGAACCATACCCCTCCCGCATCCTTCGGACACAGCCGATCACAGATCATGGTAAAGGGACAATCACAGTGGCCCTTTACCATGTGATCAGCTGTGTCCAATCACAGCTGATCACAGTGTAAACAAAATTGCCGGTTAACGGCAGCACTTTCCTTACGTGCTGTCACAGTGTGAGGAGAGGAGAGCAGGTAACTGGCAATCCTGACAGGAGACACGCACACAGATAATCATCATCAGTGTCCTGATTATCATTACAGCCCCATCGGTACCATCAATGCTGCCCATCAGTGCCTTTTCATCAGTGCAGCCTATCAGTGCCTCCTCATCAGTGCCACCTATAAATGCAGCCTATCAGTGCCACCTATCAGTGCCTCCTCATCAGTGCCACCTATCAGTGTCTCCTCATCAGTGCCGCCTATCAGTGCCAACTATCAGTGTCTCCTCATCAGTGCCGCCTATCAGTGCCACCTATCAGTGCCTCCTATCAGTGCCTCCTGATCAGTGCCACCTATCAGTGCCTCCTCATCAGTGCCCATTAGTGCTGCTCATCGGTACCTCCTCATCAGTGCACATCAGTGAAGGAGAAAAATTACTTTAATTTTGTAGGAGAAATGAAGAAAAATGTTTTTTTTCTTAAAAATGTCAGTCTTTGTTCATTTGTTTTGCAAAATACCACCATAAGAAAGCTCTATTTGTCTAAAAAAAAATGATAAAAATGTAATTTGGGTACAGAGCTGCATGACGGCGCAATTGCCATTCAAAGTGCGACAGCGCTGAAAGCTGAAAATTGGCCTGCGCAGGAAGGGGGTATAAGTGCCCGGTATTAAAGGAGTTAAAAACCATAAAGGTTTTGGTGAGTTTTATTTATTTTAATGTGATTTAGCTGCTTAATCCCAATGCTTCATTTTGCTGTGTTCGGAGTAAGAAAAATGCTGACTATGACCCTAAGAACTCCATCCCTACAGACAAGCATGGAGGTGGAAACCTGATGCTTTAGGGCTGTTTCTCTGCTAAAGGTACAGACCGACTTTGCCCCATTGAGGGGCCAATGGACGGGGGTCATGTATTGTAAAATATTGGAGAACCTTCTTCCCTCAGCCAGAACACTGAAGATGGGTCGTGGGTGGGTCTTCCAGCATGACAATGACCCAAAACATACCAAGGCAACAAAGGAATGGCTCAAGAAAAAGCACATTAAGGTCATGAAGTGGCCTAGCCATTTTCCAGACCTTAATCCTATAGAAAATTTATGGAGGGAGCTGAAACTTCGAGTTGCCAAGCTACAGCCAAGAAACCTTAAGGATTTAAAGCAGAAATGTAAAGAAGAGTGGAGCAAAATCCCTCCTGAGATGTCTGCAAACCTGGTCACCAACTACAAGGAACGTCTGACCTCTGTGCTTGCCAACCAGGGTTTCTCCACCAAATACTTATTTTACTTAATGAACTACAACTCCATTTATAACATTTGTATCTTGTGTTTTTTCTGGATGTTTGGTTGATATTCCCTCTCTATCATATAAATTCACCTATGATAAAAATTATACACCCTTCATTTCTTTGTAAGTGGGAAAACTCACACAATCTGCAGGGGATCAAATCATCATTATTTTCCCCCACTGTATATAAAATGTTGGTGGGGGGTTCCTCTGGGACAATAAAGAGATGAAGCCTGATATGGTAAATTCTATCACTACCGGCATCAAGTAGTCATAAAAATACAATATATGTGCTATAGTGGGTCTCTTGCCCTGGTCTTAGCCATTTTTCCCCCCCACATCTCAAGTGTAGACCTGAAGTGTTGCTGGGGGTATCTGAGGAGGTGATGGGAAGGCCAGACAGATCATCAGACTCTTCTTCATGACTACAGCACTGATATACAGCTGCTTGATGTTTTACACCCACTTCTATGAACACGATCTCATTATAAAGAGTGGGATTATTTGTGTGAGTTTTAGAAACCGATATATACGTGCGAAGGATTAGTGTTCTTCAAAGCGCACAAGCAACATGGCTGCGATCAAAGCAAAAACCTTATCCCTGGAAATTCTATTCGGATGACAAAAATGATACGGCTCAGACGCGGCCTGCAAGCCCCTCAATACTGAAAGGGCCGGAATAAAAGGGCTGTCTGTGTTGTGCTGTAGAAGTTGGTCTGAGTCAGGCCTGTACCAGAAAATGGAAGCCGGGGAGTGCAAAAGGTAATCTGATTGGCTGAGGTAGCAATACAGCCAATTTATATTGCAGACACCGTTCTAAACTAGGCCTGTCCTCATCTTTTTAAGAAAAAATAATTTTAGAAATTTTAGTGAAATGATGGCCGGGGGAGCACTCTCTTTCTGGGGGGACGCCATATGCCTCTGACACCCCTTGGACACATCACATCACCCATCATGATAAAGAGCCTTTGACGTAGCTCTTTACCATGTGATCAACTGTGTCCAATCACAGCTGATCACAGAGTAAACAAGAAATGTCGGTTGTCAGCATTCCTCTCCTTACGATGACAGCGCGTGAGAAGAGGAAAGCCGGTAAGCGGCATTCCTCAGCGGGGACATCTGCACTGACAATTAGGGCACTGATCATCAGTGCAGCCCCATCTGTGCTCACCAGTGCTGCCAATCAGTGCCCACCAGTGATGACAATCAGTGCCCACCAGTGCTGCCATCAGTACCCACAAGTGATGACTGTCAGTGCCCATGAGTGCTGCCTTTCAGTGGCCATCAGTGATGCCTGTCAATGCCCATCAGTGCCATCTACCAGTGCCCATCAGTGCCACCTATCAGTGCTGCCTATCCATGCCACCTATCAGTGCCCATAAGTGCTATGTATCAGTGCCCATTAATGATGCCTATCAATGCCCATCAGTGCTGCATATTAGTGCCTCCTCATCAGTGCTGCCTCATCAGTGCCCATTAATGCATTCTCATCAGCACACAACAGTGAAGGCGGAAATGTATTATTTACAAAATTTTATAACAGAAACTAAGAAAAGCTTTTTTTAAAAAATATTTGGTCTTTTTTAGTTTGTTTAACCACTTGCCGACCGCCGATCGGCATTTGACGGCGGCAAAGTGGTTCGTTCCCGCAAAACGCCGTCATACGACGGCGGCTGCGGGAACGAGCTTAGTGAGCGCGCTCACTGTGTTCGGGGAGGGCCAGGGAGCGGGTTCGGCGGCTTTGATTGCCGCCGGCTACCCGCGATGGCCCCCCCAAGCGGAGGAACGGAGGTCCGTGTAAGTAAACACGGACCTCCGCTCTGTGTGAAGGGGGAAGGGCTGTGATCACAGCCTTCCTGTATACGAAGGCTGTGACCACTTCCCTTCCCCAGCTAGGGCAGCCCCCATACAGTAAGAACACCCCCAGGGAACATAGTTAACCCTTAGAGCGCCCCCTGCAGGTTAACCCCTTCACTGCCAATGACATTTACACAGTAATCAGTGCATTTTTATAGCACTGATCGCTGTATAAATGCCAATGGTCCCAAAAAAGTGTCAAAATAGTCCGACATGTCCGCTGAAATATCGCAGTACCGCTAAAAATCGCAGATCGCCGCCATTACTAGTAAAAAAAAAAAACCCCAAAAATGAATTCTCATCATCCGTAAACACGACCACTTTTGCGCAAACCAATCAATAAACGCCGATTGCGATTTTTTTTATCGCAAATATGAGGAAGAATATAAATCGGCCAAAAACGGTGAAAAAAAATGTTTTTTTATATTTTTTTTTTATTTGTATTCTAGCAAAAAGTAAGAAATTTGGGTTCTCGCTCTTCTTTTGTTTATAGCGGCGATCAGAAATGACGCAGAGGTGATCAAATACCACCAAAAGAAAGCTCTGTTTGTGGGAAAAAAAGGACGCAAATTTCGTTTGGGTACAACGTCGCACGACTGCGCAATTTTCAGTTAAAGCGACGCAGTGCCGAATCGCAAAAAGGGCTCCGGTCCTAAAGCTGGAAATCCTTCCGGGGCTGAAGTGGTTAAAAAAAATAAAAAACCCTGTGCAGCCCCCATCAGTGACCACCAGTGCTGCCCTTCAGTGATGCCTGTCAGTGCCCATCAGTGATGCCTTTCAGTGCCCATCAGTGATGCCCATTAATGCCCATCAGTGCCTTCTCACCAGTGCTGCCTATCATTGCCCATCAGTGCTGCTCATGAATGCCACCTATCAGTGCCTATCAGTGCCGCCTATCAGTGCTCATCAGTGCTGCCCATGAATGCCACCTATCAGTGCCTATTAATGCCGCCTATCAGTTCCCATAAATGCTGCCTATCAGTGCCCATCAGTGCCGCTCTATCAGTGTTCTTACCCTTGCAGGCATGTGTGCCACTGCGCTCCCTGTAAACAGTGTATATTCAGGGATAAGCAAATGAAAGCTTGAATGTGATTGGTTGAAATAGGTGACTCTCTGCTTTCCTATATTTTCAGTGAATTAAGCACCGAATCAAACAGCAGAGCTGACAAGCGAAATCAAAGCTAACTGGCGATATCTTGTGTAAATCACAATACCGACCAACCCAATCCACCCGGGAGGCATTTCACTTACTCGGCTTTCTGACAAGTGAAATTCACACCGAGGGATCTTCAAGGACTGCTTTATCTATGTGAAATGGAAGAGGAAGGTCACATCTAAGAGGATATGCCCTTTAAATGTTAACAAATAAGAAAAGCATCAATATACGGCACTAAAAGCCCCCAACTACTGAATCCTTCCACAATGAAAGTCCGCTAATGCCTTATTGTCATTTCTACCATCCAGGCTCCCAGAGGGAGGGCCGCTGCCTCAACTCCCTCCAAGTCTTTTAAAGGGCTGGGGGGAGGTCAGAGGGGACCAGCTGGTGGCCTTCCTGTGCCATCTGTGTAACCAGCATAAAAGTTCTTTTGTTTTAAAAAATTCAGTGCAAAGACAAAAAAGCATGGCCATCTTTAAATGACCCCCCCCCCACAATCCAGGAAAAAGCAGGGTCCAATGGGTTTCACTGGAGATACAAATTACCCAACAACCTCTATAACAGAATAAAAGAAAACCAAAGGCTTTGCTACGAGGAAGGTATGTTGGCTTTGCACATATTTTCTTTCTTTACTTATTATAGCCAGTTTCTTCTTCTTTTTTTTTTAATTGATACTAAAGGTTCCGTTACTTTTAAAAAATAACAAACATGTTATACTTACCTCCTCTGTGCAGCGATTTTGCACAAATCGGCCCCAATCCTCCTCTTTTGGGGTCCCCCAGCGGCGCTCCTGGCTCCTCCCCGCATCGAGTGACCCGTGAGGGAAGCGCTTCCCCTGGGGGCACTCGTGCAGGTGCACTCCCAAGTCCTGCTGCTGCATCCCCTGATGGACAGCAGGACTCAGCTCCACGCCCCCCCCCCCCCCCC
>BLSH010235152.1:860967-899148 GCA_018402905.1 Glandirana rugosa | reverse complement strand
CTGGGGTGGCAGTGTGTACCTCCACCTTTGTAACACGAAACCCCCACAAAAAGATAATTTCCCTGTTACCTGCCCCGGTACATGGGAGTTTAGAACCCACTCTTGGAGGAAGGGAGTTGGTCCTGTAACTTTTACCCAGGACCTACCCATAAGGTCGTACTGTTACTGGGTTTTGTGTGCCGGTTCTGTCGTTTCCCCACCGAGTTATTCTTCGTGTAATTCCAGGACCTCAGAGGTCTGGAATTAGGGTATCCTTTATACACCTCCCTCGACTTCGAAGCTCAATGATTTGTAGTCGGACCTTTGGGATTTACTTACCCTTTCCGTGCGATCGTTCGGGTTCCGTCCGGACCCGGACCCGGACTTTGTCACGAAGTTCGGACGGACCAGCAGAACCCGAACTTCCAGGTGTTCGCTCAACTCTACTCAGGAGGGATTTTGTCCCACTCCTCTTTGCAGATCCTTTCCCATTCATTTAGGGTTTCCAGGCTGATGTTTAGTAACTCGAAGCTTCAGCTCCCTCCACATATTTCCTATGGGATTAAGGTCTGGAGACTCCAGGACCTTAATGTGCTTCTTATTGAGCCACCCCTTTGCTGTCTTGGCCGTGTGTTTTGGGTCATTGTCATGCTGGAATACCCATCCAGGACCCATTTTCAATGTCCTGGTTGAGGGAAGGAGGTTCTCACCCAAGATTTGAGGGTACATGGCCCCGTCCATTGTCCCTTTAATAGAAAAACACCCCCAAAGCACAATGTTTCCACCTCCATGTGTGACGGTGGGGTCATAAGCAGCATTCCTCCCCCTCCAAACACAGCGAGTTGAGTTGATGCCAAACAGCCCAATTTTGATCTCATCTGACCACAACACTTTCACACAATTCTCCTCTGAATCATTCAGATGTTCATTAGCATTCTTCAGACGGGCTGTACATGTGCTTTCCTGAGCAGGGGGACCTTGCGGGCGCTGCAGGATTTCAGTCCTTCATGGCGCAGTGTTACCAATTGTTTTCTTGGTGACGATGGTCCCAGCTGAGATCATTGACAAGATTCTCCCATGTAGTTCTGGGCTGATTCCTCACCGTTCTCATGATCATTGAAACTCCACGAGGTGAGACCTTGCATGGAGCCCCAGACCAAGGGAGATTGACAGTTATTTTGTGTTTCTTTCATTTGTGAATAATCCCACCAACTGTTGTCACCTCTCACCAAGCTGCTTGGCGATGGTCTTGTAGCCCAATCCAGCCTTGTGTAGGTCTACAATCTTCTCCCTGACCTCCTTGAACAGCTCTTTGGTCTTGGCCATGGTGGAGAGATTGGAATCTGATTGCTCCTGTGGACAGGAGTCTTTTATGCAGGTAACAAGCTGAGATTAGGAGCACTCTCTTTAAGAGAAACTCCTAATCTCAGCTTGTTACTCTGTATAGAGGACACCTGGGAGCCAGAAATCTTGCTGACTGATAGGGGATCAAATACTTATTTCACTCATTAAAATGCAAATCCATTTATAATGTTTTTGAAATGCATTTTTCTGGATATTGTTGAGGTTATTCTGTCTCTCACTGTTAAAATAAACCGACCATTAAAATTATAGACTGATCATTTCTTTGTCAATGGGAAAATGCACAAAATCAGCAGGGGATCAAATACTTTTTTTTGCTCACTGAAGTATTGAGACACCTGCCTTTACATGCACATGAACTTTAATGGCATCCCAGTCTTAGTCCGTAGGGTACAATATTGAGTTGGCCCACCCTTTGCAGCAATGACAGCTTCAACTCTTCTGGGAAGGCCGTCCACAAGGTTTAGGAGTGTCTATGGGAATGTTTGACCGTTCTTCCAGAAGAGCATTTGTGAGGTCAGGCACTGATGTGGACGAGAAGGCCTGGCTCACAGTCTCTGCTCTAATTCATCCCAAGGGTGTTCTATCGGGTGCAGGCCAGTCAAGTTCCTCCACCCCAAACTCGCTCATCCATGTCTTTATGGACCTTGATTTGTGCACTGATCCAAATCATTTGGTGGAGGGGGAATTATGGTGTGGGGTTGTTTTTCAGGGGTTGAGCTTGGCACCTTAGTTCCAGTGAAGGGAACTCTTAAGGCGTCAGCATACCAAGACATTTTGGGCAATTTCATGCTCCCAACTTTGTGGGAACTGTTTGGGGATGGCCCCTTCCTGTTCCAACATGACTGCAGTGTGTACAGTGTTGCATGACCGCGCAATTGATGTTCAAAGTATGACAGCGCTGACAGCTGAAAACTGGCCTGGGCAGGTACGGGCTAAAAGTGTCTGGTATTGAAGTGGTTAACACAGGGTAGGCAGGATAGGTAGGAGGAGGGGTGGGGAGGGATCATTTTTAAGAACAATTGGCGTTAGGCTTGAATTGCACTTTAAAGCGGAGTTTCACCCAAAAGTGGAACTTCCGCTTATCTGATTCCTCCCCCCTCCGGTGACACATTTGGCACCTTACAGGGGGGGAGCGGGTGCCTCTTTTTGACAGGTACCAACCTGTGTAAAGCCCCGTACACACGGGTGCAAAGGTCGTATGTCCGGACGTCCAAAATTGTATGTTGGCTGTTGTGTCTCGCGTACTGACATGCACTAAGCGATCGTACAAACAAGCCGAACGTAATGACGTGCTACGAGCGTATAAAGAGGAAGTTCGGGTGAATGTGATTTGTGAATTAGGAACAATTGGAAACGTTCCTGACTTCTGAGCATGCGTGTTTTGCACAGTACGACTTGATGGACCAACTTCTCTGTACACACGATACAACGGTCGTACTAACGCTTGTTGTACAACAAAAGTTTTCTAGTCTGCTTATCCAACTTCTGTTGTACAACCGTTGTACGACGGCTGTTGTAACCGCACAGACTAACGGTCGGATGATCGTACAACAAGCTGGTTGTAACATGTACGGGGCTTAAAGTGGTTGTCAAGTCATGACAACCACTTTACACTACAGGTAAGCCTATATTCAGGCTTACCTGTAGGTCCTGGGAATATCTCCTAAACTTGCACCGTTTGGCATCAGCACATGCGCAATGAAGAAACCGCCAGACTGGGCTGTTTCTTCACTAAAGCCTCGTACACACGGGACGACGATTGTACGTACGATCGTCGCAAATCGTATGTTGGCTGTTGTATGTAGCATACTGACTGCACTACACGACTGTACAACCGCAGAAAGAACGTTCAGGTGCATGTAATCAGCATCCGGCCGTTCCTGACTTCTGAGCATGCGTGTTTTGCGCAATACAACTTGTTGTACCAACTGCTCTGTACACGCGATACAACGGTCGTATGAGCGATTGTTGGTACGACCAAGTTTTCTAGTCTGCTCACACAACTCCCTTGTACGACCGTCATATGTTCAGCTGTTCAAATCGCACATACGAACGATCGATATCGCATACAACGGTCGTTAGTACGACCTGTTGTATACGACCGTCGAACCGTGTGTACGAGGCTTAAGTGTGCCGTAAATGACGGCTCCCGCGCGCATGCGCGGCAGTGACGTCAGCGCGGCTTCTGCCGATCACAGCGCTGGAGTCTGCGCTGTGATTGGTCGGCGCCCGTGATCCCAGAAGACGACAGACTCAGCATGTTGCTGGTCACTAGGGTTGCCACCTCATCCCTTTAAACCTGAACACATATGAATTACACAGGTTGTTGTTCTGAGGCTAATTAAATGCAGATAGGCCACCAAGTGAGTTTAATTACCACCTTAATCAGCCACAGAGCCTGTGTAATTCATATGTGTTCGGGGATGGGATGAGGTGACAACCCTACCGGTCACATCGGTGCTCGGGGACCGCTGCTGCAGCGTTGATCTAAGGTAAGCATTTCATAATGAGCTAGCATGCGATGCATACTAGCTCATTATGCCTTTCTCTTGCAGTTGTTTTTCCTTTTTTTTTTTAAACTTGACAACCACTTTAATTCATATGTGTTCAGGTTTAAAGGTATGAGGTGGCAACCCTACTGCTCCCTCCTTTGCTGCCGGGTCCGTAAGAAAACGCAGCGAGCTTCGCACATGTGCAGTAGGGATAGGGTTGCCACATCATCCCTTTAATCCAAGACACATATTAATTGCACAGGTTCTGTGGCTGATTAAGGTGGTAATTAAACTCACTTGGTGCCTCATCTGCATTAAATTAGCCTCAGAACAACCTGTGTAATTCATAGGTGTCCTGGATTAAAGGGATGATGTGGCAACCCTAAGGACCCATCTGTGAAGCCTCAAGGCATCACTGCCGGGTTCCCTTACCGGTAGGGTTGCCACCTCATCCCTTTAAACCCGAACACAGATGAATTACACAGGTTCTGTGGCTGATTAAGGTGGTAATTAAACTCACTTGGTGCCTCGTCTGCATTAAATTAGCCTCAGAACAACCTGTGTAATTCATAGGTGTCCTGGATTAAAGGGATGATGTGGCAACCCTAAGTAAGGACCCATCTGTGAAGCCTCAAGGCTTCACTGCCACCTCATCCCTTTAAACCCGAAGACATATGAATTACACAGGTTGTTCTGAGGCTAATTTACTGCAGATGAGGCACCAAGTGAGTTTAATTACCACCTTAATCAGCCACAGAACCTGTGTAATTCATATGTGTTCGGGTTTAAGCCTGGGTTCACACTGCTGTGGTGCGGGAACCCTGTGAATTCACTGCGGGTTCCCACATTGCAGGTAGGGTTGCCACATCATCCCTTTAATCCAGGACACATTCTAATTACACAGGTTCTGTGGCTGATTAAGGTGGTAATTAAACTCACTTGGTGCCTTACCCTCATCAAATTAAGCTCAGAACCTGTGTAATTCATATGTGTCCTGGATTAAAGGGATGATGTGGCAACCCTAATCGCAGGTCTCTGAGCGGCAGTTCACACTGCCATATGCGAACTCTGGGGAGTGTCAATATGAGTACGCATATCGCACTGCGAACTGCAAACTCGCACAGGAATCGGATCGCTTGGTGTGAAACACCATGCGATCCGATTCTGACCCTGCAAAAAAAAAAAAGGGTCCTGTGGGAGTTTGCTCCGATTGCGATGCAAATTCAGCCATACAATCTCTATGGCTGATTTTGCATCGCACAGAGATCGCATATGGTTCACACTGCAGTGCGGTGCGAAATCATATGCAATCTCTGAGATCGGAGCAGTGTGAACCCAGGCTTAAGGGATGAGGTGGCAACTCTACTTACCGGCAATGTCGGTGGGAGCACCCGACAGCCGATGGAAACAACGGCTGCGGTGCCAACATCGCTGGATTCCAGGACAGGTAAGTGTCCTAATATTAAACAGTATGTGTAGCTGCTGACTTTTAATTTTTGGAGGGGGGCGAACACCGCTTTAAACCCTGCACAAAGCCTTGAGGTTCTTGTTGCCGCTGTCATGTATCGCCGCCATCCTCAAAAGCAGATCTTCCTTAAAACAAACCATCTTTGAGATATCGCTCCTCATCACTGTCATCGCTGTCCTCATAGTACAGGGCGGAATATGTTCCGTCATTTTGGGCTACAAACACATCTACTGCTGACGGTGGGCATCATGCTGTTACCTGACAGAATGCATCAGCGTGTGCCCAACATTTCACAAAACCTATGCTGACAACATGACCGGATAAAAAAAAAACACGTCTAAGGCCGGGAGCGAGTCAAAGGCGGAAGAGTGAGGGAAATAAATATAAGGCCAGCCATGGAGAGCTGCCTCTCTCTCTCTCTCTCTCTCTGAAGCACAAAGTGTATGAGAAAGCCATTCATCACCCCATGATATCTTCTAAAAATAGTCTGCGCTGTAATGAAGGAAGATGTAAGATAGCTCATTACCATGTCAAATATGGCAGCTCCGCAGCCCGGGACCGCCAAATAATCATCAGCCTCTCAAATTCTGTCCCTGACTCTCAGCGTCTGCTGAATGAAATGTCTGCATTATTGATTAGACGCACTTTCTACGGCACACAAGTTAATGCAGAAGAGAATACAGATGTCATGCCGTTTTCCCACAGCCAACTCTCTGCATACTATCCAGACCTGGGAATCCAAGAATCTGCAGCGCTGTTCGTTTTTTTATTATGTGGGTGGGGGGGGGGAGGGGAGCAGCAGCACCAAGTGCCTTAAAGTGGTTGTAAACCTCCGACATGAAATATGAACAAAGCGTATCCCTCTATAGCGGGGGTAGTCAACCTTAACCGCTTCAATGCTGGGCACTTTCACCTCCTTTCCAGCCCAGGCCTATTTTCAGCTTTCAGCGCTGTCACACTTTTAATGACAATTGCACGGTCATGTGACACTGTACCCATGTGACATTTTTATCATTTTTTTTTCCTTCAAACAGATAAAGCTTTCTTCTGGTGGTATTTAATCATAGCTGGGTTTTTTATTGTTTGCTAAAAAGAAATGAGAAAAAAAAGACAAAATTTTGAAAATAAAAACGTTTTTCTTAGTTTCTGACAGTAAATTTTCTAAATAAGTAATTTTTCTCCCGATGGGCTGCACTGATGGGCTGCACTGATGAGGCGACACTGATGGGCTGCACTGATGAGGCGGCACTGAAGGGTTGCACTGATGAGGGACACTGATGGGCTGCACTGATGGGCTGCACTGATGAGGCTGCACTGATGAGGCTGCACTGATGGGCTGCACTGATGAGTCTGCACTGATGAGGCGACACTGATGGGCTGCACTGATGAGGTGGCACTGATACCCTCACTAGAAAGCGGCACTGGGGAGCTACAGTTCATTGAAGGAACCATGAATGCCAACATGTACTGTGACATACTGAAGCAGAGCATGATCCCCTCCCTTCGGAGACTGGGCCGCAGGGCAGTATTCCAACATGATAACGACCCCAAACACACCTCCCAGACAACCACTGCCTTGCTAAAGTAGCGGAGTGTAAAGGGGATGGACTGGCCAAGCATGCCTCCAGACCTAGACCCTATTGAGCATCTGTGGGGCCTCCTCAAACGGAGGGTGGAGGAGTGCAAGGTCTCTAATATCCACCAGCTCTGTGATGTCATCATGGAGGAGGGGAAGAGGACTCCAGTGGCAACCTGTGAAGCTCTGGTGAACTCCATGCCCAAGAGGGTTAAGGCAGTGCTGGAAAATAATGGTGGCCTTACAAAATATTGACAGGTTGGGCCCAATTTGGACATTTTCACTTAGGGGTGTACTCACTTTTGTTGCCAGTGGTTGTTATTTTGAGAGGACAGCAAATTTACACTGTTATACAAGCTGTACACTCACTACATTGTAGCAAAGCGTAATTTCTTCAGTGTTG
This sequence comes from Glandirana rugosa, assembly GCA_018402905.1. Lineage (NCBI taxonomy): Eukaryota > Metazoa > Chordata > Amphibia > Anura > Ranidae > Glandirana > Glandirana rugosa. The sequence goes on along the minus strand of BLSH010235152.1, from coordinate 891,865 downwards.
TCACATGAAAAGATAGAATAAAATATTTACAAAAATGTGAGGGGTGTACTCACTTTTGTGAGATACAGTATACCTTTAAAAGAAAAATCTCCTTGTGCTTGTGCAATACAATATTCACATAAGTCAGCAAGCATCTGTATATTGCTGCGTTCACCATGCATACAGTAGATGCCGCTTTCTAGTGGGGACATACGTGCAGCAATGTTCTCTGGGAGCGATGATGTCATGTGTCTGCAGAATAAGGTCTCGTTGGTCTTCAGATGAGATTCAGAGCAGCCAAACAAGCCCACAATGAACGGAAGACTGTGCCGCCTGCTGCTCCAGATGGACAGCCAGTACAATGTGCCGCCTTCTGCAGAGCAATCTGTTTAGACATCACTTCCAAAACAATTTTCTAATATCAATTAAAAAAAAAAAAAAAAAGAAAAGTCTTCAAAAAACAACTGCCGAGAGGAAAATGCAAGAATTTCGAGCTTCGGGGCTGAATATGACTTTTATGTGGCTGTAAGGGAACAGCATTCTTTTCTTTGTAGGTGTTTGGGGGTACAGGGCGATTCCGGGCGCATGCAGCCATAAAGATGTCAATTTAACTAATATTTATTGCTTATAACCGTAAGGATTTTTTTTTTGACCTAACAAACAGATGAATTTATGAATCATTAATTGTTTTTATATTTTTTTTTGTGTCAATAGGTTTTTATTAGGTTTTCAATACAAAGGTACAAACAAGATACAAAGATGTAATTGCCAAAGGCAATGTACGAAGGAAAGAAGAGAAACAGTACTTCCAGCCAAATAAGTCCCAGTAAGCTTGCAGTACTTCAATATTAGAATGAAACACCAAGAGTAGTCCTCGCAAGTCAAGGCCCGAACACACGGTCCATGGTTGGTCAACAACGGTCGTCCAACAGCCTGCTGGCCGATAATCCGATGGTGTCTACGCACGATTCTACAGCCAATTTCCAATCGTCGTCCAACTTCTGTTGGACGACGATTGGAAATTGGCTGTAGAATCGTGCGTAGATTTCTGTTGGACGATTGGAAATTGGCTGTAGAATCGTGCGTAGATTTCTGTTGGACGATTGGAAATTGGCTGTAGAATCGTGCGTAGATTTCTGTTGGACGATTGGAAATTGGCTGTAGAATCGTGCGTAGATTTCTGTTGGAAGACGATTGGAAATTGGCTGTAGAATCGTGCGTAGATTTCTGTTGGACGACGATTGGAAATTGGCTGTAGAATCGTGCATAGATTTCTGTTGGAAGACGATTGGAAATTGGCTGTAGAATTGTGCGTAGATTTCTGTTGGACAACGATTGGAAATTGGCTGTAGAAACGTGCGTAGACACCATCGGATTATCGGCCAACAGGCTGTTGGACGACCGTTGTTGACCAACCATCGGACCGTGTGTGCGGGCCTTGACTTGTGATGACTACTCTTGGTGTTTCACTCTAATATTGTAGTACTGCAAGCTTACTGGGACTTATTTGGCTGGAAGTACTGTTTCTCTTCTTTCCTTCGTACATTGCCTTTGGCAATTACATCTTTGTATCTTGTTTGTACCTTTGAGACTAGAAAACTTTTGTTGGCCAACAAGGAGTTGACCGATTGTTGGCTCGTGTGTAGAGAAGTTGACCAACCAAAAAGTTGGAAGTGCAAACACGCATGCTCGGTATCCAGGAAGTGTTTGGTTGTGTGACCTGTGTTCCTAATTCACAAATCACATTCATCTGAACTTCCTCGTTATACGCTCGGAAGACGTCACTACGTTCAGCTTTGTTGGCCGATTACATGATTAACGTTAGTACGCTAGACCAAATCGCCGTCGCCCAATTTGGACAAAAGTTGGACGTTCGGTTGACCAACCATCGGCTCCTGTGTACGAGGCTTCAGTGTCTTCATTGTTACACCCATCAACCCAGGGTTGCCATAATTCCAGAAAGATAACATAGGAGATAGGCTCCATACACACTTGTGCGTCTTGCCATGCAACTTTGGACATCAGAGTAACATGACAAGTCGTTCCCCATGTTTTCAAATGATAACCATTCATCGGCCACTTTATTAAGTCCACCCTGCTAGTACCAGGTTGGACCCCCTTTTGCCTTCATTCTTCGTGGCATAGATTCAGCAAGGTGTTGGAAACGTTCCCCAGAGATTTTGGTCCATAGTGACATGATAGCATCACACAGTTTCCGCCCCATCCCAAAGGCGCTCTATTGGATGAGATGTGGGGAGTGTGGAGGCCATTGGAGTACAGGGACCTCATTGTCCAGTGGTGAGATGATTGGAGCTTTGTGACATGGTGCATTATCCTGCTGGAAGGAGCCATCAGAAGATGGGGAACTGTAGTCATAAAGGGATGGACATGGTCAGCAACAATGATCATTTGGTACTAAGGGGCCCAAAGTTTGCTCATTCCCCACACCATTACACCCCCACCACCAGCCTGAACCAATGACATAAGACAGCATGGATCCATGCACCAAATTCTGACCCCACTATCTGAATGTCGCAGCTGAAATCGAGACTCATCAGACCAGGCAACGTTTTCCAATCTTCTATTGTCCAATTTTGGTGATCCTGTACCAATTGTAGCCTCAGTTTCCTGTTCTTAGCTGACAGGAGTGCCACCCGGTGTGGTCTTCTGCTACTGTAGCCCATCTGGATGTGTTGTGCCTTCAGAGATAGTGTTCTGCATACCTTGGGTGTAACGGGTGGTTATTTGAGTTGCTGTTGCCTTTCTATCATCTGGAAGCAGTCTGCCCATTCTCCTCTGACCTCTGAAATCAACAAGGCATTTTCTTCCACACAACTGCCGCTCACTGGATATTTTCTCTTTTTTGGACCATTCTCTGTAAACCCGAGAGATGGTTGTAAGTGAAAATCCCAGAAATACTCAGACCGGCCCGTCTGTCACCAACAACCACGCCACGTTCAAAGTCACTTAAATCCCCTTTCGCCCCCATGTTGATGCTCGGTTTGAACTTCCGCAAGTTGTCTTCACTTTATCTACATGCCTAAATGCATTGAGTTGCTGCCATGTGATTGGCTGATTAGCAATTTGTGTTACCAAGCAATTGAACAAGTGTACCAAATAAAGTGGCCGGTGAGTTTAATGTGTGACTTAAAGTTTCACAACTTCAAAATAGTTAATGCACTACTTTGGTCCGACTTTCACTGAGGACTTCAATGTTAACCCTCAATAGTTGCATGAAAGTCATATCTAAATGTTATACAAGCCAACAGTTGTCCATTATCGCTGGTCAAAGCCAAAGTGGTATCCAAGTCACACCCATCCAAAGCTGCATCAAAGTTGCACTCCAAAATCGGCACAACTTTGGAGTGGTACAATCGCTCCTCACAGAGCAAGAACGGGGGTCTGTTGATGTAAACAAACAGATCCCCGTTCTGACAGGGAAGTGGACAGAGATCTGCTGTTCCTAGTGACCAGAAACAGCTTTCTCTCTTTACCCCCAGTCACTACAACAACAATTAACCCCTTGATCGCCCCCTACAGGTTAACCTCTTCCCTGCCAATGACATTTATACTAGCCTTTCTCAACCTTTTCAACACAGAGGAACCCTTGAAATAATTCTCCGGTCTCGGGGAACCCCTGCTAAAAATTAAAAATCTACAACTCATGATATATTAGTATGATGGTCAGTGGGAAGAATGCTCCTTACACTTGTGGTCATTGGGAAGAATTACCCCCTTACAGACAGCTAAAAAGATCAATGATGTCATTGGGAATTTATCTGAGAGGTAGAAATTGACCATTGCTCAAGGAACCCCTAGCAACCTCTGGAGGAACCCTGGTTGAGAAATCCTGATTTATACAGTAATCAGTGCCTATTGTTAGCTCTGACCTTATATAAATGCCATTGATCCCAAAAAAGTGTCAAAAATGTCCGACATGTCCGCCACAATATCGCAGTCCAGCTAAAAATCGCAGATCACCGCCATTACCAGTAAAAAATAAATAAATAATAAAAATGCCATAGACCTATTTCCATAGTTTGTAGACACTATAACTTTAGCACAAACCAATCAATATACGCTTATTGCGATTTTTTTACCAAAAATATGTAGGAGAATACATATCAGCCTGAACTGAGGAAGAAATTAGTTTATTACATTTTTTTTGGATATGTATTATAGCAAAAAGTAAAAAATATTGTTTTTTATTTTCAAAAATGTTGCTATTTTTTTGTTTATAGCGCAAAAAATAAAAACCACAGAGGTGATCAAATACCACCAAAAGAAAGCTTTATTTGTGGGGAAAAAGGGACAAAAATTCTGTTTAGGTACAACGTTGCACGACCGCGCAATTGTCAGTTAAAGCAACACCATGCCATATCGCAAAAAATGGCCTGGTCATTAAGGGGGCAAATCCTTCAGGATGGTTAATGAGTGAAATACGAATTTGATCCACTATCAATCAGCAGGTAACGGGCTGAGATTAGGAATTCTCTCTTAAAGTGATATAAATATCTATATAGAGGAGGCATGACCTCCTTCCTCCTGCTTGTGACCCCTCTAGAGATATAAAGATCTATATAGAGGAATCAGGACCCCCTTCCTCCTGCTGGTGACCCCTCTAGTGATATAAAGATCTATATAGAGGAATCAGGACCTCCTTCCTCCTGCTGGTGACCCCTCTAGTGATATAAAGATCTATATAGAGGGATCAGGACCCCCTTCCTCCTGCTGGTGACCCTCTAGTAATATAAAGATCTATATAGAGGAATCAGGACCCCCTTCCCCCTGCTGGTGACCCCTCTAGTGATATAAAGATCTATATAGAGGAATCTAGGACCTCCTTCCTCCTGCTGGTGACCCCTCTAGTGATATAAAGATCTATATAGAGGGATCAGGACCCCCTTCATCCTGCTGGTGACCCCTCTAGTGATATAAAGATCTATAAAAAGCAATCAGGACCTCCTTCCTCCTGCTGGTGACTCCTCTAGTGATATAAAGATCTATGTAGAGGGATCTGGACCTCCTTCATCCTGCTGGTGACCCCTCTGGTGATATAAAGATCTATAAAAAGCAATCAGGATCTCCTTCCTCCTGTTGATGATCCCTCTAGTGATATAAATATCTATATAGAGGAATCAGGACCCCCTTCCCCCTGCTGGTGACCCCTCTAGTGATATAAAGATCTATATAGAGGAATCAGGACCTCCTTCCTCCTGCTGGTGACCCCTCTAGTGATATAAAGATCTATATAGAGAAATCAGGACCCCCTTCCTCCTGCTGGTGACCCCTCTAGTAATATAAAGATCTATATACTGTAGGTTCAAAATTGCCAGAGCTGGATTGGGGGACTATAAGATTCCCGTAATTTCTGAAAATTTCCCACCAGAAGCTTGTCAAAGATTAACACGAACATGAGACACGATTCAGGGTTCCAACCTGACCACATTTCTGCCAGTAAATTGGAGGGTTGATGGAGGAAAACGTAGCTAAACAGTATGGGGTGCAGTACCAATGAAAGGTTATTTTCTGAATAATTTCCCAATGATTTGCGCTTGTATATAGAGTGAAAAGGCTTTAAAGCGCACCATCAGCCTCCCGAGGATGATTCCGCCTCTCCACTCCTCCTCACATCCTCTGCAGGATCAGAGCTTTTTTTTTTTTATTTTGTTTACCTCTTTTTTAATATAAAGTCTCAAGTCTGTTCCGCCTTCCCTTGCACGTGAATCGCCTTTGGCGAATGACAAGCACACTGTCCACTGTGCCTCCTGGTGTTCTGCCCAAATGTCAAACTCCGCAGAATGACCAAACCGCGTCACTTCCGGTTGCTTTAAACCATGATAACTTGCTAATTGTGACACATTTTATGTTTGTAGAAAGCTAAGCAGCTAACGGGGACAAACTTGTCGCCACCTCGGAGGCGGCCATTTTCTTGGTTAGTATCTGAGTGGACTATAAATCTCCGCTCATATACCGTACACCCAGGCCCAGACTGGCCATAGGGCATGTAGTATGTCTGCAATCTCTGACCCTCTCCTGTTGTATGTGTATTAATGTGCCACTTTACTTGCTCACTTGCTGACTATTTGGGATTGTTCCACTGGTCAATGAGGGGTAATGACTTGCAGTAACCTGTAGAAACCAATCAGTGAACAGTAGCGATCTGCTGTAATCTCTTGCAACCAATCAATCAGTGGTAATGATGTGCAGTAACCTCTAGCAACCAATCAGCAAGCAGAAATTATGTGTTGTAACTTCTAGCAACCAGTCAGTGAGTAATAATGATAGGCTGTAAACTCTGGTAACCAATTGCAATTGCTGCATGATCTGTTGCAGTAAACTGATTTTGAGTCTACCTGGTATTTTTTGTATGTCTCAGAATGGAGGGGGCCCCAAGAAAATGTTTGCCCAGGGTCCAATTAATATTAAAGACGGCACTGCCTGTTTGTGCATGCAACCAGGATGCCAGGAGAGGAGGAGGTACAGAGAAGCCGTTGCTAAGGAGGCCTTCTGCACCACCCACCTTCAGTATATGCGGCCGCAGCACCTTGCTGTCTCAACCCCCCTCCCACACATTAAAGCCTGCTGATGCAGCCAGGGTTCTCTCTCTAGAGGGATGTCCGTCACCAACCTGGGAGCTGTGGCAGGAACAGTCACGCTAACTCAAGACCGCAGCACCCTTCCCCAGTATTCAGCCTGCTCCCTCGCCTCATAGTTTCCCCTGCTCCCCGGCAGCCTGTAGGTGTAAGATTCTTACCCTTTGTCTGTGGGCTCGGGTGTGCAGTTTTCCCCTCAAGGATTACAATGGGGCCGTCTGGTCTTCGGGACTACATGTCTCAGGATCCTTTGCACCCTGCTGTCTCTCCTGGATTGGCTCCTCTCCTCCTGCCAATGGGGAAGCAGGGGAAGGAGCAGGATGGGAGGCTGCCTGTGCTAGCCATATTGAGAGTTCAATATGGCTAGCACAGGCATGGTGGTCATCAATCACCCCTGTGAACGCGCCCACCCCCCGGGCTGTTAAGGCTAAAATGCCCGGGCCTATTTTTTGTCCCAGTCCAGGCCTGCGTACACCAGTCTTTTTAAAAAACAACAATTCTTCAACATAAACAGAAATTTGTCACAATTAGCAAGTTATCATGGTTTAAAGCAACAGGAAGTGATGTGGGTTGGTCATTCTGCGGAGTTCTACATTTGCGCAGTATACCGGGATATGTACGTCACATATCCAAGGAGGCATAGGCTTTCATTGAAGAAAGGAGGAAGGGGTGGGCTGCCACACCTCATCGGGAGGCATGTCGGCTGAACCCAGAACAGCTGGCAACCTAGCAATGACATCACAGGGAAACATGGCAGTACAGGACCAAGCGCTGCCAGAAGAGAAAAGGCTCTCAGCTGGATCCTGGGTGGGTCAGTATCAAATATTTGCAGAACTCATCATCAACAGGTAGGTAAGGCTTAAAAAGAAAGATTGAAAAGGGTGGAGGGCAAGGTTCTGCTTTAAGCCATTGTGAAGTAGTATATTGGCCTTTTAATTCCAGTTGCCCCAAAAAGCACAAACTCTGGTATGGCCTTGCTAATGGCAATTAGCAGGTTGGGGATCAAGAAAACCAAGGTTATTATGGATGAAAGCCCTGGCAGGGGAAGCAGGCTTCTCCAAGGAATAGAGTCTAGGTAAAAGCTTGTTCTTCACCAGAGCACCCCACAAGGCATGATGGGGCAGAGACCCTAGTGGCCCCTGGGCCTCTTTGCTGCTAGCTGTCACCAGGTCTCAGGTCTGTTCCACCAAAGTGCTTCTGGAGCAGGGTGGCTGTGTTGAGGAGATAGGGCAGAATAAGGCAGATGGTTGGTATTTTTGCAGAGGACTGGGTAGGTGTCAGTCAAAAGAGTAGTTACGATCCAAGCAGAGATAAATGTTGGTGACAGGCAAGAGAGTTGTCAGGGTCCAAGCAGAGGTAGATGCAGGTGTCAGGCAAGAGAGTAGAGAGGGTCCAAGCAGAGGTAGATGCAGGTGTCAGGCAAGAGAGTAGTCAGGGTCCAAGCAGAGGTAGATGCTGGTGTCAGGCTAGAAAGTAGTCAGGGTCCAAGCAGAGGTAGATGCTGGTGAAAGGCAAGAGTAGTTAGGGTCCAAGCAGAGAGAGATGCTGGTGAGAGGCAAGAATAGGTAGAGTCCAAGCAGAGGTAGATGTGGGTAACGGACAAGAGAGTAGTCAGGGTCCAAGCAGAGGTAGATGCTGGTGACAGGCAAGAGCAGTTAGGGTCCAAGCAGAGGTAGATGCTAGTGACAGGCAAAAAATAGTCAGGGTCCAAGAAGAGGTAGATGCTGGATGATGCCAAGCATGATGCCAAGGATGCTAACTCTAGTGGTCCCTGGTCTTTACCAGAGCTACACGTTTCTTTGGCAGTTGCCCCCAAAAGCACAAATTCTGGCATGGCCTTGCTAATAGCAATTAGCAGGTCAGGGATGAGGAAAACCAAGACTATTATGGATGAAGCCCCTGGCAGGTGATGCAGTATTCCCGAAGGCATGGCGAAAGCTTGTTCTCCACAATACGCTGGTGACAGGCAAGAGAGTGGTCAGGGTCCAAGCAGAAGTAGATGCTGGTGACAGGCAAAAGAGTAGTTGGGTCCAAGCAGAGGTAGAAGCTGGTGACAGGCAAGAGAATAGTCAGGGTTCAAGGAGAGGCAGATGCTGATGGCAGGCAAGAAAGTAGTCGGGGTCCAAGCAGAGGTAAATGCTGGTGCCAGGCAAGAGATTAGTCAGGGTCCAAGCAGAGGTAGATGCTGGTTGAGGCCAAGGATGCTAACTCTAGTGGCCTTTACCAGAGCTACAAGTTTCTTTGGCAGTTACCACCAATAGCAAAAATTCTGGCATGGCCTTGCTAATGGCAATTAGTAGGTCAGGGATCAGGAAAACCAAGACTATTATGGATGAAGCCCCTGGCAGGTGATGCAGGCTTCCTGAAAACATGGTGAAAGCTTGTTTTGCACAAGACGCTGGTGACAGGCAAGAGGATGGTCAGGATCCAAGCAGAGGTAGATGCTGATGGCAGGCAAGAAAGTAGTCGGGGTCCAAGCAGAGGTAAATGCTGGTGCCAGGCAAGAGATTAGTCAGGGTCCAAGTAGAGGTAGATGCTGGTTGAGGCCAAGGATGCTAACTCTAGTGGTACCTGGTCTTTACCAGAGCTACAAGTTTCTTTGGCAGTTACCACCAATAGCACAAATTCTGGCATGGCCTTGTAATGGCAATTAGTAGGTCAGGGATCAGGAAAACCAAGACTATTATGGATGAAGCCCCTGGCAGGTGATACAGGCTTCCCGAAAACATGGTGGAAGCTTGTTTTGCACAAGACGCTGGTGACAGGCAAGAGGATGGTCAGGATCCAAGCAGAGGTAGATGGGGGTGACAGGCAAGAGAGTAGTCAGGGTCCAATCAGAGGTCAAAGCAGGCAAGACGAATAACAGGAACAGGCATAGTCAGCAACAAGGACTGGAAACAAGAGCCAGAAGATCCAGGTCAGCAACGGGTAATGAGAATAGCAGTCTCACACACAGGGTAGCTAGGGTAAGCTGGTAAGGGGACACAGCAATGGCCACTAGAAAGGAAGTTGTTCAAAATGCCAGCAGAGTCAAGTCAAGGGTCAAAAACAAGAAGTCAAAGAACCGGAGTGGGGTACAAGTACAGAGGCAGAGACAAAAATGTGGAGGCGAAGGATGGCAGCAGTAAGATAAGAAGCACACCAACACAGCAGACAAACTATACAATTCTCTTACTTAGGTGACAAATTTTTTTGGATTTTCCATCACTCTGTTTCAGAAACAATGGTCACTAGGACATATAAAACAGGGAAACAGAGCAATAAAAAACTGATAATGCTTCCAACTCTTTCCCAACTGTCATTAACAAAATTATTTGCCTGCACATAAAATTTATAGAAAGACTGGGACATCACACCGAGGGACGCAAAAAAAAAGGAACAAGAAAGGCACAAGCATGCCTAAAGACATCAGTGCGTCATGTCTGCCCTAAAATCAGCCACCCCAGCATTACTCTTATCAAGAGTTTGCAGCAGAGGTCCATGCTATGGATTTCACCCTACAGGACCCAGCCCATTAAACTGACAGGTAATTTATTCCAGCCTGAGCCGCTTAGCTGAGTGTAGCACGCTAACATACATACAGCCGCGAGGGATGATACAATTCCGAGGGGAAAATAAAATATCCAGGACATAAAAGCACTTAATCCCACTCCACGTAGGAAAGGTATATATAATTAACTGAAAGCAGTCACGGTGACAAATATGTATGTATAATTCACCGGTTATTTAATGAAGGATAATGGATTCTTAACTCATTTACTGGGACGGCGCTTAAAATGGCAGCGGAATCGTACTTTTGCTTGTGTTTGGGAAGAAGCAACAAAATCGAATTCAGTACTCAAAGGATTAAGTGACCCAGACTCACCCAGAAAATTATTAATTTAGATTCAACTCCCAAACCTCCACTAACATTATTCATAACGCCATCTCTGCAGCGGCTGTCAGTGTTGACTGCATGCGACGTTCTGCTGCTCAGCAACTTCATACCGGGGGAAGAAAATACAGTGAATGGGTAATACTGACCAATCAGAAGCTGCCTTTCATTTTCCTACACCGCTCTGGTTGCAGTAAGGGATGTTGTGCAACCAGAGGGTCGCCACTGCCCCTTTGCACATTGAGCTAAACTTGTTCAATGACTGTTTAGCTTCTTAGATATCTATACTGCGGATACATATGGATTGATTTACCAAAGTCAAACAGACCATGCACTTTTGCAAGTGCAGTTGCTCCAAAGCTTAGATAATGAGGTTGAGCTCTTCTGACTTCCATATTCCAATCATGTGCAAGCAAAAATGCAGTTTATTTTTTATTTTCCTTGCATGTGATTAGGTGTTCTTTGTAAAGTGAAGCTTTACCTCATTTACTAGGCTCTGGAGTAATTGCACTTGCAAAAGTGCCTAGTCTATTTGCCTTGTGTAAATCATCCTTATGTGGTGCAGTTTTATCTTTATCAGAGCACCCCTGTGTTGCTATGGCTATTTTAGCGATTTTTTTAAATAGCATAAATATGGAATAACATTTTAAGACCATGTATTGTTTAGAGTCCAAGATTCCACTATCAATAGGCTAATGAACCTGTTGGACTGGTTTGTGAGCTTAAGTCAGGCAATCTAGGCAGTAATATCTCACTGAATTGTGGACGGGTAGGTGTATAACTGGTGCGCGGATGCTTTGATATAAGTGTAACTGCACTAAAGGTCTGGAAATCAACAGTAACCCCTTTGCACCAGCCCTTTAAGGGATTTCAGATGCCAGGAGGTGGGGGGGCGGGGTTTATGATCATGTGATCGTTGTGATTGGCTGTGATATGATCGGAAAGCTTTCTGTTAGCCGTCGGTAATTGTGCACAGTTGTGTCTGCTAATTAGTACGCAAATATGCTGCCTCTCGGCGCCAAGGCCCACCCGCCAACAGGCCGCATATTGCGCACCATCGGCGCCTAGGGGTTAAAACCAGTGCTGTGCCGCTATCAGATACCTACTAAAAATAGGTGATAATAATGTAAAGTGCCACCTAAACGCACATAAAAACAAACAAAAAAAAAAACAAAGTAAAATAAGATTAAGTAAAACCAAAACACTGGTTAGACACACATTTAACCCTTTGATTGCCCAAGATATTTAACCCCTTCCCACCGTACTCATTAGTACAGTGACAGTGCATATTTCTTAGCAATGATCACTGTATTAGTGTCACTGGTTCCCAAAAAGTGTCAAAAGTATCAGTATAAAAAATTAAGATAAATAAACCTTTAAGTATATATCCCATAGTTTGTGGACACTATAACTTTTTCAAAAACCAATCAATATACACTTACTGGGTCTTTTTTTTTTTACCAAAACTATGTAGCAGAATACATATTGGCCTAAATTGATAAAGAAATTTGATTTTTTTAGATTCCTTCACTGAGATCCTGCCGTGACTGGCGGCTCCCGCGCGCATGCACGGGAGTGACGTCACGTGACTCCGGCCTGTCACAGAGCTGGAGATCACGGCCCTGGAAGGAAGAGGGGAAGAAGATGGATGCAGCCTGGAGCAGGGACATCGCTGGCTTCCAATTCAGGTAAGTGGCATATAACGGGCTAATATGCGATGCATACTAGCCTATTATGCTTTACATTCCAGGGTAACATAGAGGAAGTAAAACCCATCAGGGTTTACTTCCTCTTTAAATCCTTGATCACCCCCTAGTGTTATCCCTTTCCCTGCCAGTGACATTTATACAGTCCTTAGTGGATATTTTTACCTCTGATCACTGTATAGATGTCACTGGTCCCAAAAAAGTGTCTGATTTGTCCGCCGCAATGTCGCAGTCCCCCTAAAAATCGCTGATCACCGTTATTACTAGTAAAAAATAAATAAATGATAAATCCATCCCATAGTTTGTAGACGCTGTAACTTTTGTGCAAACCTTATCAATATACGCTTATTGCAAACTTTTTTTTTACCAAAAATATGTAGAATACATATTTGCCTAAACTGATGAAAAAAAACATTTATTTTTTTTTGGGGATATTTATTATAGCAAAAAGTAAAACATATTGTTTTTTTTTTTTTTTAAACTGATGCTCTTTTTTTTGTTTATAGCGCAAAAAATAAAAAAACACAGAGGTGATCAAATACCCCCAAAAGAAAGCTCTATTTGTGGGAAAAAAGGGACGTCAATTTTGTTTGGGCAAATCGTCGCACGACTGCGCTATTTTCAGTTAAAGAGACGCAGTACCGTATCGGAAAAAAATACCCTAGTCATTAAGGGGGTAAATCCATCCGGGGCTGAAGTGGTTAAACAGCGTGTGTTTAGAGTCACTTTAAGGCGGGAAATAAATATGTTTACTGCATTCAAAGAGAAAGTGTAAAAACTGATGCTCTGATTCCCTCTTATATGGCATTTAGCATCAGTCGCAGGATTATCCTCTAATGGCCCAGCAGCTGATCTGTGGGAGTTGTGAGTGGGGGAGACCGCGGCCAGGCAGCAGACATACTCACAGGGTCCCTGCTTTGTATCACAAAAAGGAAAACCTGTTTAACGGGTCTGGGTTTCTGCTTCTGACAGGCTGGGAAGTGAGTCACATCGCATGTTTTTTTTTTCTTTTTTAAATGAATAAGAATTAAACCTTTTCCTGATCACAGTGCAGATTCTGAAAATTCAATCATTTCTGCAGTCTGGAGAGAAAGTGCAAACGCCGTGTCATTTCATTCTGCTTTTAATAACCGGAGTTTATCCGTGCCGTATTTGGATTTAACAGTAATCACTTACAGCCCTAAGATACAAAATGTATAAATGGTGAAATAAATGAACAGATTCTCAATAAATAAAAACAGCACTCCTGTATCATATTATGGTTTTACAGTATCACACAGTAAGATGTGAGCTTAACCACTTGACCTCCGGACGATTTACCCCCCTTCATTTGGCACTGCGTTACTTTGACTGATAATTGCGGGGGTCATGCAACGCTGTACCTAAATAAGAATTATATCATTTTTTCCCCACAAATAGAGCTTTCTTTTGGTGGTATTTGATCACCTCTGTGGTTTTTTATTTTTTGCGCTATAAACAAAAAAGAGCGTCAATTTTGAAAAAAAAAATATTATTTGCTTTCCACTATAAAACATACTGCACCCCTACTGCCTCACAGAAGACGTCTGTTAAGACGAAACGTACGTCAGGCAAAGCAAGGGTATAGCGGTGGCGTCAACACGCCCGTGGAGGGTGTAGGACGGATTGTTTGTTATTCCAATGCCTGTTTTAACTTCGCTGCTGTAAGTAGAATTTTATTGAACTCCTATGATTGTGCTGGATTTTTTGCAATGAGTTTTTTCTCTGCTCATTGGTGTTGTGTAATATTTCATATACATATACATATACATACGCACTGTTTTTTTTTAATACGTACATAGGTATTTACTGTAGGCCATGGTTTAGGTACTAATGCAGCTGGCAGGCAAGTTGCATTACCCATCAAAGGCCCACGATTACTTGAGGGGGTTGTGGAATGTAGATTGGGTGGTCAAACTTCAAAGGAATAGTACAAAAAGTATTTATTGATGCTAATTAGACTTGAGGGTGTTCATTGTGGCTTGTTTATTTGGTAAACACTAATGTGAGGTTAGAACGGTTAGAAAGGTTAGACAAGCACTTAAAGTGGACATTCAAGCTGGCAGGGTCAGTTCACTTTTTCTCCGTGAACATGAGGGAACAGGTCTAGATATGGTCTATTTGGAATGGAACTCTGAAGGCTACTATTCCTTGTAATATTTACTCTGTTGGATTTTGATCATATGGTATTATGAACTTTGTTCTGTCTGAAGTCAATAAATGCTACTCTCTGGAAGAACCGGTTGATTGCTGTGGGAGCAACTACCATGATTATAACTAAATAATAATTACATTCATTCATCCACTACTACACCACTACATCACTATATACGAAAGTTTGAGATCGCTCAAAAAAAAGTCCATGTTCTGGCCACTGTAAAATTGTAGGACAGTCTCTAAAATTTATGACCATTATATTTAGGATTTTTGTATAGACTCCATCCTTGATATCATGAGCGCTACAGGATATAATATTGGTACGCTATATGACCGGGTCTGAGGTTCCTTAGGATATACAGTATCTCACAAAAGTGAGTACACCCCTCACATTTTTGTAAATATTTTATTCTATCTTTTCATGTGACAACACTGAAGAAATGACACTTTGCTACAATGTAAAGTAGTGACTGTACAGCTTGTATAACAGTGTAAATTTGCTGTCCCCTCAAAATAACTCAACACACAGCCATTAATGTCTAAACCACTGGCAACAAAAGTGAGTACACCCCTAAGTGAAAATGTCCAAATTGGGCCCAATTAGCCATTTTCCCTCCCCGGTGTCATGTGACTCAGTGTTATAAGGTCTCAGGTGTGAATGGGGAGCAGGTGTGTTAAATTTGGTGTTATCGCTCTCACTCTCTCATACTGGAAGTTCGACATGGCACCTCATGGCAAAGAACTCTCCGGGAACCATGACACTCCCACCACCATGCTTGACTGTGGGCAAGACACACTTGTCTTTGTACTCCTCACCTGGTTGCCGCCACACACGCTTGACACCATCTGAACCAAATACGTTTATCTTGGTCTAATCAAGACCACAGGACACGGTTCCAGTAATCCATGTCCTTAGTCTGCTCGTCTTCAGCAAACTGCAGGTTTTCTTGTGCATCAACTTTAGAAGAGGCTTCCTCTTGGGACGAGTGCCATGCAGACCAATTTGATGCAGTGTGTGGCATATGGTCTGAGCATTGACAGGCTGACCCCCCACCCCTTCAACCTCTGCAGCAATGCTGGCAGCACTCATACATCTATTTCCCAAAGACAACCACTGGCTATAACACTGAGCATGTGCACTCAACTTCTTTGGTCGACCATGGTGAGGCCTGTTCTGAGTGGAGCCTGTCCTGTTAAACCGCTGTATGGTCTTGGCCACCATGCTGCAGCTCAGTTTCAGGGTCTTGGCAATCTTCTTATAGCCTAGGCCATCTTTATATAAAGCAACAATTCTTTTTTTCAGATCCTCAGAGAGCTCTTTGCCATGAGGTGCCAAGTTGAACTTCCAGTGACCAGTATGAGAGAGTGAGAGGGATAACACCAAATGTAACACACCTGCTCCCTTTTCACACCTAAGACCTTGTAACACTAACAAGTCACATGACACCAGGGAGGGAAAATGGCTGATTGGGCCCAATTTGGACATTTTCACTTAGGGGTGTACTCACTTTTGTTGCCAGTGGTTTAGACATTAATGGCTGTGTGTTGAGTTATTTTGAGGGGACAGCAAATTTACACTGTTATACAAGCTGTACACTCACTACTTTACATTGTGGCAAAGTGTCATTTCTTCAGTGTTGTCACATAAAAAGATATCATAAAACAGGGCTCGACAAACCTCAGGCGCCAGGTCGTATTGGCGACTAGATTTAGCGACCTGGGGCTGCCCTGCAAGTGGTGTCCTGTCTCCGTGCGAATCCCCCCCCCCCGCACGGCTGTGCGGACCAAGTGGCCGCGCCGGCTTTGCGGCCTTCCTGAGCTGGACATTTTGGTTGGGGAACTGGCGTCCTCTCTTGGTGGCTGTGACAAACAGTCACCGAGGGCACGCTTCCTCCCTACATGGTTTCCCTGCCCGGCATCTACTTCCCAGGAGGAGAAGTGAATTATTTTGCGGGCTTCACCTGGTGCCCTTTCATTAATGGCGAGTGGACAGGGAGTGTGGGGCAGCTAGGTGGAATGGTCTCCACCCCCACAAAAAAGATAATGTAAATTGATGTACATTTTTTTCATTTTTTTTTTTTCATTGACATTAATTATTGTTCATTCTCCCCCTATGTAAGGAAATACAGGAATGTCCCTAATGTCCCTAATGCTCAAAGGACACACAATCTGTAGTAGAAAGGATAGTAATAGTAAAAATATAATAATAGTAGAAAGATGGTAGTAAGAAAGGGGGGGGATAAGTATATTACTCTATCCCCACTCCAAAACCAACTCTGCCCAGGAATAGATTTTAAGAGGTTTTGTTAACAAAAAGTGCAATGTGCAAATTCATACTCCTACATCATTTAAATTAGTTCATAATCAGACTTGTGTTCAATGAAAATCCCATGAAAAGTTCCACTCCACACAAAACAAGTGAAAAAAAATAAAAAATATAAAATATAAAAAATAAAATATAAAAAATTCTACCCCTGCCATGCCACAGCCACACATTCGTTGGCCCCTTTCACACGGGCTATCCGATCAGGTCCATCTGTTTTTTCAGGCGGACTTGATCGGACCCTTCAGGCTCCTCTATGGAGCAGTGCGTGTCAGCGGACACATGTCCGCTGACACCCGCCGCCATCCAATCCTGTCGGCCAACAGACAGATGATGGTTCTATTTTCCATCTGACTGCCCCATAGAGGAGAGCAGGCTGTGTCCGTGTTTGCTCTGTACAGCGGAGAGCAAGCGGATTCTGCTTAGCAGGGGCACCCATGTAAAAGGGACCAAAGGTGGCATGAATTCATGGATCTCTTATAGCCCCCACCTTGCTGCACTGTCCTTCCTAATGAGCCACTACCCATCACACCATCAAGCCTAGTACACACGGGCCGAATGCCGAATGACATTGGCCGGCTCAATAAAAACTGGCTGCCATTTGGCACGTGTGTATGGCAGCTGGTCCAACAGAAGCCGGCTGTTCGGATAGCTTCTGTCAGACGAGTATGCTGGAAATTAAGCAGCCGACCGACTCTCAATCAGCGATCTCAGCCAATGGCCATCCCCCTGTCAATACACAATAGCTCAGTAGGGGAGATTGCTGTACTAACATCAGATCAGCAGCACTGGAATATTTAACTTTTTTGTATTTTATTTAAAGTGTCACTAAGGCTTTGTTTAGATGTGCAGTTGGGTGGTAAAAATGTGCAGTAGAGACCTGTTTTTGCCACTCACAATGGCCTACCTTAAGCTGCATTAGGCAGCAGATGAGGGTGTTTTACATGACACAGTCACGATGCATTAGGCATAAAAAGGGGTTTTCCCCTATAACAGGTTTTTAGCGTCACTCTTTTTGTGTTATGTTGGAGTTATTGACTGGCTGAGTTCAAAGTTCAAGAAACAAGATATAAGGCAAGTTTTTTTTTAGGCAATCAGGAAGGGAGCTGTCCAGGTGGCTCAGCGAGAAGAGTTACTGCCAGACACAGCAGAGGATCGCAGCGAGGCTGAGCCAGGTTCCGGTTCAGGGTTCTGGCTGGATCCCAATCATATGGTCGGAATCTTTTCAGAGCCTAGACCGGCTGAGTGAAACAGTTACTTAGATGTTTTTCTTCTATTCAAATAATTACAGTGCCATCATCCACATATAGAAATAGAAGGGACAGTGCAAATTAAACAGTGTGTTTAGTATCTGCACCAAGGCTCTCAAAGGGCCCCAACGACAGCCAGCAGAAGAAAATCTCAAAGGACTGCCCCTCCCATAATAACTACAGTGCCATCATCCATATACAGAAATAGAAGGGACAATGTAAATTAAACAGTGTATGTTTAGTATCTGTACCAACGCTCTCAAAGGGCCCCAACGATAGCCAGCAGAAGAAAATCTCAAAGGACTGCCCCTCCCATAATAATTACAGTGCCATCATCCATATATAGAAATAGAAGGGACAGTGTAAATTAAACAGTGTGTGTTTAGTATCTGCACCAATGCTCTCAAAGGGCCCCAATGATAGATAGCAGAAGAAAATCTCAAAGGACTGCCCATAATAACTACAGTGCCATAATCCATATACAGATATAGAAGGGACAATGTAAATTAAACAGTGTGTGTTTAGTATCTGCACCAATGCACTCAAAGGGCCCCAACGATAGCCAGCAGAAGAAAATCTCAAAGGACTACTCCTCCCATAATAACTAAAGTGCCATCATCCATATACAGAAATAGAAAGGACAATGTAAATTAAACAGTGTGTATTTAGTATAACTTGCTAACATACAGAAAGCATACAGTTCCCACGAAAAAAGGGCCCCTGGTAGGATCTGGACCCACACCCCAAAGCTGCCGCCATGCTTTAATATCTTCACCACTGTATGTATACAGTCATGAGACTATTGAACATCCAGCGTACCACAATGGGGAAGCTGCATCAAAAATGACTTCCATGAAAACAATACAGCAATGGTTCCAAACACAAGAAATATTTTCTAGTTTCCCTTTAAATTAGGAAAAGCAGCAAATATGCATTTTTTCTTGAACAATGGGAGAATAAGGCGAGTGAGTGTCGTTCGTCTGGAAAACTGACACATATCTTGCATGCGGCATGTAACGGCTCACTCCAGCTCTGTATTCAGACAATGGTGTTACCGGAGCATTTTATGGGCTCTGGTCACACTGCAATCCATTTATGCCTCAGCTTCCCATGGTGGCAGGAGAGGCTCATGGGATACAATTACTGCAGTTTTCTCCTTTCCTAATAGTGCCGTCAGTGCTGTGTGTTATATAAAGCATCCACAGATGTCTTCTGAGACACCTCGGATCAGAACCTTCAATTCTCTCTTCTCTTTATGCTTTTAGATACCATTTTTCAGAATTATCTGAGGTTATCTGAAACCTCTCGCTTCTCTTGTATAACTGTGATCTGCCACACAAGTTATCTGCAGCATTCGTCTACAGGATGCACCGGCCTTGTGAGCAAGACATCTATTTCACCCCTTCCATCTCTTCTTACAGTCAACAAGCTCAGCATGATATAAGGACACCGGGCAGGTAAATAGCACCATGCCGTAAAATCATTAAATAAGGTGCACATCTAAAAGATGTAAGCCTAGCATATAAAGCAGTGGTCCTCATACTATGGGTCAAAGGCCGGTCCCTGCAATAAAAAGGTACTGCGTGCAGGGCTTTGTCAGTGCAAGCTGCTATATGCAGAGCGCCAGTGGGAGCCCAGCATTCCACAACCCTGCAATTTATCTTAGGTCCCATTAGGTGTTATCTCATGCTTAACAGTGCTTATATATTCCCAGCTGTGACACCACCAAGAGGAGCTGTTTGAGACATGGAGCCTGCACAAAGGCAAGTACAACTGATACCAATGATGGGACACTATTCCTCCCACTGATACCAATGATGGGGCATTATTCCTACCACTGATATCAATGATGGGGCACTACTCCTCCCACTGACACCAATGATGGGACACTATTCCTCCCACTGACACCAATGATGGGGCATTATTCCTCCCACTGACACCAATGATGGGGCACTATTCCTCCCACTGACACCAATGATGGGGCACTATTCCTCCTACTGACACCAATGATGGGGCACTATTCCTCCTACTGACACCAATGATGGGGCACTATTCATTTTACTGACACCAATGATGGGGCACTATTCCTCCCACTGACACCAATGATGGGGCACTATTCCTCCCATCATTGTATTCTGGCACATAGACGCAGCTCAGCTCACACATTGTCCAGGGAATGCAGCGGGTGATTTGTGCGTTATCAGGAAATTTGGGCACTGTGTTAGTGAGGACAGGAGGGCACGTGCTGCGCAGTGACAATATTTACTCTTATATTCAGCCCTGGCATCCCAGAGAGGGTGAAATGTGCCAAAAGAGGCCTCACCGTGACCAGGCGAATACGAAACTAGCGGGTGAGTCATCAGAACTTCTGCTTGGCATGGATTATCTGGCCGGCTTTTGCCTCTGATGAAGCCCAGTGCCAAGTCACAGAAATAATTCATTTAGTCATCTTACTTTTATTTTCTGCAGCTAAAAGAACACCAACCGACATCTAAATAGGTAGATACATTGTATATGGTGTATGCATACCTGTCTGACCTGCAAAAATATTTCTAAATCTGTTCTCTCCATTTTTTGCGATACAGCGCTGCGTTACTTCATCTGACAACGGCGCCACCAAGTGCAGCATTAACCACTTCAGCCCCGGAAGGATTTCCCATGTTAGCACCAGAGCACTTTTTGCGATTCGGCACTGCGTCACTTTAACTGACAATTGCGCGGCCGTGCGACGTTGTACCCAAACGAAATTGACGCCCTTTTTTCCCCCACAAATAGAGCTTTCTTTTGGTGGTATTTGATCACCACTGCGTCATTTTTGATCACCGCTATAAACAAAAGAAAAGCGAAAATTTAGCAAAAAAAAAAAATATCTTACTTTTTGCTAAAATACAAATCCAATAAAAAACATTTTTTTTTCATCGGTTTTGGCCGATTTATATTCTTCCTCGTATTTTTGGTAATAGAAAATCGCAATCGGCGTTTATTGATTGGTTTGTGCAAAAGTTGCCGTGTTTACGAATGATGAGAATTCATTTATGGGGAGTTATTTTTTTCTTATTTTTTACTAGTAATGGTGGCGATCTGCAATTTTTAGCGGTACTGCGATATTGCGGCGGACATGTCGGACCATTTTGACACTTTTTTTGGGACCATTGGCATTTATACAGCGATCAGTGCTATAAAAATGCACTGATTATTGTGTAAATGCCATTGGCTGTGAGGGGGCGCTCTAAGGGTTAACTGTGTTCCCTCTGTGTGTTCTAACTGTATGTGGGCTGGGCTGGCAGGGGGAGGGGAGTGATTGCAGCTTCCATATAGAGGAAGCCTGTGATCACATCCCTTCCCCCTCTGTCAGAACGGAGATCCGTGTTTACATACACCGACCTCCGTTCTCTCACTGCGGGGGAGCCATCGCGGGTAGCCGGCGGAGATCGAGTCCCCCCTACCCGCTCCCTGGCTCATGTTACATTTTGAAAGCCTGAAGGTTTAGTGCTGAGCAGTGCTGGGTGTACCAACATGGCCTCCGTCACCTTCCTACTGCTGGCGTCCAGCTTCTTTCAAAATGAAACATCCAAACAGCATCACAGATGTCAACATACAATATTTATTTATTATATACGCTCACTTTATTACTAAAATTACTCTGAAATTCAAAACGTAGCTGGGTGTAGTAAGATGTCCGCTGCCACCTTCTGACTGCAGGTGTTCTATCAGATTAGCAAATGTGGTAGCGGTGGAACGCATGCGCAGCTGACGGAACAAAACTTCCGTTACCTAATCTGACGGAACACCGGCTCTAAAAAAAATGGTTCCCGGGATGATGCCTGTTGCTGCAGGCATCATCCTGGTATTATGTATGGATACATCACTGATCATTAAAGTGGAGTTCCACCCAAAAGTGGAACTTCCACTCATCGGATTCCCCCTCCCCTCAGGTGTCACATTTGGCACCTTTCGGGGAGAGGGGGGAGAAGATACCTGTCTTTGACAGGTATCCTGTCCCCACTTTCGGGGGACCGGACCGCGGCGGATTACGTGAGCAGCCCAGTTCCCCTCCTCCTCCTTCCCCGCCGTCGGGCCAGTGAAAGAGCGCAGCGCTACACTGCCGGGTTCCCTTACCTGCAATGGCCGTGGCAGCGCCCGACCAGCCATTCCGAGATCGGTGGCGGTGCCGCCATCGCTGGACTCCAGGACAGGTAAGTGTCCTAATCTTAAAAGTCAGCAGCTACTGTGTGTGTACAGTGTGTGTAGCTGCTGACTTTTAGTTTTTAAAGGGGCGGCGCACCTCCGCTTTAAGTGGTTAATTTAAATAATCGCCCAAGGTATGCCGCGTACGTGGAGTAAGTGATAAAGATACAAGAATACACATAATAATAACAATATTACATAAAACAGTTTCAGTGACAAGTTCCTACAGCCAGGGCTGGTGCAAGGATTTTTGACACCCTAAGCAAAACCTAATTTTGCCGCTCCCATTGCCTCCACCCCCTGCCCATGTGACAGGAGGCAGTGCTATACAGGAAGCATCGGCTTTGCTCCCTCTAGCTCTGGTTCCAGTGTTGTGCCTCTAATTACACTACCGGTCGGTCAGAGCAGCTGCCTGAGACTGAGTTAGTTACATGCTGCAGCATGCAGATGCGGAGGGAAACCAGCAACCGGGCTCCCCTAGGCGGCAGTGCTCCCTAGGCGGCTGCCTAGTTTGCCTAGCGGTAGGACCGGCCCTGCCTACAGCTATATAGCATGCTGGTAGGTCAATTAGATCCTGTCTAAATTGTAGTAAGTGTATGTATGTGAGTTAGGGACCTTAGATTGTAAGCTCCTTGAGGGTAGGGACTGATGTGAATGTACAATGTACATGTAAAGCGCTGCGTAAATTGACATCGCTATATAAGTATCTGAAATAAAGAAAGAAAGAAATAAAGCAGAAAGATCGGAGAGAAGCTCTGCACCTTCCTATGATCCAGGGACCTGGCATTGAAAATGCAGCCCACAAGGACTCGGCATGTGGCTCCTTGTTACAGATCGAAGCATGCGAGGTGTGACAATCTAATTCCCAGAATGCCCGTGGCGTAGCACTATGGTGGTGAGTCATGCAGTCATTCGCACTCCAGCGTGTTCTGACATGTCCTAACCTGCGCTCGCCCGGGTCGCAGACAACAGGCTCATGGTAAAATCAAGTCAATGGCATAGGCGGTTTAGGCTCCTTTCACACCGGAGCCGCCCGGGCGTTAGCGGTAAAACACCGCTAATTTGCGGCGCTTTACCACTCGTTATAGCGGTGCGCTTTTAACCCCCCCCCCCCCCCCCCCAGGGGTTAAACAGGGGTTAAAAGTGCCGGTTTGCATCGCTCCCACACCGCTGCAAAGCTGCGGCTTGAAGAGCTTTTTTTACCATCCCGCAAGCGCACCGCCCCAGTGTGATGGCACTCGGGCTTTCACACTGGGGTGTATTGGGGGGAATCTTTCAGGCGCTTTTTAGTCACTATTTTTAGCGCAAAAGCACCTTAAAAACTCCTTGGTGTGAAAGGGGTCCTTAAGAGGAAGTAAACCCTGGTGGGTTTTACTTCGTCTTTTGTTCCCTGCAAAGTAAATACATAATGGGCTAGTATGCATCGCATACTAGCCCATTATGTGGCACTTACCTGCAAACGAAGTCCCCACTGGAGGCCGCATCCATGTCTGCCCCTCTTCTTTTCGGGGCCGCGGACTCCGGCTCTGTGACTGGCCGGAGTCGCGTGATGTCACTCCGTGTGGGAGCCGCCAGTCACGGCACTCGCTAGTGAAAAAACGCCCGTTTCTTCACAGCCCATGCGTCGATGCGCAGTACAAGGTAAATGTCTCCTAAACAGCGCACATTTAGGAGAATTTTATAGTACCTATAGGTAAGCCTTATTTTAGGCTTACCTATAGGTACAAGTTTTACATGTAGGTTTACAACCTCTTTAACCCCTTGACCTAGGGTTGCCACTTTTTCTTCAAGCCAAACCCGAACACTTAAGCGGCGCACAGCTACAATATTTATTTTTTTTAGCATACCTTATAGCAGGGATATGCAATTAGCGGACCTCCAGCTGTTGCAAAACTACAAGTCCCATCATGCCTCTGCCTCTGGGTGTCATGCTTGAGGCTATCAGAGTCTTGCTATGCCTCGTAGGATTTGTAGTTCTGCAACATCTGGAGGTCCGCTAATTGCATATCCCTGCCTTATAGGATTGTAACAGACCCTGGACACCTTTGGGTGCTCCAAAGAGAATAGTAATGTGGTGTGCATAGTGCCCCCTCACCCTTCTATCAGGCCCTGTTCTGAGCCACATTCCTGTCTGAATAATGTGTCCGGGTCTCAGGCGGAATGAAACCCGGACACGTGATTCAGAACCCGAACTGTCCGGGCGAATCCCTGACAGGTGGCAACCCTACCTTGACCTCCAGAAGATTTACCCTCCTTCATGACCAGGGCATTTTTTGCAATACGGCACTGCTTTACTTTAACTGACAATTGCACGGTCGTGCCAACATTGTACCCAAATAAAATGCATAGCATTTTTTCCCCACAATTAGAGCTTTCTTGTGGTATTTGACCACCACTGGGTTTTTTATAAACAAAAAAAAAACAGACAATTTTGAAAAAAGAAAAACAATATTTTTTTACTCTGCTATAAAATATATCCAATAAAAAAAAAAAAAAAAAAAAGTTTTTTCATATATTTAGGCCAATACGTATTCTGCTTCGTACTTTTGGTTAAAAAAAAATCCCAATAAGTGTTTATTGATTGATTTGCGCAAACATTTTAGTGTTTACAAACTATGGGATAGATTTATAGAATTCTTTTTTTTTTTATATACTAGTAATGGTGGGGATTAGAGACTCATAGCAGGACTGCGATATTGCGGCGGACATTGTGGTACTAACTGAAACTTTTTGGGGACCAGTGACACCAAGGATGGGTTCACACCTATGCGAATTGGTTGCGGCTTACACCGCAATTCACATGACACTTGAAAACCCAATGTGTCAGGTTCACATAGGTGTGGTGCATTCGCACTTCGCATTGCACATAAAATGTGTGTGTTTTCTGTGCAATGTGGTGCGAATTCCCAGCCTACTAAGTTTAATGGGAATGCATGTGCCCCACAGATGTGTTCCGCACTGAACGGGGATCTTTCCCCCTGCTCGCAGCCCCTCCCCCTCCCTCAGCGGACAGCTGCTGCGCTGTGAGAACGGACAGGAGTCGCCGAATGACGGCTCCATTCGTTCTCAACAGGCTGGAATTCGCACCGGACTGGTCTGAATCCAGCCTAATACAGTGACATATACTATATACTGGAATGTTAATTTTTTTTTATACTAGTAATGGCAGTGATCAGCGACTTATAGTGGGACTGCGATATTGTGGCGGCCATTCCAACACTAACTGACACTTTGCGGGAACCAGTGACACTAATACAGTGATCAGTGCTAGAAATATGTACTGTCACTGTACTAATAACACTGGCTGGGAAGGGTTTAAACATCTAGGGCGATAAAAGGGTTAAATGTGTGCATAATCAGTGTTCTACAGCACTGTGTGTGCTGCTTTTACTCAGGGAAGTGAAGGATGTTATTTTTTTGCAGGGACACAAAATTCATCATCCACCCCACCCCCCTGTCAGAACAAAGCTCTGCAATGTTTACATAGGAAGAGCTCCGTTCTGTGTCTCTGCCCGACAATCAGCGGGTAACGGTGGACATCCAGCGCCCAGCACCTGCAGATCGACTTCTCCTGAGAGTAATCACAGCAAAAGCGGCCGGCAGCGACACACGCCCCCTGGGCGGAAGTGCAGAATCAAGTATATATATATATGATTCTGCACAGGGGGGGCTGCCCTGTAGCAGTAAATCTCTTATAGGATGGTCCTTAACTGGTTAAGGAGGGACGGGAAGATATCCACAATGACACAAGCAGTGGGCAGTCCAAAACGCAAAGGATGGATGCAAATGTGGACAGAGCGCGAACCCTCATACGCTCCTGCTGGAGAGTTTTTTTGATCACAAGCGTTGGATGACGCAGTGCCCTATAGCAAAAAATGTCCTGATCATGAAGGGGGGTAAATCTTCAGGAGGATAAGTGGTTAAAGGAACAGCTGATCACATGGTAAAGAGCCTACATCATCGGGAGGGACACAGCTCATCACCGACGACCGGGCACCCCCCCGAGGATCGCATGTGCAACAAGATTGGGAGGACATCATATCATGTTGCCGCTCCTGGCTCCTCCCCCCTGTCCAGTGCCCCCATGGAAGCCGCTCCCCATTTAGACACTCTGGTGTGCTCACTCCAGGGTCCCGCAGCTGCATCTATTGACACAGACAGCGAGACTTGCGCCCCCCATTTTCTTGTCACTGGGTTTGATTGACAGCACTGGGAGCCAATGCCTCCCGATGCCCCAGCAGAGCCAGTGAGACACAGTGCTGGATTGAATGAGGGTTCAGATAAGTATAAGGGGGGGGGGGCAAAATCAATGTCTATACATTTTTTACCTTTAAGTGATTGTAAAGGTTCGTTTTTTTTTAAAATAAGAAACATGTTATACTTACCTGCTCTGTGCAAGGGTTTTGCACAGAGCAGCCCCGACCTTGCTTTTCTGGGGTGCCCCTGCGGCGCTCCTGGATCTTTCCCTTCATTGGGTGCCCCCACAAAGAGCTGCTGTCCAATGTGTTACCTGTGCAGGCGCTCTCATGAGTCCCGCTGCTTCATCCATTGACACAGACAGCAGGACTCGGCCCCGTCCCCGGCTCCCGTGTTACTGGCCAATGGCTCCCGCTGCTATCAATCTATCCAATGAGGACCCAAGACAGAGGCTGGAGCTACTGTGCTTGTCGCTAGAATGGTCGTTTTCAAGTTCAGAAAAATAAGGGGGGGGGATCTGGGGGGGCAGCTGAAGCACAGAAGGTTTTGCACATTAATGCATAGGTTTACAACCCCTTTAGCGTAAGGGATGCAAAAGGTAAAAAAAAATGTTTCGGCTTTAGAACCACTTTAAAGAGGAGGTCCGCCACCCCTTTGAAAATTAAAAGTAGTTTCTGCTATATTTATCCAACTGTTCCATTGAAAAAAAAAATAAAAATCAATAAAAACAATAAAACTTAAAATGGTTCCAATCTTCTCCCCCGCCGTTCTTTTCCAGCATAAAGTCTATTGCAAACGTCGAGTCCAGCGCTAAATGGGGCAGCGAGTGTACAAGGATATGTCTGGAACAATCAGTCACACACACAAGGCCTGCTGGCGGAGCAGAAGCAGCTCTCTAATGCTAAGGAGGAGAGAAAGAGCGGCACCCCACTAAGTGTAGCAGTGAATTAAAAACATATTTTATTAAAATTGCACTTACAGGTTCGTGCATATAAGTAGGCACGTAGAATAGGTAGGTCCTAGGTGTCTCCTCCAGGAGTACTGGGTGTCACGCAGCTCTGGCGCCTGGCCGCGCCGGTGGTATCTGGGGCTTCAGGCAGGAGGGTGGGGAGGCAGTCGCAGGCATCCATTGTCCTAGATTGAGGAGAGGGTGATGGTGGTGACAGCTGAAGGCGCGCGTTTCGGAGCATACATGCTCCTTCGTCAGGCATGACGAAGCGCTGCGGGACACCCAGCGCCCAGTATTCCTGAAGGAGACACCTAGGACCTACCTATTCTACATGCCTACTTATATGCAGGATCCTGTATGTGCAATTTTAATAAAAGCTGTTTTTAATTCACTGCTACACTTAGTGGGGCGCCGCCCTTTCTCTTCCTAAGCTGCGGCTCTCCAGCTGTTGTAGAACTACATTTCCCATCATGCTTCTGGGAGTAATTGTATCCATCAGCTTTGCAATGCCTCATGGGAAATGTAGTTCTACAACAGTTGGAGAGCCGCAGGTTCCCTACCCCTGAAGAATGTATTTAGCTGATTTAAACTGACAGCTCACTTGGGCTTTAATGTTATTACACTTTATGTATAGTATTTTCTGCTATATTTATCCAACTGTTCCATTGAAAAAAAAAAAAAAATCAATAAAAACAATAAAACTTAAAATGGTTCCAATCTTCTCCCCCGCCGTTCTTTTCCAGCATAATGTCTATTGCAAACGTCGAGTCCAGCGCTAAATGGGGCAGCGAGTGTGGAAGGATATGTCTGGAACAGGGGCGTAACGATAGGGGTTGCAGGGGTTGCAATTGCAACCGGGCCCCATGGTCCAGGGGGCCCATGTGCCTCCCTTGTACACCTGAATAGGAGGGATGGGGGGGTGGCATTTAGAGGACCCAATCTCTTCCATTTTCCTCTATCCAGTTTACTTGTCTTCTGCTGTTCCCAGGGCCCCTGTGTGCTTCCCTGGTCCCCCTGGGGCCTGCTGCAGAACTTGTGAAAGGGCCCCACTGCAGTACCGTAATAAAGGGACCCACAATAAGAGTAAAGGGCCCCAGGATCAGTGGGAAGAGGAAAGGGCCCTGGCCAGGGGTCAGGGGGCCCTTCATAATTTCTTGCACCGGGGCCCTGAAGGTTCTAGTTACGCCTCTGGTCTGGAAGAATCAGTCACACACACAAGGCCTGCTGGCGGAGCAGAAGCAGCTCTGTAATGCTAAGGAGGAGAGAAAGAGCGGCGCCCCACTAAGTGTAGCAGTGAATTAAAAACATATTTTATTAAAATTGCACTTACAGGATCATGCATATAAGTAGGCACGTAGAATAGGTAGGTCCTAGGTGTCTCCTCCAGGAGTACTGGGTGTCACGCAGCTCTGGCGCCTGGCCGCGCCGGTGGTATCCGGGGCTCCAGGCAGGCGGGTGGGGAGGCAGTCGCAGGCGTCCATTGTCCTAGATTGAGGAGAGGGTGATGTGGTGACAGCTGAAGGCGCGCGTTTCGGAGCATACATGCTTCTTCGTCAGGCCTGACGAAGAGCTGCGGGACACCCAGCGCCCAGTACTCCTGAAGGAGACACCTAGGACCTGCCTATTCTACATGCCTACTTATATGCATGATCCTGTAAGTGCAATTTTAATAAAATATGTTTTTAATTCACTGCTACACTTAGTGGGGCGCCGCCCTTTCTCTCCTCCTAGCCTGCGGCTCTCCAGCTGTTGTAGAACTACATTTACCATCATGCTTCTGGGAGTAATTGTATCCATCAGCCTTGCAATGCCTCATGGGAAATGTAGTTCTACAACAGTTGGAGAGCCGCAGGTTCCCTACCCCTGAAGAATGCATTTAGCTGATTTAAACTGACAGCTCACTTGGGCTTTAATGTTATTACACTTTATGTATAGTATTTTCTGCTATATTTATACAACTGTTCCATTGAAAAAAAAAAAAAAAAAAATCAATAAAAACAATAAAACTTAAAATGGTTCCAATCTTCTCCAGCATAAAGTCTATTGCAAACGTCGAGTCCAGCGCTAAATGGGGCAGCGAGTGTACAAGGATATGTCTGGAAGAATCAGTCACACACACAAGGCCACGGACTATACAGCTGTCATATATTATTTATACCAGCGCCGGGGAGCGTAAATTGTGCTGGAAGCATATAAGACAAATGCAAACAGAACACACTCACAATATTGCTTGCCATTTTTAAAATGTAATACGATTGCGTTGGAGGGTTCTTTTTTCTTACCCCCCCCCCCCCCTTTCTATTTCATGAAGACGACATCGCATGAAAGCTGCAGGGCCAACGGTAACCGGATTAGACGGAGAAAAGAAGAGAGAAAATACTAATCTTTCTAGAACGCGGCTTCTTTTGTAGTCTGACAAAGACACTGGATCAACGCGAACGCTGCAGATATTCCTTCTGCTTTCAATATAAAGAGCTTTGTTATACGGCAGCTCGCAGAGTCCTACCGGCAAGGAAGCGCCTATGAATGACTCCGGTGCTTCGTAAGATCTTTGTGTTCTCGCCCCAGAAATCGGGGAGCAGCCCGGGCGAAAGGCGCAATGGCAAATGAGAGCCAATGAGAGCATAGCTTTCTTACCATCGCAGCTGCTTCGGCTGCAGATCAGTGCGATTTGGACCTCCGATTTCATCGCGGCTTGCGACTTCATTTAACAGAAGTCAATGCAAGTCGCAATGGAGTCGTGCATGCAAAATGTTAGCTTTCTACAGTTGTGCTCATAAGTTTACATACCCTGCCAGAATTTATGATTTCTTGACCATTTTTCAGAGAATATGAATGAGAACACAAAAACATTTCTTTCACTCACGGTTATACTCCTTTCACACTGGGGCCCGTCTGAGCGTTAGCGGTAAAACACAGCTAATTTGCGGCGCTTTACCGCTCGTTATAGCGACGCTATTCGGGCAGCGACGGTGCTCTTTTAACACCCCCACAAGGGGTTAAAAGTGCAGGTTTGCGGCGCTGCCCTATTATTTTCAATGGGCGGGTGCGGTATAGGAGCGGTAAATACACCGTTCCCACCCCGCTGTAAAGATGCAGCTTGCAGGACTTTTTTTTACTGTCCCGCAAGCGCACCGCCCCAGTGTGAAAGCACTCGGGCTTTCACACTGGGGTGTATTGGGGGGAGTTTTTCAGGCACTTTTTAGTCGCTATTTTTAGCGCAAAGGCATCTGAAAAAGCCTTGGTGTGAAAGGGGTCTTAGTTTTTGGCTGAAGCCATTTATTATCAATCAACTGTGTTTACTCTTTTTACATCATAATGATAACAGAAACTACCCAAATGACCCTGATCAAAAGTTTACATACCCTGGTGATTTTGGCCTGATAACATGCACACAAGTTGACACAAATGAGTTTGAATGGCTATTAAAGGTAACCATCCTCACCTGTGATCTGTTTGCTTGTAATTAGTGTTTGTGTATAACAGGTCAATGAGTTTCTGGGCTCCTGACAGACCCTTGCATCTTTCATCCAGTGCTGCACTGACGTTTCTGGATTCTGAGTCATGGGGAAAGCAAAAGAATTGTCAAAGGATCTACGGGAAAAGGTAGTTGAACTGTATAAAACAGGAAAGGGATATAAAAAGATATCCAAGGAATTCA